>CM041292.1:17812969-18025469 GCA_023052935.1 Piezodorus guildinii | reverse complement strand
TACATTGTTTTTCTACGTTTCGGGGTTCTGTCCCTATTATCAAGACTTTTTGTTTATATAATATCACTTTTTAACACACACATTTTATTACATATATAGCTTACTGCGATGTATATTGGCTATTAAATGAAGCTTCCTAAAAAAAAAATAAAAGGAAAGAAACAATATTAACTTATTAGAATTGATAAACATATGCTAAATATACAAATAGAACTAATTTGATAACGAATTAAAGTAAAAAAGGGCAAACATATTATTTTACACACGTAACATTAGTAATACAGATGAATTATAAATCGTTTGAGAGCTATATATTTAAGTAAAAAATTATATCCTACATACAAAGCTGTAAAACGCAATGCAGAAAGACGAAAAAGGGCATAACTCAAGTCCTTATTATAAATAATTATTTATATTTCTAGATTAATTAATCTGGAACACATGTTTCTATCGAAACTCAATTAATTTATTTGACGTTTTTTCAAGTCTAACTTATGCCGGCTTCGTATTGGACACTGCCGATTTACCCTTAGTTACGATCTGCGAATATTGTGATAAAATTTCACAAACTGTCTAACATCTATTGTTAGAGTAAATCCTATTCTATTCAACAAGGCTAAAAGTCTAAATTGACAGGATCATAAAAGATTCCTAACACGATGAAGAAGAAAAACTATTAAGCAATTTAAAAGAAATTAAATATTGGAGCAGTATGTAATAACCCTCAGTTACCAATGACCCTTCAGGGTAGAGCCATATAACAAAATAAAAAAATCTGGTACGGGCAACACACGACTTTCACTTACCTCCATTTTTAAAATCAATGAAAGAATTTTCAAATACAGTTAGAGAAAAAAATACGTGAAATTATTAAGGAATTAATCAAATTAAATTTCTATAGAAACTTGTGTTTGATTCAAAAATCTATGATATTATTATCTAAAATAATCAGTAAGTTTTATCTTCTTTTCATCACTCTCCAATAACTTTTAAAAGCTTGGGTATGAGAGGATATTTTTTCTAAAATCTTTAGCTTTCCAACGATATATCATACATGTATATTACTGCTCTTATGTTCAAAAACGAAAAATTGTATTAAAAAAATATTTTTTCTGTTTTCTCCTTTAGTTGGGTATCGAATTTATTCAATTTATATATTTACTAGTTTTTCATCAGCGTTAACAAGATAATCTAGTTATTATTATTGAATCTACAAAATTAAAGGTACTTTAGAAGAAGAAAATTTAAAATATCGGCATTTAAGCCCTGTCATACCATTTTTGTCTAAATAAAACCTACATGATATTAAAGACCAATAAATTTTACATCGATATAGCTAGTTTAATCAAAATCGTCGGAACCGTTTTTGAGAAAATCGAAAAAAGGTGCAAAATGCATAGTATAAAGTGCCTCTTCTGGTAGGCTCATTTTGATGAAAAAAGTTTTGTCACGTCTCGGGCGTATAATTGTCTTAAATATGAAATTTCAGTTTCATAGGACTTACCGTTTCCGCCCGGGAGTTACCACACACACAGACACACACATACACACCTTTTTGCGGGATTTGGTTATTTGGACTCAGGGGACCCTAAAACGTGTATTTCTGTTGAAAACTGGAATTCGAAAATTTTCACGATCGCAATACTTCCCCTTACTATATATAGTAAGTGAAAGTAAAAATGGCTAACTTTATTAAAAATTTCTTATATTGATTTCAACAGCGGAGGTGAGTGAAAGTCGTGTTTTGTCCGCACTGGATTTGTTTTATTGGATAAAAAAAAATTCAGCGATTCACCTTGGGATATCAGAAATAATAATCTCCATAAGGTAAATTTTAACAAGAGATTAAAAAATGGTCTCATTTTCCAGGAGCGATTACAGTGCCGAGGCAGAATATCTCAACTTTAACCCCTATTTAGGAAATTAAAAAGATGAAAGACCCATGTTTCATTTCAAGTGAATAGGGATCATAAAGTGTAAATTATACGCATGTGGTTTTTGTAAATTATTACTCTTTTGTTAATAATTTTCTACATATATAGTGAAACATTTTAATTCATTAAATATTTACTTTGACGTAAATATACTTTAAAGTTTATTTTATAATTTACATTTAAAGTACAACGGTAGAAAACAACCAGAACAATATGAAATTTGTTAGTTGTAATAATAGTAAATGGATAAAATATATAAGACAAAATAAATATGACAGCAAAAAAAGTTATTTATAGATTAAATTGGAGCAATTGCAATAAGAGGAAAATATATATTTTATAATATTTTCCGACATATTGGAACCTTTAAAAAAAAAATCTGGTGCAGGCAACACACGGCTTTCACTTACCTCCGTTGTTAACATCGATTAAAGAATTTTCAAATACATTTAGAGATGAAAATAAATTGTAAAAGAATTAATTAAAATTAAGTTTCAAATGAAACATGAGTTTTTATTAAATAATCTTTTAACTTTTACAAGCTTGTGTATAAGATAATACTTTTTCTAAAATCTTAAGCTTTCCAACAGTATATTATACACTTATATAACACTTATGTTCAACTACAAAAAATTATATACAAAAATATTTTTTCAGTTTTCTTCTTAAGTTGGATGTTGAATTCGTTCAACTAATATATTTAGACATTTTTTATCAATGCTAACAACAAAAATTGGTTAATTTTTGTGAATCTACAAAATTAAAGGTACTTTGTTAACAAATATTTTTGATCTTTTCTACTTAAGTTGATTATCAAATTCGTTCAACTTGTATAGTTAGCTATTTTTTTGAGCAATGATATTTTTAATTTTATTAAACCCACAAAATTAAAGGTACTTTAGATGAAGAAAATTCGAAGCCCTGTCAGACTATTTTAATTAGAATGGATAATCTTGACCCTACACGATATTATATCCCATTAAATTTTACACCCATTTAGGGAGTTCAATGAAAAACTTGAAAGTTGTTTTTGAGAAAATCGTAAAAAGGTGCAAAAAGCATGGGATAAAATAAAAACATGCGTTTCTATTAAATAATCTATTATATTATTATAGGCTTTCCATCACTCTTTATTAACTTTTACAAGCTTGTGTATAAGATAATATTTTTTCTAAAATCTTATGCTTTTCAACAGTATATTATACATTAATGTTACAGTTCTTAGTTTAACTACAAAAAATTGCATACAAAAATATTTCTTTCAGTTTTCTCTTTAATTTGGATGTTAAATTCGTTCAACTAATATATTTAGACATTTTTTATCAATGCTAATAACACACAATGGTTAATTTTTGTAAATGAAAATTGAAGGTACTTTGTTTAAAAATATTTTTGATCTATTCTATTTTAAATTATTATCAAATTCGTTCAACTTGTATAGTTAGCTATTTTTTTGAGCAATGATATTTTTAATTTTATTAAACCCACAAAATTAAAGGTAATTTAGATGAAGAAAATTCGAAGCCCTGTCAGACTATTTTAATTAGAATGGACCCTACACGATATTATATCCCATTAAATTTTACTCCCATTTAGGGAGTTCAATGAAAAACTTGAAAGTTGTTTTTGAGAAAATCGTAAAAAGGTGCAAAAAGCATGGGATAAAATAAAAACATGCGTTTCTATTAAATAATCTATTATATTATTATAGGCTTTCCATCACTCTTTATTAACTTTCACAAGATTGTGTAAACTAATATTTTTTTCTAAAATCTTGAGCTTTATGGTGAACATTGGACGAGTCTGTGTAGGCGGACTTTGGTATCGGCATCGAACCTTCGGGTTCGCAAAGCCTATTATTATTATTATTAAAATCTTGCATGTTATACACTTATATTACTGTTCTTATGTTCAACAACAAAAAATTGCATACAAACAATATTTTTTCAGTCTTATCCTTTAGTTTGATATTGAATTCGTTCAATTTTTATATTTACCTCTTTTTTATCAATGATAACAAGATGATATGATAATTTTTATATAATCGATAAAATTAAAGGTACTTTAGAGGAAGAAAATTTAAAAATTGGCGTTTAAGCCATACAAGATTATTTCAATCAGAATGAAACCTGCATGATATTAAAGTCCATTAAACATTACAGCAATATAGCAAGTTTAATCAAAATGAGAAAATCGTAAAAAGGTGCAAAATGCATGGTATAGAGTGGCTCTTCTGGTTAGCTGTTTTGGTGAAAAAGTTGCTGTAAAATCTCTAACATATAATTGTCTTAAATAATACATTTCAGTTCCGTACGACTTTTCGTTAACATGCTAGATCGACAAATGTATATTCATTCAATCAATTCATTTTAATATCAATAAAAAATTATTCATATTATTTAAGATGAAAATATCAATTACCAAGATAACATTAACAAGATAAGCTTACATTTTCTGCCTTAGCAATCGTAGGGTAAGGAGAAAAATAAAAAGGCCTTGAGATCTCAATAGTTTGGTTAAAGAATAAAGATATAGCCAATGGGAAGGCAGCTTAGAGAGTGGAAGAGCCAATGGGGTTAGAGGGCAGGTACTTAGGCCTTGCTAACCAGGAAACACCTGTTGATTGGTCCCTTCTACCTCCCTTGGCCTTTAACTCCTCTCCTTATCAATTGAAAAGCCAATTCTAATTGGAGGAATACGGTATGTTACACTGAACTGAAAGAAACAAAGTTTTCTGGGCGAGAAAAGAGTCAGAAAATGCGTTTTTGACCTGAGAATAATCTGCAAAGCTTTTACCTTTAAGGTAGTAAGAAGAAAATCTTATCTACGTTTTATTCGCTTGACAGATTGACGAAGGACCAAAGAACAAATCTTGTTTAGTTTATGTTAAAACATTGTCTTTAAGCCGTAAAACATAAGGTTCTGGCGTTTCGGTATAAGAAAAAGGTATCGGCTCATTCCGATTGGTTGGCATGTGGGTTTATAATGAATTAAGTCAATACCACTGAAATACACTTTTATACTAGGCACTACACCACAGGCGACCGTTATGCATGTATACTTATCTTAATATGAATATGAAATAAATAGTAAGGGAAAGCATTGCGATCGTGAAAATTTTCGAATTCTAGTTCTCAATGGAAATAAACGTTTTAGGATCCCCTGAGTTCAAATAACCAAGCACGAAGGGATCACTTGTGCTGGCTGGTTAGCATAACAGCATCCTATGCCAAAGGTCACGGGTTCAAACCCTCAGGTGGTCCTAGGGTTTTTTAATGGGAGTAAAAAATCTGTAGTTATGCCTTTCTTTGGAGGGGACGTAAAAAGGTGGGCGCCTGTGCGATGTCAGGTACTAGTAAAAGATCCCTACCCTGTTCATTAGATTTTGATAGAATAGAATAGAAGATTTTGATAAAATTAAATGATGAGAGTGCAAATATATAACAAAAATTAATTTCTTAAGAAATTTCCTTTAGTACCTTTTGGAAATCAACGTCTCAATTCTGTTTTTCGTCAATCTAAGCTGCGATATTTTGGTTCTAGAACTTCCATAGATATTTTATAATTTTTTATTAAAATTTATTTTTAATGAAAATTTAAAGTGGAAAGATATTTCTCCTAATTGATTGACAGAGTATTTCATATTAACGCCAATTTGTACGACTGCTTAAAAAAAGAGATAGATAAATAATTAAAATTTAAGGTAACTGATTTTAGTTCAACACCTTAGGGGAAAAATTTAATTTAATTCGGGATTAAAGACCATCACCAATAGGATAAAAACTGCACGCGATTAAAGCCCATTTAACTTTACCTAAAGATGGAGAGTTTAGTCAAAATCGTTTGAGCCGTTTCTGAGGAAATCGTTAAGAGGTATAAAATGGTAAGAAGCAGATTTTATAGTAAAAATGTGCAATATAATTCTAGGCTTATATCTGTCATAAATATATGATTTGATTTTCGTTGGAAGCTGGATTTACACACTATGAACATACAAAACTCTATAGCATTTATAAGCAGAGGACGTTAAAAGGTGGTCCCGAGTCTGTGCGATGTCAGGTACTCGTTAAAGATCCCTATCCTAATAAAACCTGGATAAGCAAAATTTAGGACTCCTACTGTAGCATCGTCCGATTAGCCGTAGGAGCATAAAGTGACGTAAAATAAATAAACTAACAAATAACCAAGCACGAAAACGAAAAGTCGTACGAAACTGAAATTTAATATTTATAGTAATTTTACGCCCGAGATGTTACTCCAACTTTTTTTATGAAAATTGGCCAACCAGAAGAGCCACTTTATACATTACTCTATGTTCCTTAAAATCATTTTTTGATGCAAAATTTAATGAGCTTTAATATAATATAGCTTTCATTCCTATTGAAATAGCCTGAGAGGGCCTTAATGCCCATATTATATTTTCTTATACTTAAGTACTTTTAATTTTATAGTTGACACCAGATTTTATTATTTATAAATTAGAGGTCGGGAAATAAAAGAAATACAATGCTGATTCAATGCTTTTTCTCTGGATAAAAAAAAATATATATATTAATTTTAATTAAATCTGTTTCAGCAGCCTGTAGTTTTAACATAGTCGTCTGGTTATGACATAGACTAAAGTTTATAGTCGTATCCCTGGTATCACTTAAGTAGCTTACCCAAATCCGAGCCACTATCTAACATTTTTTAAAGGCATGGCCTGTTCGTTAGAAATTACTTTTCTAAACACTGTAGCAAACTAAAAAGTAGGCGATCAATTATAGAGTTAGTAAATATGATCAAATACAGTAGACAACCAAAGTCCACTTTGCTATGTTTTTGACCTGCTGCTTTTCTAAGGCAGTGGTAGCTTCAAAAACTAGCTTACTTACTATATTTAGTCAATATATAAACTATATTTAATGATACCATTTGATCTCCTTTCCGAAGGTATCGAGTTTACCAATCCAGTATGTGGCATGCAGGGTAAGATTAAAGTAAACAAGATTCAATTTATACATTACTATAATTATTAATTTACACATATCCATTATATTAACACATTGCCTAGAACTCTGATTGAGAATACTGAGGGACATTTTACTACCTTTGCCATACAATATTACAAATAACGAGATACCTTTAAAACACTGTTGGCTGGCGAATTACTTAAGACGTCCATTCTCTGCTTCATCCTCCAGCTGCTCTCAGAACCCCGACGGCCACCTCCTCTTTTTGTAGATGGAACCCGACTCACTCTTCTTGAGGATAAAACTTGAATCACTCTTCGGATCTTCTCTCTCATCCTCGTCACCTCGGGCGGGGCTGATATGGGAAGTACCCCGGTTATCGGTCCAGCCTTTGTAGAAACTACTTTTATGAAATATTTCTTATTTATTTAAGGCGGCGTTGTAAACCTTTGTGGTATTATTTTTATCTTTTCACGACTCTTAATATTCTTGTTGCCCGCTGCTGGTGGAAACTACCAGGGGTCTCTGTTACCGCGGGGGGCCCATACGGATGGGAAATCTAGGGGGCTAGGTAAACACCTTTTGAACTTTTGCCGACCTAAGCTTATAAAGGCATATCAATATATGTTGAATTAATATAATTGTTGTCCAATAATGAATTTCCATCCTCAGCATCCTCAATACATAACAACTTATTCCACTTCGAATTTCTAGAATAATGCAGAAATTTCTAATAAAACAATTCAATAACATAATTTTCTTGACAGGAATACTTCAGTAACCTTTCAACAAATTCCAGAAAAGGTGTAGTTTTAGCATATGAAAGCATTCGTTCCAGGAACCGGAGTGGAATAACTCGTCGCAGCCTGAACATGGGGTTATCTATTAAGATGAATCCTACACAACGAAAGCCAGTGCCGGTGACAGAATGATGCATGACAACATTAGCTACGAGCGAGTCACCTTGTTCGGATAGAGGTCAGGCTCGTCTGGAACAGTGGCACTCATCTAAATAACAGATCCCAGCCGTGTTCCTCTTCCAATCGTCCCTATTTATCTTCACGCGATGACTTATTGAACTATGGTTCCGACCTTTTCTTTAGCGCTGATGTCTTTAAAGGTGAATGTCATTCCTCGCTTCTTATTCGCCGAATGCCTACATCATCTCAAAGAACGACTAAGGTGACCTTCTAAAGTGCTTCATACGTGGTGTGGCTTAGCCTCTTACCAATTATAAAGAAGAAGATCAGAACTTCAGTAATATTTATAAGTAGACTAGGCAGGCAGAACTATCGGTGTAGTATATATAGTCGTTTTGATGTTCGTGCGAGCTATAATTAACGCATTTAAAACAGCAGTAGTTACGCCACTTTAGGCTACTTAAAAACTTACTAGACAAACGGTCAAACCTTCCTCTGAACTAAAAAAAGGCTCATCTACATGACTATTATAATACCAATCTGGACTTACGGAGTAGAGCTTTGGGGCTCTACTAGACCATCAAATTCTTCCCGCATCCAATCCTTACAATCCAAAATCCTTTGTAAAATCCTAAACGCTCCTTACTTTGTCACGAATAAACTTATCCATAAAGACCTTAATGTTCCCTTTGTTACGGATTTGGCACGGACCAGGTATCAATCCTTTTACGACAAACTCCACCCACTAGTTTCAATCCTTTCTCCCTCTTCAAATCCGGATAATCCTCCGAGGCGCCTGAAAAGGAAATGGCCTCGAAACCTTCTAGTTTAGAATATTTTTAGAGTGCTTCCAATGGGAAGCTTCTCTACATGTATATCAGTCATTGTATTATATAACACATCACATTTACTTGATGTATTTTTTTTTGTTAATACAGTTGTAAATACCAATAAAATGATTTATAAAAAATAAGCAGTATCATTGAAATTATTAGAAATATTCTTTTATTTCATCTTATTTATCTCATATGTTTTTCGTATATTTATCTCATAGTTCGGAGAAGAATCCCCCCTTTTTTTTTTTTTATAAAGATTCTATTTAATCTGAAATGCAAGTTCATCATTTAAATTGTATACACTATACAATATATATATTTTTTTAAATTATGCCTTCCAATTTCGACTTCCGCCATAAGGAATCTGGCAGCCCAGTACCACTCCTATCTGGATGGGGTTTCACCTCTTATTTTTTGTAATCAGGAGCATACTTCTAAATGCGCTGATCTATTTCACTATTTGCATGACAAAGGCAACTAAGAGGAGACTCTACCACTCCGATCCGATGCAAGTGTTTCTCGAGGTAGTCATGACCAGTAATCATTCGGAACTGTGCAACAGCATCTTTTCTCTTCAAATCTAAGGAGTATCCGTTCTTCTTCTATAAGGAGTTTGGCCCAGTGCTTGTTGATCGAACAGAGCATTTGGAAATCCGTTAGTAGAGCATGATATGCTCTCATATACAATAGGTAAATTTGACATAATAAAATAAAATAAATAACAAAAATACTCTACAAGAACACATTTCGCTTCGGGACAGTACCTTATCATGGTTTATCATTTAGAAAAATTAAGTTAAACATCAAAATTATTTTATATGCGATTTTTTTATAT
Source organism: Piezodorus guildinii (assembly GCA_023052935.1). Classification (NCBI taxonomy): domain Eukaryota; kingdom Metazoa; phylum Arthropoda; class Insecta; order Hemiptera; family Pentatomidae; genus Piezodorus; species Piezodorus guildinii. The sequence goes on along the minus strand of CM041292.1, from coordinate 18,015,992 downwards.
GGTATTGTCAAGGAAGAAATCAAGTTTTACTTTAACAAAACCGTAGAAATCAATTAACGGTTTTACAATTATGTTCGTAAAAACTAGAAACAAAAATAAAATTTTGAAAGCAATATGCACTTCATTATGCCGTGTTTATATTAAGATATTTAAAATAATTTTAATTTTTATGACATTTTTTAAAAACTCTCAAAACCTCAACAAAACGTTACATGAAACTCATCTAATAACGATTTTAAACCAAGTTAAATGCAGGAAATTTAATTCGTATGAAAATAATTAGTTGTTTGTTTATTTATTTAACGTCCCTTTATTCTGCTATGGCTAATCGGACGATGCCAAAGTGCGAGTCCTAAATTTTGCCTATCCAGGTTTTATTAGGATAGGGATCTTAAACGAGTACCTGACATCGCACAGGCTTAGGAAATTACCGACAACACCTATATATTTTTATGACATTAAAATGATCTAGAACAAATGTCAATCATAGCATTGAAAGTGAATTTACTAAGGAACAAAATTACGTTAAAATGGATAATATAATAGAACGACCAGTGCAGACTTATGTTCCGAAAAAGTGCTTTTGGAACCAATGTGTGCGTCCACACTGAAGGACAGCAAAACGAAGATTTTTTTAATCGCTTACAATTTTTTAATTTAATTATTTAAAAATAAATTGAATAAAAATTCCTAGGCCATCTTCTGGTATCAATTATATTAATTTTGATTTAGTAGGTTAGTACAAGATAATTCTTTTTATGTTTCGGTATCGTGACAATCTTACGATGTTAACATTGAAAAACATTAATAATTTAAAAATAAAAAAACTTCTTACCGAAAAATAGACGCGAGGGATTACTTTTCAAACAAGCTCACCTGAAAAAAAAAATTATAATAATTAGACAAAAATATTTAATATTAATCTTACCAACTTTAATACAATAAACCATAATAATAATAATAATGATAATTTGAGACATGAAATCAAATGAATATCTCATTATGGAGAAACGAGGGTTTACAGATACAAATAACATCAGCTGCTTCAACAGACTGATTAAACGAAACAACAACAAAGCCTGGAACATAGAATTAAAAACAACTGTTTATTCAGCAGTTCCGAGGAAAAGTTTAACAACAACGGCTTATACGATTCCTAAATAACAGTTAAATAATAATAAAAGCGACCAATCATATCACAGGCTGTCAAGTTGTTAGTTTAAGAGACACTGAATAAATATTTGACTAAGCAAAACACACAAACTGGTGCCAAAAATGTAATTTTTGACAAAACATTAGTTAATAATTAACTAAAATGGCATAGAGAGTCGTTTCTGCTAGCAATGTACTATAAAATAATTAATATATCAACATCATCATACTTGTTCCATGTCAAATTTAGAATTCGACATATAATTACATTTAATGAGCAAGATAATGAATTATTAGTTATGCTGAAATTCCTTTAATCGTTTTAAATAGGTGACGCTATGTATATCGTTAATAATAAGTAATAATTCATTATTTAATATTATAAATATTTAATATTTATTAATGAAAACAATTTCAGGACAACTTAGAATGTTCTTACAACAAAATAAAAAAAAAAAAAAAAAATAAAAAATAACAAAGAAATATATCAAAGAAAAATAAAGCAAAATTTAACTTTCGAAACCAACTCAGATCAATGGCAATCTCTGCAAGTTCACTCCACCCAGTAAATTAGGTGTAGAAATTAGAATGAGGGAGTTAAAATAAAAAAATTGTGTAAAATAACCATGAAGCAATTGTTTAGTGTAGAGAACATATGACGGAAAACATTTGGGCTGAAACACTCTAATGAGAAAAACTTCGTGCCGACTACCAATATAGAACAGCAAAAAAATATGGAAGTAAAGAGTAACATAAAATTATATTTTGTATGAAAATATAATTATTTAGAAACCAAACAAAAAAAAAAGTTTCGAATACCAAATTTGCATTTAACTTTGTTGCTATAATCTTCAAATATTTTCATACGAATTACCATCATAATTTGAGTATTAAATTGTATAGATTTTTTTATTACTATTATCATATCATTGTACTGTTAACTTATTACTATTTAATGAATTGGTCATATATATTTTTTTTTTTTTGGCTCTAATGAAGGCCACAATCAGTCAAAAATTCTGAACAAAAAATTGTCTTTTTCCTCGTTAGTTAAATATATTAAAATAGGCCATTAATTATTAAATAAAATATAATTTGCAATTATTAATATCCTTAATAACATAACAACTTTTTAAATGAATATTTATCTCTAATTTCCCAAAATATAAGAATTGTTAAACATTTTTTTTTTTTTTTTATTGAATTGTTTTTACACATTTTAGGATCCCCTGAGTCCAAAAAGGTCGTGTGTGCACTCCCGTACGGAAACGGTAAGTCCTATGAAACTGAACTTTCATATTTAAGACAAACGCCCGGGACGTTATAGAACCTTTTTCATCAAAATGAGCTTACCAGAAGAGCCACTTTAAACATGCATTTTGCACCTTTTTTCGATTTTCTCAGAAACGGTTCGGACGATTTTGATTAAACTCGCTATATCGAAGCAAAATTTAATGGGCACAAAATATAATGTTTTTTTTATTCTGATAAAATGGTCTGACAGGGCTTAAATGCCGATGTTTACCTAAAGTACTTTAATTTTGTTTATTCTATAAAAATAACTATATTATCTTGTTACCGCTGATGAAAAGAGGTAAATATATAAATTGAATAATTCGATACCCAACTAAAGAAGAAAACAGGAAAAAAATTAATGCAATTTCTCGTTTTTGAACATAAGAACAGTAATATACATGTATGATATACCGTTGGAAAGCTAAAGATTTTAGAAAAAATATTATCTCATACACAAGGTTATGAAAGTTAATAGAGAGTGATAAAACTAAATGATTGTTTCAGATAATAATATAATAGATTTTTTAATAAAACACATGTTTCTATAGAAATTCAATTTCATTAATTATTTAATAGTTTCACTAATTTTTATCTCTAAATGTATTTGAAAATTCTTTAATTTATTTTAACAACCGAGGAAAGTGAAAGTCGTGTGTTGCCCGCACCAGATTTTTATTTTCTCTAACCCCTTAAAGAACGAAATTCACCAAAACCATTCTTATATGGAAAATATGGAAAAATCCAATTTAAATTGTATTTTTATTAGTGCTGTCATGAATGAGATACAGCAATGACTGCATGAGTGAGTTATTCGTATATAACTTGCTTTAATAGATATAGATTAGCTTCTATTGTGTAATTAAGACTGGATTAACTTTAATTGTGATGCATTTAGAAAGAAGAACAGACAGTCCCATTCAATAGCGAAGAAAGAACAGCCGGAGAGACACAATGGAAAGGGGAGGGGTGATAAGGTGGGATGAAGGGGGTGATGGGGGGGGGGGTGGGTGGAGGGGATGGGGAGAGGAAGGTTGTCGGAACGATTGCTACGGACAAAGGGAAGTTGTCGGAATCCGAAACCGGAAATTAACGGCATCCACATCACTGTCAACGGAAAAGGATTATCTACGCATCTTTCAATCATGCAACGGGTGGTAATGACAATTGGCAGGGCGGGAATACAAATGGTTAAGGGAGAGGGAGATGGAGCTATTCCCGCCACAACCAGCCCCGCGATTCATCTCCCATCACGCGTGCCCCGCACGTGACCTCCGGACCTCGGTAATCCTCTAGTCCTTTCATCGAGAGGATCCGTCAGGAAATTAAAAGGACCGCAGGGATTGGCGGAATTTAATAAAGCCGATTGCTGATTGGCTGGACTACACGGGGATCATAGCGCAGCCCTTCAGCTGCATCAGGCTCTGATTGAATATCCTTGATAGGTTTCAGGGGATATTGAGACCGACCGTCGCTAATGTTGGTTCCATTCAAATCTTCTAACATGAGGGCTCTTAATGATATGTCTTCATTTTGATTTAATCCTCTTTAATAATAACTTCAGTAAGAGATGACTCAGGTAAGTCTAAAGAGGGCCAGTCATTCTCATGAAGTACATATATTAAATTATTTAACGTTAACCTTTAAAAAAAGATGAAATTTATCATGTAGCAATTTTTCGAACAATTAAAAACATGAAAAAGTGAGTCTAATACAGTTTTAATCGCACATAATAGAAGCATTTATCATTTAAAAACACACCAAAAATCTGGTGCGTGCAACACAAGACTTCCACTTACCTCCGTTGTTACAATCAATTTAAGAATGTTTACATACATTTAAAGATACAAATAAATTGTTGACAAATTAATTATTTTTAATTTCAAACATGTGTTTTATTAAATAATGCATTATATTTTTATCAACGACAATCAGTTAGTTTTATCGGCTTTTCATTACACTCCATTAACCTTTAAAATTCCGTATATTAGATAATATTTTTTATAAAATCTTAAGCTACCCAACGGTATATTATACATCTATATTACTATTCTTGAGTTTAAAAACATAAAAAAATAAAATAATAATAATAATAATAGGCTTAGCGAACCCGAAGGTTCGATGCCGATACCACCAAATTCTGCCTACACAGACTCGTCCAATGTTCACCAATCAAGCCCAAGCTCCCGAGATCAGCCTTAACGCAATCCTCCCATCTACGCTTCGGCCTACCTTTTGGACGCCTACCAGTCGGATCAGCAAATACCAACCTTCTCGGAATCCGCTCGTCATCGAGCCCAACAACTTTACTCGCCCATTTGAGTCTCCGCGATGAAATCAGTTCAATTATATTCACAGGATACAAGTTCCGCAATTCCGCGTTGTGCAACCTTCTAAACTCCCCAGTGGCCTCATCTCTCTTCGGACCAAATATTTTACGCAATACCTTATTTTCGAAGACCTTAAGCCGTTGTTCATCCTTCAAAGTTAGGTAGTAAAGTAAAGTTAACTTTACGTTTCACATCCGTAAAGAACCGTTGGAAGAATAATAGTTTTATAAATTCTAACCTTTAAGTTTCTAGATAGAAGCCGCGAACTAATTACGAAAAACATAAAAATAGCATTGAAAAATATGGTTGCACTTTTCTCCTTTAGTTGTTTATGAATTTTGTTCAACTAGCATATTTATCCGTTTTTTATCAATGATAATAAGATGATGTTGCAAATTTTTTGAAATCTATAAAATTAAAGGTACTTTGAATAAAGAAAATTTAAAATATCGGCATTTAAGCCCTGTCAGACTATTTCAATCAGAATGAAACCTACATCATGTTAAAGTTTAGCAAATTTTACATCGATATACAGAGTTTAATCGAAATCGTTAGAGCCATTTTTGAGTAAATCGTAAAAAGGTGCAAAATGCATTGTATAAAGTGGCTCGTCAGGTAAGCTGAATTTGATGAAAAAGATTCTGTAACAACTCGGGCGTATAGTTGTCTTAAATATGAAATTTCGGGATCACTAGTAGCTGGGTGGCTAACGTAACAGCCTCCTATGCTAAAGGTCACGGGTTCAAACCCGCAGGTGGTCCTAGGATTTTTTAATGGGAGTAAACAATCCTTAGTTACGCCGTCCTTCGAAGGGGACGTAAAAAGGTGTTCTCGAGCCTGTGCGATGTCAGGTACTCGTTAAAGATCCCTATCCTAATAACACCTGGATAAGCAAAATTTAGGACTCCCACTGTAGCATCGTCCGATTAGCCTAGTAGCATAAAGTGACGTTAAATAAATAAACAACAACAAATATAAAATTTCAGTTTCGTACGACTTATAGTTTTTGCGCTAGACTTTCCACACACACACAAACCAAGAAAACAACAGAGACCTGCAAAATCCTTTATGTATTTCAGAAACTATAAAAACTAACATTTCATGTGAAACAACCCAATTGATTTATTATTCTCTAAAAGTTCACATTTATTCAATCAACCAGTACATCACTATTATTAATAGTGCTTAGGAGTAACGTAGAACGCACCAGTCCTCCATTAATTAACAATAGCATTTTAAGATAAAGTGCGAAATCTATATATATTTTCTTCTCTTTTATAACTCCGATAATGGAATAAGATCCGATTGGAAAAGACCCGGAACTCTTTATTAATAACGGCTATAAATGTAGATAAGAAAGGAGATAAAACACTTTGCTGCGAATTTATTCGCAAAGTTTGCTCTCGTAGTGGGCGATTTAATTGGGAGGGCGGTGTGGGGTGGCCAAAAGCATAAACCCTTTCCCAGGATTAATTTTCCATTTGCTCGCTCGGAATCACAACGATCATTCGCCCGTGTGATTCCTTTATGTTCTTCGGTCGAGGGGTTATCTGCCTAAAGTTAATATCTTGTCAGTTCAGAAAATAATTATATAAATGATGATACGATAGCAACAGTATTAGGCACGGTCTGAAATAATATTAAGCATTAAATTACAGCGAAAACTAACTAAACAAAATTAAAGTTTGTTTGTCAATCTATTAAGTGTGTTAATAAAAACCGGTAAAGAAATAGGACTAGAATTAAATACCGATAAGACGAAATATGTGATTAGTAGCAGAAACGGTGGCAATCTTGGTGATATTGATATATCAGGGCATACTTTTAAACAAGTAGAGAAATTCAAGTATTTAGGTTCAATGATAACAAGAAAAAATGAAATCCAGGAAGAGATAAATTCCTGGTTAAATGGGAAATGCGTGTTATTATTCAGTTGCTAAGTTACTTAGTTCGCGGCTTCTATCTAAAAACTTAAAGGCTTAGAGTTTACAAAACTATTATTCTACCGAAGGTTCTTTACGGATGTGAAACGTGGCCGTTTACATTGAAGGATGAACAACGGCTTAAGGTTTTCGAAAGTAAGATACTGCGTAAAATATTTGGTCCGAAGAGAGATGAGGCCACTGGGGAGTTTAGAAGGTTGCACAACGCAGAATTGCGGAATTTGTATCCTATGAATATAATTGAGTTGGTAGTATCGCGGAGAATGGGCGAGTAAAGTTGCTGGGCTCGACGAGGAGCGGATTCTGAGAACGTTGGTATTCGCTGATCCGACTAGTAGACGTCCGAAAGGTAGGCCGAAGCGTCGATGGGAGAATTGCGTTAAGGCTGATCTCGGGAGCTTGGGCTTGACCGGCGAACATTGGATGAGTTTGTGTAGACAGAATTTGGTGGTATCGGCATCGAACCTTCGGGTTCGTTAAAAAAAAAAAAAAAAAAAAAAAAAAAAAAACTGTAACACTACAACCCATGAAGGGTCTTGGGCTCAGTACATACAGAGATTCGTACTGTTTCTAGGCCAACGGTAGTGCAATGAGGTTGTTGTTTGGGGCTTTGAGGCGTAAAACCCAGGGGTAAATAGTGCAATGAGGTTGTTGTTTGGGGCTTTGAGGCGTAAAACCCAGGGGTAAATAGTGCAATGAGGTGATTAGGCCTTAATCGCGCTCAGCCGCCAGGTTTTTCTCCAATTATGTTGGGTACCCAATTTAAAGAGGCTGGGTCTGCCCCAGGAAGGTCTCCATACAATAGGGTCGCCCCCCCCCCTCCTCCCGACTGAATTAACAGAATAAATAATATTCTGCCATAGCCGGGATTCGACGGGATTCGATAAGTTACTTAGTTCGCGGCTTCTATCTAAAAACTTAAAGGTTAGAGTTTACAAAACTATTATTCTACCGACGGTTCTTTACGGATGTGAAACGTGGCCGTTTACTTTGAAGGATGAACAACGGCTTAAGGTTTTCGAAAGTAAGATACTGCGTAAAATTCGGGATTCGATTTGCCATAGCCGGGTTCGGTAAGCCTATTATTATTTTCAATCTATTCATTTTGTTTAACACGATGACCTAGAGAATTATTTTTTCATTTTTTTTAGATCACTATAATACTTCTTCTTTCACTATTTTTAAAAATAATTAATTATGTATATAATTAGTTGATCGTTTTAGCGTTCTAGAAGATTTTCACCATTGAATTTTATAATTCAAAACACTCCCCTGCAACAATTAGTTCGGATTACCGAGATCACACTTTACTATATCCCGAAAAATTATTAAATTTATAGCGTCGCATAAGAGATAGTGGTACTCGATTACATTTTAAAGACCCGATAGATGGAAGGAGAAAAAAAAAAGAGGATAATAGAAAAAAAGTAGATAAAAGAGAGAAAAGAAGAAAGACGAAAGACCTTGTTTCTGGGTTAAAGAGTTGAAGAGGGCCGTTAACAACATCTCATTCCCGCTTAATGCCCTCCCTTCGGAGGCACTGATTCTCACTTTAATACCGCACCTCCTCTTTGAGGGTGATAAAGACTAAACTCCTGTAGATGCTATCGGGGGATATACTGTCTTCTCGGAAATATTGCTAATAAGATAAGGCAGATGAAAGTCTCAAGAGGTCTTGTTATTCCGGAGCACGGAGCCCATACCCCCTCCCGCTATCGGAACTCTTCTTGGATTAGAGGAAGGAAGAAGAATCGGGAAGCTGTCGGTCCTGTACTAAATTTTCGAAAATCTTTACTCGAAGAATACAGAAGCCACACCCAAAAAGCTGAATACAATATATTTTGACTATCACTAATAGACCCGGTCCTGCTTTGAATAGGTACAATTTGAATGAGGTGCCATTTATGTTCAAAAATCTCTATCTGACCGATTTAGAGTTCATCGCTTTGGGAGTTTTAGTTTATCTTAAATAAAAGTGAAATTACCAAGAAAACATGTTTTGATCAAACTCACTTTACCAATACTAAATTTAATGGGCTTTTATTTGATGTAGATTTCATTATAATTGAAATTAAGGGACAGGGCTTAAATGCAGATATTTTGAAATTTTATCTTTTAGAGTACGTTTAATTTTGTAGTTATACAAAAAAAAAAAAAAAAAAAAATCATTTCATGTTGTTAGCACTGGTAAAAATACAAGTTGATAGAATTTTGCAACCAAATATAAAAAGAAAAGTTAAGATTTAAAATATATCATTGGAAAGCCAAATGTTTTTTAAAAAATTGCTAATTTATTTACAACTTCGAACATATGAAATTTGTATAAAGGTGTCATCTATCTTTAAAAGATCTCTATCTGACCGATTTAGAGTTCATCGCTTTGAGAGTTTTAGTTTATCTCAACGTTAAAATGCAATTAGCAAGAAAATATGTTTTGGTTTACTTTACCTATATTAAATTTTATGGACTTTTAGCTATGATGTAAATTTCATTATAATTGAAATTCAGTGACAGGGCTTAAATGCAGATATTTTGAAAATTCATTTTTTAAAGTACGTTTAATTTTGTAGTTAAAAAAAAACTAATCGTTTCATGTTGTTAGCGATGGTAAAAAATACAAGACGGCCGATGAGATGTTGAGTGAGTGAAGACTTTTTGAATAAAATGAGTTTTTCAGTTTCTCCTTTGAATAATGGATATGATAAATATGACTTTTAAAATGGTTAAATTTTTGACACAGCAAGCTATTTTGGACGACATTGTTGATTAAACAGTGTAAGAGTATATATATATGCATGATGGGTAAGCATTTTAAAAAAAAAGACACGATTGATAAAATAATTAATTTAAATGTAAAATGAGAGGTGAAAAGGATAGAAATAACTATAAATAAGATTTAATTGTTACAGATACTTGAATATAGCCCCAAGAGGCCGAAACGTTGTAAAGTGTGAAAGTGAAATAAATCAATAAACTTCTTTTTAAACGGCCAAATATATATCTTAAAAGGTAATAGAATTTTGAAACCAAATGAACGGAAAAAAAAAAAAAAATAAAAAATATATATATATATATATATATATATATATATATATATATATATATATATATATATATATATATATTATTAGAAAGCCAAATGTTTGATAAAAATTGTTAATTTATTTACAAGTGTGGTTTCGCACGGGTGCAATTTGAATGAGGTGTCATTCATGTTTAGAAATCTCTCAATTTAGAGTTCATCGATTTGGGAGCTTTAGCTCATCTTAACGAAAAGGACAATTATCAAGACAATATTTTTATTTTATAATGTTTATTCAATCATCGGTGCGAAAGAAAAAACCTAAATATTGGTTCAATTTATTTGTTAGTTAATTTAAGACGAAGCATGAATAATAGAAAATGTAATTTTTCCAAATAAAAAAAAAAAAAAAAAATGATTGCAACGTATGCTTTTAGAAACTATAGAAATGACTAAGCTTCCTATTAGGTCTATTACTATATTATATTTCAAATAAACTATTTAAAAGACAATTTAAAAGTTTTATATAGTTTCGCCTTGAGGTGTCAGAACTGGAGAATCAAAATTAATGCCATCAAATCCGGCCCTACTGTCTCCTTCAATAATACTCCCCTTGTCCCGGCTGAACAGATCCAATACCTAGGACTGCGCCTGGACAAACGTGTTACTTGGAACCCTCATACATGACTGAAAAGACAAGAAACTGCTTGACGTATTCGGCTACTTTAAAACTTACTGGACTATCGCTCAAACCTTCCACTTAAGTACAAAAGGCTCATCTACATGACTATCATACGGACTTACGGAGTAGACATTTGTGGCTCTACTAAACCATCGAATTCTTCCCGTATCCAATCCCTACAATCCAAAATCCTTCGAATAATCCTCAATGCTTCTTACTTTGTCACGAACAAACTTATCCTTAAAGACCTTAATGTTCCGTATATTGCTGATTTGGCCCGATCTAGATACCATTCCTTTTCCTAATTCTCTTGTTTCAATCCTTTCTTCCTCTTCAATTCCTGACATTCCTCCGAGGCGTCTGAAAAGAAGATCGAGACCTTCTAGTTTAGGATATTTTTAGAGTGCTTCTATTGGGAAGCTTCTCTACATGTGTTTCATGCCTTTTTATCTTCCACTAAAATTTACTTGTATTCCATTATACAGTAGTAAATACCAATAAATAAATAATAAAAAAAAAATATTTTTCATGGGAATCTTATTTATTTTCAGTGAAAGACTCTATTCATGAAGTGATTAAAAAATTAAAACATATAATAAAAAAATTAGTTTATAGATTTATAACAACTTACCATTTATTTCAACAGCTTAGTTACGATTTGGTACGTAATTTTGTTTTTAAAAGCGTACTAAATGGAAGAATGTACTTGTAATGTAACTTGTAATGTTCTCTATGACGCTATCAGCATTGAACTATAATAATCTCTCTCTTTACCAGCAACATATGTTTATTTTGTGGGTGTTAAAAAATAGTGGCGAACGTAAAAGTCATCCAAGACCCTAGGACCTTCGAGCAATGCGGGTACTGTAGAACTCACCCCGCGTTCGAAAAAAACAATCGATCGGGAGAACTATTTTATTTTTACTCTATTAAAAAAACTAGATATACACAAGAAACTAACAAAATAATAGGGGTCAGATGTGGTGTAGTGGTTAGCATGGTGGTGTAGCAGCCTTCTATAAAAATGGTTGCGAAATCCAGCCTAGAAGGTGGTCCAAGGAATTTTTAATGACAGTAAAAAAAAATAATAATTTAAGCCGTCCTTCGGCGAGGACTTAAAAAGGTGGTCACGATGTCCGGTATTTTCCTTTTGTTATATTTCATTTCATTCCTGTATTTAATTTTGACATCGATAGTATGTCTGGTATTTGTTGAAGATCCCTCCCTACTTTATTGAACTTGGATAGGCAAAATTTAGGACTCCCATTACAGTATCGTCCGATTAGCTAAAGGAGCATAAAGTGACGTTAAATGAATGATGAACAACTAAATTTATTTATATATATATATATATATATATATATATATATATATATATATATATTTTTTTTTTTTTTTAAATAATAATAAGATTTAATATTAATATCAGGACTGCTATTTGAGTCGGCTCTCCCACTCCAATGTATATATTAGGGGTACTCACTACGTTTGCTATAGCATGCTATTTGTGCTATTGTGCTAAACCCATCAATTTTATACAGGAAATAACTGTAGAAACTCGACGAGTTAAGCAAAATAACACAAATAGCATGCTACAGCAAACGTAGTGAGTACCCCTATTGTATCTTACTATTAGTGTACTATTAATAATACAATAATTGGAATCATCATACAACATATTATATAACAGGGGGTGGAGCACATGTTGATATTTCAGAGGATAGGATAGAGCAACTAAGCATAGCCGGAAATGCGACACCACCGTTCATTAAATCGAGACTAAACTAATTACAATCTCGATTACAATTTCAATGTACACACTGTCCATTTATTAATATTTGACTATGAACAAACAGAACGCAAATTATGTAATAGAATTTATTCGTTTGGTCTTTTCCAAGGCTCTCTGAATATTGGTTTCACGTACGATTTGGTGTTAATTTAGATTTCAATAGTTTTATAAAGGTTTTTTATAATTTTTACTTTTAATCACATAAATATAGAATAAAAAAAAAAAAGGGAAAAGTCGTACAATACTGAAATTTCGTATATAAGACAACTATAGGCCCGAGATGTTATAGCAACATTTTCATAAAAACCACTTAACAAAAATAGCCACTTTATACCATGCATTCGTTTAGCACCTTTTTTTTTTACGATTTTTTCAAAAACAGGTCTAAAGATTTTAATTGAACTCGCTGCAAATATTTCTAGCGGCCTCAGCTGCTGAATGGCTAAGTTTAAACTCGTACAAAAATATTACTCGAAAATCGCTTGTTTCCATGTTCATATTTGGAGGTATACTAAAAAGTGGGTAATTGATTGGGAAGTTAATGTTTATAATATAAAGGTAGGGGATTAGTAACTGTTTACCTTAAATATGTAAACATTCGGAAAAAAAACAACAAAGATCTGAAAATCCTTTATGTATTTCAGAAACTATAAAAACGGACATTTCATGTGAAACAACCCAATACATTAATATGATGCAGGTTTTATTCTGATAAATATATTCCGACAGGGCTTAAATACCGATATTTTCTTCCTCTAAAGTACCTTCAATTTATTAGATTCTACTAGAATAACTATAACATTTTTTTTTAGCACTGGTAAAAAAAAGATGAATACATAATTTGAAAGAATGTGAAATCCTACTAAAAGAGAAAAGAGCAAGAATATATATATATATATATATATATATATATATATATATATATATATATATATATATTATATATATATATATATATATATATATTCTTTTTTTTCTTTTTTAGGTTTTAAGCTAGTAGTGCTTTTTACTTTCACTTACCTACTTTGGGTTGTGTCACATGAAATGTCCGTTTTCAAGGTAAACGATTTTTATTAAAAATACGATATGAAAACAAGATAATTTTATTCTAAGTATTTACCTTCTTTTTCTCCACATTTTTCCCAACGTGACACCAACTTTTTTATCCCCGAACTGAAAAACTCTGAGCTTTCAAGTGAAACAAAAACTGAAAATGCACTTTTCACTTGATCATCATTTTCAAAAAGTTTTCCTTTGACGAAGTTGTTTAAATTCCTGAACAGGTGGTAATCTGTTAGAGACAAGTCGGGAGAATATGGTGGGTACGGAAGAACTTCGTAGCCCAGTTCTTTCAATTTTTGCACGGTATGTTTTGAAACATGCCGCTCAGTGAGATCATGAGGTACCCATGTATCGAGCTTTTTTACTTTCCCAATACACTTTAAATGTCTGGAAACGGTAGATGCACTTGCAATTAGATGTGCTGAGTATCCTTTAACTGTTTGGTAAGGGTTTCCTTCTACTGTATGTTTGAGGACATCGTTGTCTATTACGGACGGAGGTCTTCCTCGGGGCAAGATTTCCAAGTAGGTATCCCCATCCGAAAACTTAGCAAACCAACGGCGAATGGTCCGTTCATTAACACTCCCTTCCCCAAACGCCTTTCAAATATTTCTAGCGGCCTCTGCTGCTAAATGGCCGGATTTAAACTCGTACAAAAATATTACTCGAAAATCACGTGTTTCCATGTTCATATTTGGATACATGCAACAAAAAGTGGGTAATTGATTGGGAAGCTAATGTTTATAATAAAATGGTAGAGGATTAGTAACTGTTTACTTTCAATATGTAAACATTCGGAAAAAAACAACAGAGACCTGCAAAATCCTTTATGTATTTCAAAAACTATAAAAACGGACATTTCATGTGAAACAACCCAATATAGTAAAGGAACGTATTGCAATTGTGAAATTTTTCTAATTCCATTTCCAACGTAAATAAACCTTTATGGTCTCCTGAATTCAAAAAACCAAGTCACGCAAAAAGGTGTGTATGTCCCTGAGAGAATACTTTAAATCTTTAGTAACAATTCATGGTCCTTTTCTATCTCTCTTTTCTACCTCCCTAACATCTTTAAAAGCTCGCTATTAACCACACAACCGTAGTCGAAGTGGAGGAAGTAGAGTGAGAGATTTACAGGAGGATTGTGGAAGAAGGTAGCATTATTCCAATGTACTTATCGATTATTCCTCTTGTCCCGGTTAAACAGATCCGATACCTAGGACTGCACCTGGACAAACGTCTTATTTGGAACTCTCATACAAGACTGAAAAGACAGGAAACTGCCCGACGTTCTCGACTACTTCAACACTTACTGGACAAACGCTCAAATCTTCCACTTAAGTACAAAAGACTCATCTACATGTCTATCATAAGACCAATATGGACTTACGGAGTTGAGCTATGGAGCTCTACTAAACCATCAAATTCATCTCGTCTCCAATCCTTACAATCAAAAATCCTTCGAAAAATCCTCAATGCTCCTTATTTTGTCACAAATAAACTCATCCATAAAGACCTCAATATTCCTTTTATTGCTGACATGGCCCGAACCAGGTACCACTTCTTTCATGAAAAACTCCATTTTCACTCTAACCCACTAGTTTCAATCCTTGCTTCCTCTACAATCCATAATAATCCTCCGAGACGTCTGAAAAGAAGATGGCTCCGAGACCTTGTAGTTTAGCATAGTCTTTGGGGAGCTGCCCATCGGTAGTATCCCTACATATGAATTATGTCAACATATGAGACGTTGATTTCCAAAAGGTACTATATCCATTCTAGGAAATTTTACAGGAAGCGCCAAAATCTCTCGTTATCATGTTATTAAACCCGCTGATTTGAGTCTTTTCGCATTCAAATATAGAATTGTTTTTTTTACTAAAATTATAAAACCATATTAAAGTTATGAAATGAAATGTTTTAGTATGATTTAGAACGAAACTAAATGTGTAATTAGTACCTTAAGAAATTAATAGCATTTCTAAATCGCGTTATTAAAGTACTTGAGTGTTCATTAGAAACAATCAAATTTAAGATTCAGATAAAACTAAATGAGGAGAATATAAATATGTCAAAATATCAATTTCGCAAAAAATGTCCTTTAGTACCTTTTGGAAATCAACGTCTCATATGTTGTATCACATTTACTATATGTATTTTTTTATGCAGTTGTAAATATCAATAAATACATTTAAAAAAATATATATTGATTGACGGGATATTTAGGGTTTCCAGAACAGGTTTTGTTTAATGATTATGGCCAGATTTTCATAAATCTATATGTTATTTAATATTAATAAATATTTAGTAAAAATTGTCCGTTTTGTTTTCGGGTGAGTTGAACATTAAAAACCATGAGAAAGGGAGATATAGAGGGGGAAAAAGAAGAAGAGTAGGTTTTTAAAACAAAGAATTAAATAAATATAAACAGAGTAAAAGGGAAAACAAGGGGTGAAATACCACCGCTTCTCCCTCTAAAAGTAGATTGTTGCAGTTTTGAGGGGATCACATGTTGTTTGTTGTTGTAGGGGTCGTATATTGCACCAGGGCCAAATGAGATACATCCTACACCCATCCCTTACTCAATACAGTGTCAAAAATAATCCTAGTCTTTTACTTTATTAACTACTGATCTTGGTCAAATGTTTGAACTAATTAATGATATTAAACTGAGATATTTTATATAATAATATTAAATATAGAGTTCAAAAAAAAAAAAAATGTATCGCGCAATACACGACTTTCATTTACCTCCGATGTTATAATCAATTTAAGAATTTTTAAAATATTTAGAGATGAAAATGAATTATTAAAGAATTAATTCCGATAGAAACATCAGTCCCACACCACAGTCATTTAGGAATGGTGTCAGAACTGGAGGATTAAAATAAATTCTAAAAACTCCCACCAAATTATTTTTACCCTTCGTCGAAACCGATGACTTGCTGCCCCACTGTATCCTTTAATAATAATAATTCTGTTGAAAAAATCCGATATCTAGGACTCCATATTGACAAACGTCTTACATGGAATCCTCATACGAGACTAAAACGACAATAAACTGCCCCTATATACCGATTACTACAACACTTGCTCGACAAACGTTCAAAATTTCCAATTTATTAAAAAAAAGCTTATTTATGTTACGATCCAGACCTATTGGACACATGAAATCAAGCTTAGGGGCTCGAATAAGCCATATAATTCCTCCGTATCCAATCCTTACAATCCAAAATCCTTCTCAAAATGTTAAATGCTCCTTATTTCGTCACAAATAAAATCATCCATAACGACCTTAATATCCCTTCACAAGCATTTTACTTGTTGTATTTATGTTATATATAGTTGTAAAATTCAATAAAATATAATGAAAAAAAAAAGTTTTTTTTTTCAAGTACGACTTATGATATGGGTCAATCCATTCAAAATCGTCCAGACCTTGCCGCTCGACATTTTTGATTTTCGTGATTTTTCGAACCAGTTATTTCTATTCTTTCGTGAATAAAAAAACCATAAACAAAAAAAATTCTACCCAATACTTTTAGTGTTGCAGCCGTTTAAGTAAGCTTCACGGGGAAAAACAGTGTGTGCAAAAATCTTTATAATTCCTGTAATTGTTTGAATATCAAATCAAAACAAAAATTAACAATTAGACATGCTTTGTATTTTTTTGTCCTTATGACTCATTTCCTAAATAGTGAAGAAACTTATTAACAAAATTCTCGAAAATGAATAAAAAACGAGACTTTTACGAGGTAAAACAAAATTTTTTTAAAAACTTTCTTACACTATTTAGGAAGGAGTCATGCGGACAAAAATACAAAACATTCCTTTCTTACTGTTAATTTTTGTTTTGATTTTATATCTAACATATACAGGAATTAGAAAGATTTATCCATCACATGTTTTTTCCCCGTGAAGCTGAATTAAAACGGCTGCAAAACTATAAGTATTAGCTGGAATATTTTTTTTTATTTATGGTTTTATATTCACGAAAGAATATAGAATAACTGGTCAAAAAATCACTAAACTCAAAAATGTCGAGCGACAAAATTAATGAAAATTGGACGATTTCAAGTACCTTCTAATTAATTTATTATTTTAATTTAAGCCACTGTAGAATTTTCGTTTTATTAAATTGAGTTTAATGATAATCTTAATATAATTATATTTTAAAAATTTAAAAAAAAAAGTTTTTTATTTAATAAATTACTAAGTCTTTAGAAAACCTCTTATTTTCATATAAACTTTGTAAAAAAAAATTCTAGATTGATATCCAAAGATAAGTTTGTCAAACTTTTACTTCTTTTTTTTTTTCAATCGTAGTTGAATTATTGATTATTGTGAATTCAAGGGTTCAAGAATAAGTTTTACAATTATGGATATAATTATATTGCAGGATATATATAAAAAAAGGAAAAAAAAAATATAAATTATAGCTTTAAAATGTTCAAAAGACTTGATATATTGCGTTAGAGGAGAACTTGGTGAGCAATTACTTATTTTCAGTTTCTTTTACGAAACCATCTTCTCAGTTTTTACTCTTTTTTCCGCTCGGTAACCCTTTCTTTTTTTTTTTGGAAATTGTAAAAAAATGAAGGAAGGAGTTTGAGGTAGGGTAGAAAAAGATTGTGTCGGAGGGATGTCTAGCCCTAATGAATGCCCTTTTCTATTAAGGGTGGTTTTTTCTTCAGTGGGAGGGGGTTGGGAGAGGAGACCTGATTGTATTAGGGTTGGAAAAAGGGGAAAAGGAAAAAGAGCTGGACGTGTGATTGGCGGCTAGTTAAGGGATGTTCGGTCACGGTTGAAGCCAGTCCCTAATGAGGCGGAACGGAGGAGGTAGAGCGTCGCCGATCTGACCAGGCTTCTTCCAGGAGTTCCCGGAGTCATTTAACCTCCTTATTTAAGATAAATAATTATCTAATAGTAAGCATGTGAAAATTGTTTTATTTCAGGATTGCAATTTTAATTAATACTTAAACTTTATAATCGATGAAAAAATAATATATATTTAAATTTTATCATTATGATTCTACTTTTGTTTTATTTTTTTCAGTAATGATCCTTTTTAATCGACCAAAAATTAATTATCTCCCCTAGAAATTTGAGTTACGTGTCGATACAAGATTAATCCGAATAACGAAAAAAACCGAAGTCCGTTTCTACGCCGTACGAGACTTCTCCGAAACTACAGGATCGTTTTTTGAAAAATTCGAAACAAAAATACTAGTAGTGCATCCAACGATGATCTCAACATATAGACGTTGAAATCCACCAATTAGTTTTAAAATGAGTCCAAAGAACCAAGTCCTGCAAAAAGGTCTGTGTATGTGTGGGTACACCAGAGCGGAAACGGTAAGTAAGTCCTATGAAATTGAAATTTTCGCAATTGACAAATATACGCCCGAGACGTTACAAAACCTTTTTCATCAAAATGAGCTTACCAGAAGAGCCACTTTATACCATGCATTTTCTGTAAAATCGTATGTAAAATTTTATGGGCTTTGATATCATTTAGGTTTCATTTGGATAAAAACGGACTGACAGGGCTTAAATGCCGAAATTTTAAATTTTCTTTCTCTAAAGTACCTTTAATTTTGTTGATTCTATAAAAATAAACTACATTATCTTGTTACCGTTGATGAAAAACAGGTAAATATATAAATTGAATGAATTCGATACCCAACTAAAGGAGAAAACAGAAAAAATATTTTTTGAATGCAATTTTTTGTTTTTGCACATAAGAACAGTAATATACTTGTATGAGATACCGTTTGAAAGATAAAGATTTTAGAAAAAACATTATCTTATACACAAGCTTTTAAAAGTTAATAGGGATTGATGACAAGCCAATAAAACTAACTGATTATTTTAGATAATAATATAATAGATTTTTTAATAAAACACATATTTCTTTAAAAATTCCATTTACTTAATTCTTTAATAGTTTCACGTATTTTTATCTCTAACTGTATTTTAAAAATTCTTTCATTGATTTTAAAAATGGAGGTAAGTGAAAGTCGTGTGTTGCTCACACCAGATTTTGTTTACCTTCGCTAGAACCAGAGATATTAAAATATGTGTTTTTTACGCACAAACAGTCAGATTTTTTTACGTGACTCCTTGGAAGCGTTGGCCCCTAATATTTTGCAGAGAATTATGGTTTAATGTCTAGTTTATTTAAAAATATTTCATGAAAATCGGTGAGACACATTTGGGAATGTCTCAATGGTAAGGTCTTCTTGTACCGACCACTTTTGGGAAAAAATGGTTAAAGTATTGTTTTTAATATATATATATATATATATATATATATATATATATATATAATATATATATATATATAGGATATATTTTTCTTCTTTTTCAATTTATTTTAAGCTAATCTAATCCGTGCCAAGCGATAACAAGAGAAAGCATTACAGAGGAAATATCATGAGTAGCGACGAGATAGCTAGATTCAATTACACAGGCTACTGCCTGGTATAATTCACTTTTTTACTTTCTCGGCACGTTTAAAAGAAACAGTAAATTACGAATTTAATATATAATTTTAAATCATGAGAGAAACACAAAGCTCAAACCGCAAAGTGAAGGAGGAACTGTGTTTGGGCGGGCAACCAGGCATTAGCATCCGTAATGATATTAAAGTTGTTCTTCTCGAGGAAATTCCGACCAAACTGTTCCTGACAGCGGAATGGAAACTGTCACCGGCAGCTATGCAAAAATAAATGGACCAACTCCTGCCAGTTGCGAAGCTATGGTGTCGCTAATAAAAATTAGAGCGGGCAGGTAGAATTAAAGTTGAGTGAGGTCAGGACATCAAGTCCCGAGGGTCGTACGACCGGCTCCTTATCGCCGCCGAGAACCACTCTCTATTAACTTGTCGGTTTAGGGCGAGACCTTTCCGGTGATTCTGTAAGGGAGTTGTGACCCTGCTAAACTTACTGCTCAGCCCTGTCGATTCTTCTATACGGTGGTGGAACTGATAAGGGATCCGATAGAAAAGGGAAGTTTATATACACTCCAGCCTTACGCACACAAAATTACAGAATACACATAGGATATCCGGAAGCGAAAATATAAAATACTTCTCACTATATGAAAAAAATTGTTGCTCACAACGCACTACTTTTACTCATTTCCCCACTTGAAATCAAGTCTTAAATAAACTTAATGTTTACAAAAACATAATTATAATTTAGTTTCGTTCAAACCCTGCAGGTGGCTCTAGGGATGGCTTATTTTCTAAAGGAAATAAGCAATAGGTTATGCCGTTCTTCGGAGGGGACGTAAAATTTTAGTCCTGATCTTGTGCGAATCATATCATTTTATCATGTCTAATTAATCCTTAATATTTTTTCCCTGATTCATAGAAGTCAAAGCCATGAAAAAATTATTTTATAATGATTCTTAAAGGAAATGCCGATTTTTAGAATTTTTTAATACTTTTTGAAAGGTGTCACTCAACGAATTTTGCCAGAAAATGTCTTTAGACTTCTCTATACGCAGAAATGTTTTCAAATTTTTTTTTTATTGGTAGAACAATACGAAAAAAAATTAAGAACTATATTTTTACTGAAATCTTGAGTTAAAACCCAATTTATAATTAATGAAAAATGTGTACGCAATTTAAATTACATTGCTTATGAAACATTTACAATAATTTTACTGCGATATGACTGCATAAACTATGTTTTTCAAAAGTCAAGCCAGGCTAGCTTGTTCAGGAATTCTCTACGGTTTTCTACAGCGAGAATATATTTTCGATAAAAAAATAATTTCCTATGCTTTTTCAATATCATATAACACATAATAAAAAATATATGTTTGGTTAAACGCAAGATTTCAGTAAGAAATCAGTTTTTACTTTTTTTCATAATGTTCTACCACAACGAAAAATTCTTGAGTATAGAAGGGTATTTTCTGGCAGAATTCGATGCGTGAAACCTTTCAAAAATATTTTTTTAAATAAAATAAATAATTCTCTTCCTTCCTGTAAAAAATCGATTCTTAAACGGAAAGAATTAAGATCAAATCATTATATCATATCTTTGACTCCTGGAAATCAGCAAAAAGAAATATCCAAAATTAATTTAGAATTTTCCTTTAAAAAAATAATAAAATCAATTTTTGCTTTCACTTACTATATATAGTAAGGGAAAGTATTGCGATCGTGAAAATTTTTGAATTCCAATTCTCAACTGAAATACACGTTTTAGGGGCCCCTGAGTCCAAATAACCAAGTCTCGCAAAAAGGTCTGTGTATGGGTGTGGTAACTCCCGGACGAAAACGAAAAGTCATATGAAACTGAAATTTCATATTTAAGACAAATATACGCTCGTGACGTTAAAAACCTTTTTCATCAAAATGAGCTTACCAGAAGAGCCACTTTATATCATGCATTTTGCACCTTCTAAGAAACGTTTCAGACGATTTTGATCAAATTCGTTGTATTAATGTAAAATTTAATAGGCTTAACATCATGTAGGTTTCATTCTGATTAAAATAGTCTGACAGGGTTTAAATGCCGATATTTTAAATTGTCTTCCTTTAAAGTACCTTTAATTTTGTATATTCTATAAAAATAACCATATTATATTGTTAGCATTGATAAATAACGGCTAAATATGTAAGTTGTGCGAATTTGAAAAACAACTTAAGGAAAAAAACTAAAAAGATATTTTTTAAGGCTTTTTTTTTTATTATTACCACTGATGAAAAGCGGGTAAATACATAAATTTTTTTTTTCAACAACAATTTTTATTCAGTAAAATTACAATCTGTCCCAATTTGGACATTAATAGTAGTGCTGAAAGATATCATACATACTACATTCATACAATATTTACACGGAATAAAATTACAATAAAATATATACACAATATTGAATAAATACAATAGTCAAGAATTCACTTATACCTATATACACATACACACACTCATACGTACATCACATTGAGTGGAGAATCTAGCCAGTGCTAGAACTCCAATGTATTTACAACAGGTCGCGGGGCCACTGCCGTTTCAACCTTCTAGGTGGGTTGTATGGATGAGTGGAGCTGGATAGGGATTGAGCTAGAGGATTAGGATGATGAAATAGGTTCTGGTGGAATTTGGAAAATTTGGATGGAATTAGGTCTGAAATAAATGGAACATTAAGGTCGTGGTGCAAGGTATAGTTGGAGACATAATAAGGAGCATTTACTATTGTACGGAGGACTTTGGATTGAAAGGATTGAATGCGTTTGATGTTAGTACGTTTAGCTGTCCCCCACAGTTCAAGTCCGTAGGTCCAAATGGGCTTCAGTATTGTCTTGTAGATTAATAATTTGTTGTCAGCTGTAAGTTCAGATTTTCTGTTGAGTAGTCGGTATAACTGTCCGAATCGTCGGTTGAGTTCTTGTCTTTTAAGTCTTGTATGTGGGTTCCAAGTTAATCTTTTGTCTAATAGTAAGCCAAGATACCGGACTGTATCTGAAGGAGAAATCGGAATGGAATTGAAGTAAACTGGCGGACAGGAGTTTCGTCGAAGAGTGAAGGTTACGTGTTTGCATTTGGCCTCGTTCACCTTAATGCGCCAAGCATTACACCAGTCTTCGACAAGAGAAAGGTGTCTTTGCAGGTTTAAGGATGCTGTTTCAGGATTGGAACTGGATGATAGGATGGCGGTGTCGTCTGCAAAAGTTGCCAGAAAGGTATCAGGATGTGTAGGAATATCAGCAGTGTAAAGGATGTAGAGGACGGGTCCCAAGACGCTGCCTTGAGGAACACCGGCCTCAACGGAATAAAGGTTAGAAAATTCTACACCACAGCGAACGCGGAAGGAACGGTTTGAGAGATAGGATCGGAGAATGAGGTATAGAGACTGGGGTAAATGGGTTTTCAGCTTGAAGAGTAATCCAGTGTGCCATACCCGGTCAAAAGCTTGCGCAATGTCCAGAAACGCACCAGAACAATACTCTTTGCATTCAAGAGCTCAGGAAATATGGTCTACAACTCGGAGCCCCTGTTGAACTGTGGAATGCTGAGGACGGAATCCAAACTGATGGGAAGGAAGATTTTGAGATTCTAATATGGGTAGGATACGTTTAAGAAGAAGCCTTTCGAAGATTTTTGAGAGGATGGGGAGTAGACTAATAGGCCTGTAGGATGAAGTGTTGTTGGAAGGTTTGCCTGGTTTTAGAAAAAGAATGATAGTGGAATGTTTCCATAACAGAGGAAAATAGGTGGTGCGTAGGATGCAGTTGTAAATATAAGTAAGGAATATAATAGCTTTCTGCGGAAGTTGTCGGAGGATCTGGGGAGTAAGGAGATCGTGTCCAGGAGATTTACGGAGGGTCAGTTTTTGGAGAAGATATTTGACCTCAGAGGGATTAATAGCTTTAGGAGGTAGGGAAAGTGGAATTGGTGACATAAGAAAGTCTTGCACTGTTGCGGTGTGATTGGCGTGGGATTCCGGGTGAGGAGTGAAAACTTTGGAGAGGTGTGTGGCGAATTCCTCGGCTTTATCTTCATCAGACGCAGCCCAGGAGTCATCACAACGTCGGAGAGGATGGGAAACTTGATGGTATTTTAGGATCTTTTTCGTGATATTCCACAGGGAATTATCACGAGCTGATAGAGAGGAGAGGTAGGAATTAAAGGACTGGGAACGGAAGGTCGCCAACTCCCTCTTCAATTGTCTACAATAGAAGTTATAGGAGCGGCGATCTGTTGGGTGTCGGGTGCGCTGCCATAATGATCTTGCTCGGCGTTTGGTATGGATGAGGTCTATAATATGTTGTGGAAAATGATTTTGGTGAGGATTTATATTGGAGTGTTTAGGAGAGGAGGCAGTCCAGACAGCTTGTTGGATGGCGGTGGTAAAGGAATAGACGGAATTATCTAGGTCATCTGGGGTTTTGAGGGTTACTCTGAGGTCAATATTATCGGTTAGGATTTGGCGGAAAAGGTTCCAGTTGACAGGGCCTCGGATGAATGATGGTGGAATGGGTTTTGGAATTGGAGTGAGAGATACTTTTAGGATCAGTGGACTATGGTCTGAGGATAGTTCATCAAGGCGAGTTACAGACAAGTTGAGGGAGCCTAATCCGCTGTGGATAAAGAAGTCGAGGATGTCAGGATTGCGGTTAGGATCGGTTGGCCAGTAGGTAGGGGAGTCAGGAGGCAGGATATTAAAATTTCGGGAGTTGAGTGCAGACAGCAAATTTCGTCCCCGAGAATTCGTGGTTCTGGAACCCCACTGCTGATGCTTGGCGTTTAAGTCTGCACCCAGAATGAAGCAATTTCCTAAGGAATCCAGGAAGGATACAAATTCGGAATTGGAAATGGAATGTTTAGGAGGGCAATATACAGATGTGAGGGTTACCGGAAAGGAAAAAGTCTTGATTACTATTGCTGTGGCTTGTAGGAAATCATAGGTGGGAAGTGGGAGTAAATGATGAGAGAGGGATTGGTGGACAATGATAGCAGAACCGGCATGGGCTTTGCCGTCTGGGTGGTCAGTACGGTATGTCATGTACTGCGGTATTTTGAAGTACTGTTTAGTGGTTAGTCTTGTTTCAGTTATAAGTGCAACATCGATTGTTTTGTCTTGCAACAACGCTGTCAGTTCGTCAGTATGATTTCTAACACCATTCGCATTCCAAAGGAGAATGGATAAGGAGTTAGGTGAATTCATTTAAGGATTTTTCAAGGCAGGGATTAAATTTGATACTAGATTTGTAAGGAGTGATATAAGCGGCATAACAAGAGATTTCATTTCGGAGATGAACGATGTCATTAGACTGGTAAGATCTGTGACGTTTGATGGTGAAGGGATATGAGGAATTTGATGTTGAGGAGTTTTTTGAAGATTAGGTAAACTTTGAGAAGTAGATTGTTGTACAATAGATTAAGATTGTTGAGGAAAACGTTGTTCCGGCAGTGCCTCGACTTCATGATTCTGGTTTCCACCTCCAAGCAAGTGGGCAAATGACACGTTAGAATTTACAAGTTTAGATGGTTCTCTTCTGCTTCTGGTTGATGCAGCTGTTTCATTCGTATCCTGAGGTTTTTGGTATCTGGTTCGGAGTTTCTTGTAGATTTCACATCCCTTGTAGTTAGCCGGGTGGTCCTTGAGGCACAGAGCACATACAGCGGGTGTAGATCTTGATCTTGTACATTCTTCTGTTTTATGCTGTTCACCGCATTTCACACAGCGTGGTATGTGATGGCAATAACTTCTGGTATGACCATATGCCTGACAGTTATGGCACTGAACAATGTCTTTCTTTGTGTAAGGTTTTTCAACCTTTACACGGGTATAGTAGAGTCTACTGTGGTCATAGATATTTTCGACTCCTGCTGATGGTTCCAAGTCCACGAAGAATAGAGGCAGTGGACTTTTATCTTTTAGAACGTTGGTGACTTGCCTCACTTGGAATCCTAGTTCTGTCAGTTCTTCTTTGATAGCTTCAACGGGTGTTGAGGAATGTAGGTTTCTGATTACGACCCTTAATGCTCTCTCCTGGCGCAGCTGATAAGTATGAAAGTCAGCTTTGGTCTCAGTCAGATATTTCACAATCTTTCTGTAGGTTTCAGCAGTAGTCGGAGATATTTTAGTATCATTGGTTCTACTTATACAATAATAACTATTAGGATCAGTTACTTTGTTTAAATGCGCACACATAAGTTTAAAATTTTTAATATTCTTAACAAATATTGGTGGAGGTAGTGGTTCCCTGGGTATAGGAGAAGATTCCATGGTTTCTTTTTCATTTTGGAGGATTTGAAATGGATTCGGTGTAAAAAACGGGGATTCATCAGTTATTCCTTGTGATGATGTGCTGGGCTGTGGTTCAGATCCTAATGAGGTAGCTGACGTGGTCGCTGGTGGAATCATTTTTTTATTTTGTTCACGGCGGGGTCTCTGTTTTGTGGGAGACGAGTTTGAACCTGCAGATCTAGATCTTTTACTTGCAGACTTTGAGGACATGACTTGATGAAAATATCTCATTGATTAAGAAAATAATAATAATAATAAATAAATAATGAGATAAGAATTAAAGATAAAAGAAAGATAAGTAAAAGAAAAGCAAGCCCGAGCTTGCCGAGCTAGCGGCAATCAGCTGATCAGTGACCCTCCTTTCACTTTTTCGTGATTGTACAAAGTAAATTATAACTTTGCTTACCGAAATTTCTCTAATATTCACTGCCGTAGTATTCCTGAGGTCTAGTGATGTTCTCCAGACCGAATTATAGCGAATTCCTACTGAAAAAAGCAAAAATCTGAGAGACGATGTAACGTATGACTGTTATCATCGAGCGCATCAGCTGATTTTTCAAATACATAAATTAAATGAATTCGATACCTAACTAAATGAGAAAACAGAAAAAAAAAAATATTTTTTTAATGCAATGTTTTGTTTTTGAACATAAGAACAGTAATATACATATATGATATACCGTTGGAAAGCTAAAGATTTTAGAAAAAATATTATCTTATACACCAGATTTTAAAAGTTAATAGAGAGTAATGAAAAGCCGATAAAACTAACTGATTATTTTAGATAATAATGTAATAGATTTTTTAATAACACATTTTTCTCTGGAAATTCCATTTAATTAATTATTTAATGGTTTCACTCATTTTTATCTCTTCTGTACTTGAAAATTCTTTAATCGATTTTAAAAACGGAGGTAAGTGATAGTCGTGTGTTGCCCGCACCAGATTATTTAAAAGTTAAAGACCTAAAAATGTAGGAGAATAATTTTTATTCATCGCCAAATTAATTCCCCAAATTCTAGTCAAAAGAACCGTACTGGGAGATTTCCACCTTTCCTCTGTTATAACCTTTCCCTTTGATCCCAAATAAGTGTTTTCAATGAGACAACACATTTCTTTTCTCAACTCTAATTTTTCAAAATATTCTCAAATTGTTTTTCGCTTTGTAAGATAGGTAAAAGTATTTTATGTTGTTGGTAGTTTACCAGATTTTATGTTGTTAGTTTTCAATAGGTGAAGCCAAATCCTACCCTGAAACATGCTAAATGGACCGACCTTTGGATACTCCAGGAACATATCCATTCTTGCATTATTCCTTCCATGTCTTTCTTTCTCCAGGACTTTTAAAAATTCACTATAAGTTCTTGTCGGCAGCCTGCAGCCTCTCCTATTGTCCGATATTACACCTTAAAGGACAGGACAACTTGATAGCAGGCATGGGTGTATGATGCACTACTGGACGTATGCTATAGGGGCTGTAGGGGATATTACACCTCCCATTTATATTTTTTAAATTCAAAAAGCTAAGAAACTGTATATTTGAGAACCTATTTCAACCATTTTATAAAAAGATTTCCAAATAAGGTACTAGTTTTAAGGACGAGGTAGCCAAGAGGGATAGTGCGCGTTGACAACCGAAATTATAAAATAGAGATTCGCGTCTAAGTGGTTGGGGGAGAAGAAGCTTTTAAATCAACCTTGTCATTGATCCTTTTCCCTCACTCGCTGGCCCGAGAAACCTCTGTGTAGTCCAAAAAGTGAGGTAGGCATGAATAAGAAAAACAAGAGTTGTTAAAATTTAAACCAATAACACACAACAAAAAAGAAATTTTAGAGGTTAACTCCAACAAATTAATACCAAAATTCCATCATATGATTTTAATAACTATAATTTTGTTTAATTATTTATTTTAACTTTTAGTTTTTTTATTTCTTTTTTTTTTTTTGTTTAACTTCTATTTTTTTTTCTTTTCTTAGTTGGTTTTTTTATTTTTACCAACAATAAAAACAATTGATGTACTAAAGAAAATTTAGCTAATAAGTAGCGCATTGTAGTGGATTTCCAATGAATGTTTTTAAAACTGTGCAGATGTGTTTTATATAAATAAAGATTGATATTGTTGTAAAAAAAAAAAAAATTATACCTTTATAAACCCACTAAAGTTTTTTTTTTTTTTGGTTGTTTTTTTTGTAACTTTCACTTGTCTATACATGAAACATTCTAAAAAAAAGTATAAAGATTCTAAAAATTATAAAGTATTTTCTCACTGGTTTCAAGTGATTGAACGTTGTGTATAATGAAAACCTTTACGAACCATTCATTGCTCAAAACAGCATATGAATTTAATTGATTTTCCTTGCAGTAACCCTACTCAGCGTTAATAGTGAACACACTCGTCCCCCCTGGGCCGGATTCGAACCCACACCGGTGAAGAGAAGCGCCTCGGGGCCTGTTTGCCACGAGCCCTTCAGAGTTAAACGGTAATTGAGCCTTTGTGTTGTGGGTCGGGAGACTGGCGCGGATATCAAATATTAACCGAAATGTCTAACGGCAACCCAACTGAGAATTTTAAACTGCGACCCCTTTCCACCAAGCTCCTGAATTAGTCATCCATAACAAGTTTTGCCAGCTGGGTTAATTATTAGGAAGGCCCGTTGTTTTTTGGAATAGAAGTTTAGGGGTTTGAGCTTCTATTGTTGAGGGGCACGCCGAGGTAAGTAGAGTTTGCAGAACCAGCCATATCTGAAATCTGAATATTATTAGGACCTTAAATAATTGTTTGTGATAATCAATGGTTCATCAAAAGTAAATAGGAAAAAATATGGTGCACGCAACACAAGACTTTCACTTACCTCCGTCGTTAAAATCAATTTAAGCACTATTAAATAATGTTGAAAACAGTTTAAAGAATTACTTGATTAACTGAGTTTCGATGGAAACGTGTTTCAAATTGAATAATCTAAAAATAGATATTATTATATTCAAGAATCTCTTTGTTTTATTCGCTTTTAATCAATATCAATTATTCTAAATCCATAAGCTTCCCAATGGTATATCTTACATCTATATTACTATTCTTATGTTTATGAAAGCCCTTTTCTCATTCCTATTGATGAACTAATGGGTTTAAATAAAAAAAAACTTTAATTTATATTTAGTAAGTATAGTCGACTTTTCATATGTCATAGACAGAAATAATCGGGAGTCAGTCTAAACATTATTTTAATTTTGCCGACGTTTCGGCTCAAACTAGTGAGCCATCATCAGAGCATCTGTGGCTCTTCTAGTACTAACTTAATTTTGGCGTTGTGTATGACAATTAATGTTCAGTTGATGCTGGTCATTGCTCACAGATGCCCTAATGATGTCTCACAAGTTTGAGCCGAAACGTCGGAAAAATTAAAACATTTTTAGGCTGACCCCCGATTATTTCTGCCTATGAAAAAAAAACTTTAATATAATCATTAAGCTGAAAATAAAATTGAGTTTAATAATAAGTTAATTAATAATTGTGCTCTACAGCGTCCTTAAATGTTATTCCGCTTGTCCCGGTTGAATTTAGGGCTTTGCTCGACAAACGTCTTACATGGAATCAGGATATATGGTTAAAAGACTAGAAACTGCTTGCTGATTTCGCTTACTTCAACATTTACTGGATAGACGCTATAACCTTTCACTTAACTACTGATTTACTTGACATTTATAAGGCCTATCTGGACCTACGGAGTTGAGCTTTGGGGCTCCACCACACCATCCAACTCTTCCCCTATAGAATTCTTACAATCCAAAATCCCTCGCAAAATCCTTAACGCTCCTTACTAGGGGTGGGCATAATCGAATGACGATTATCGGATCATACGATTATTTCAATCATTCGAATTAATCGATTATCGGATTAATCGGTTTGGAGAAACAAATGAGCATTCAAACTGAATCGAGGGATTATAAGGAGCGCGAATACGCATTCTATTATGAAATCATTCGATTATTTAAATCATCGAAGTCCGACAATCATTCGATTATGTCCACCCCTACTCCTTACTTACTCGCGAATAAAATCATCCACAATGACATTAATGTTCAATATGTTGCCGATTTCACCCGTACCAGGTATCAATACCTCCATGAAAAACTTTACTCCTACTCTAATCCTCTAGTTCCAATCCCTGCTTTCTCTTCAATTCCTGACGATCCACCGAGGCGTCTAAAAAAGAAGATGGCCTCGATACCTTCTTGTTTAGATTCACTACTACAGTGCTGCTAGTGGGTAGTTTCTCTTCATGTTTTTTTATTATTAAACAGCATATATACTTGTTATATTATAAAATACAGTTGTAAATTTCAATTTAAAAAAATAATAATAATAATTGGTAAAAGAATAAAAAACCAAATTATCAGGACCTATCAGCTACTTTCTCAATTTAACACAGAGTAATTATGTTATTCGCCTGCAAAAGCTGTTAAAAACCTGAACATAATGGCCTCATCATGCTCTTTCTCTGTACTCATCCATCATATAAGTAAGTTAAAGAAATATGGATATACCAAGAGATAACCACATCAGGGGAGGATTCGTCAAAGAAACAGATAAATAATTTGGGAGTAAAAATATGACGAAGATTGCAACTTTGATACCTTGAACGATACAAGTTATTTCCTCTTGAGATTGGATCCGAAGAGAGCAGTTTGCCACTGTCCGTCGAGGGGAGGTCCTCAGGAGTGAGATATGGCCAGCTTATCGAAGGAGGAATGGTCCGGAACAGTCGGGGGGAAAGGATAATGCTACGGACAAATGGAAACAATCCGATGCAGGCCGGCGTCGTACCCTTGGTCCTTACGTTCCAGAACAGGGGAACTCACTTAGGGGTTGTGTAGGGAGTGTAGTTGTGTCCGCTCTAATCGCCAATGGAGTATGATATAATGCCTACTTCTTATTTACAGGCCACATCCTCACATATACTGAGAAACGAGAGAGGGACAAAACACAAAAATCTCGTCCGCGCAACACAACTTTTGCATTCCTCTCTATTAAAAAAAGTTTGTAATTTACGATAGTTTACCGTTGAGTAATTAAAAAGGGAAATTAGTCAGGGTGGCGGTCATGAAAAAAAAAAAAAAATATTTTATTAATAATTTGTTGTTTTTCCAAACTTTTGACCAACTTCGTGGGTCATCAGTATTACATAAAGAATATTATGAATGTATTAGTTGGAACAATCTCTTCTTTTTATTTATATATTTATTTATTATAACATATATAAAACTTGACAACAACGTAACGTTTCGAGGTACTTTCTATGCCTCATCTTCAGATGATTAAAAATCATTTGCTTTCTTATGTCTCCCCATTTATCTCGAAAACATACGGATATTAAAAAGAATGTTGGAAAGAAATTTACTGGAGTTATCTCTAAATGTATGTAAATACCTGGAACAGGTAATTTTTTCATCAAGTCCAGGAATGATACTTATAATTCGTTGAATGCCAATTCGTTTTTGATAGATTTGAAATAAGGAATTCTCTTCACATTTCATTTACTTTTCTTAATACGGAGATACTCAGAATATTAATGGTGAGATATGGGAAGCTGAAAGACCAATAAGAAGATCCCTAACGATCCGTAGAACCAATAAAAAAGCAGGATTTAAAAGGAAACGGTAGGAGACGGCCCATTGGCTGAGAGGTAGCTAGTGCCCTCAATCCTGGCCTATAAGCTCCCCTTTATATGCATTCCATCCTCGGCTCAACTCTTTCATCCGTCGGCCCTTTCATCTATCCCTCTCTGAAATTTATTAAATATATAAGTATATATATACGCGTATATATTATATGCATCGTCTGAATGAATATGATGGGAAGGATCTTTT
Organism: Piezodorus guildinii; assembly: GCA_023052935.1. Classification (NCBI taxonomy): domain Eukaryota; kingdom Metazoa; phylum Arthropoda; class Insecta; order Hemiptera; family Pentatomidae; genus Piezodorus; species Piezodorus guildinii. The sequence goes on along the minus strand of CM041292.1, from coordinate 17,984,077 downwards.
TTCAAATCCCTTTACTGTGGAGTATATCCCTTCTCAATATGGATTATCTTATATTTCAATCTGCATTTGGGAAGAATACTATAAATAATATAATATGATTTTATTCTGTAGAAAACAACATTCATTTTAAGTATCTGCATTTCATGCATGAGCTAGTTCGAAACAAACTATTTTCGTTTCACTTTAATTATGTTTACTTCTAGACTTATAATCGGTATAATAGGTTATTTTGTGATAAGTTTATTCCATTCTACATCCATTTTAATTTTTTACAATCCACTTTAGTTATAACATTCTTATTAATTTTCTAGCCAAACCACACATTATAAGATCTTTCCGTAACATTCTATAAAACGAATTACCAGTATTAAACATGTGGTCCTCCGGGCCGGATTATACTAACAAATAATCCTTAATATTTCATTTATAGTCATAAATTAATTTCAAGTGATCTTTCTTTGGTTGTCATTTTCAGTATAAATCAGATAGGAGTTGCTATTAAAAGTATTTCATATATTATACATTTTTCTAAATTTTTTTCTTAGTTAGGTTTTTGATATTGTAGGTCTAAAACGCAAACGTTAGAGTAGATGGATTGAGTAATATTTAATCGTAAAAGTGAATATAAATGTTAAATTAAATTTATATATCTGTTATTCTTTCAACTATTATAATGTAGAACGAAAAAAATATTGAAATTTATTTTAATTATCCAATTCTAACACTATACCTTAAGGTTTATTATGTGGAATGGAGTTTGTGAGGCAACAGTTGGATTGTTATTGACTGATCAGCACAAAAGTGCCATCAGCACACGTAGTAAAAAAAGGGGTTAGGAAATCAGCTTCATAGGCTGTGTAAAGAATGGGTCCTAGGATACTGTATTGAGGAACATCAGCAGACTGAATAAAAAGGGTTTAATACAAATTATTAATAAGGTAGGACTGGATAATGACGAAATATGTAGGGAGGAGAAATTTACAAGGATTTGGTATGGCGAAAAAATATTAGAACTATTATGTTCTTACTAAACATAATTAATAGTAACTATCATCTGTATGTTACACTGTTCCCAAATTTTATGGAATATATATATATATATATATATATATATATATATATATATATACACACACACACACACACACATATAAATGAATCTCTATTTCCCTTGGTCATGGCATGATGAGTGAAGAGCCTGAACAATTTCGCTATTTTTTTTTTTTTTTGTAAATGTCTGGAAAAATGGTTTATGAAAAAAAGAAAAAAAGAAAAGTTAATATAGCTTTACGTTTTTTTTGTTTTGTTTTTTTTAATTTTCTAAGATTATGATTATTAACTTAAGATTATGATTGAATTGGATCAAATTTGCTTCCAAGTTTCCATGCATAGTTCAGACAGGACATCGACTAAGAGGTCAGCTAGTATTAATATACGAAAATAAAAGCTTCATTTTAGTTTAATGTAAAAATACCGACTGCTTAAAATCCTCAAAGAAGTAAGTCGATATCCAAGAACAAAGACCTGGAATAAAAGCTTCCTGAGATGAAAATAGGGCCTATAAGTTTTCAAGTCGGATTGGGAAGAGCTGAAAAGGAAAGTTAAAACTGTCATCTCGGGCCAATTTGTGCCCTTTATTGGGAAAGGGAAGAATCGGAATTAGGAGAAGGGCCGACTACCGGAGGGGGAGCCATGAATGGCCAATGAGGGATTGAAGGGTAGGAGTCTTCCGAGCGGCTAATTGCTCTCTCGTCCGCTTCTTTTTCCTTCTTTGTACTCCGGGCAACAGGTACTCTTTGCAGTCTTCTTCCCCAGTAGTAATTTACTTTCTCACATTAGAATGGAATGATACTCCAGTTCACCCCGATGTCTTCTTCACGACGTTTCCTGATGACACATCCATCTTACCTTCTCTTTGAGATTCTGAAACTGCATTCATAAATCTACAATGGCACTTTTTTCTAATTCACTGGTTCCCAGGATGTGGTTCGCGCACTCACTCAGTCTGCTGATGTTCTTCAAGACAGTACCCTACGACCCATTCTTTAAACAGCTGATGTTTCAACCAATTTCAACACTTCGCTTACTACGTATGCAGATGACCCACCGAATTAAAAAAGATTTTATAATAAATGGAACATCAAGATAAAACAAAGCCAAAACAAAAGCAATATTATTCACAAAGAGAATTCCTCATTCTATCACCCAACTTTCTTTAACACATAGGCACATAGCTTGGTCAAATGACATCAAATATTTGAGACTAGTCATGGATAAAAGAGTGACTTTTACACAGCACACAAATTATGTGTGTAATAAACCCAACAGATCTCTTTGAAATATATACATAATCTAACAGGCACTCTTAATTAAATGTAACAAATAAATTATTGTTATGTAATGCTTGTTTATGACCAATCCTTACATACGCATGGCCAATATTTAGCTATATGTGTAAACCAAATTATAAAAAATTACGAACGTTAAAAATGCATACGAATCTGTGAAAATTATCTATACAATAAAATAATCAAAACCATGCATTCAGAATTGAGAGTACCTATTATTAAAGATTACATAAACAAGTTTAGTAGATGTTTAGTAAACAATTTTTTTTCTAAATGTTTAATTAACAAAAACTTTTTTATAAGAGATATTGGAAACCATACCAAAAATAGTACAAAGCGTCATTTACACAAACGAACTAAACATATATTACTATAAGATACATTTGATGTAATTCTTTCTTTGTTTTCAAATTGTAGAAGTTTTTTATATATTTATTTTTCTTTCATAATTAATGTGTCCATATCCTCCTATGTTTATGTGATGTGATTCTTTAAGAGACCGGTCTACTTTTGTACAGCATTATATATGTATTGTGTATTTTATTACATATTGCAATAAAGGCTATATTATTAAAAATAAAAAGTGCTGATGACATTAAAAGTAGCGACACAAATATTTCCTTTCAAACTCTTGAATTCCACATTAAAGACCTTGATGTATGTTGTTGGAATTGGAGAATTAAAATAAATTCCTAATAAACAATTTTTTCTCCTATTGTACATAATAATAGTTAAAAGATTAAATGATATATTAATTTTTAACTTTTTATATATTTAACAACTATATTTACTCTTATGATCAATTATTACTCAATCAACTAACTCTTACGTCTGCATTTTTCGCCTTAAATACTAAGTAACTAACTAAGAGAATAATTTTAGGATAAGAAGAATATATATATATATATATATATATTATATTTTTTTTTTTTTTTTTTTTTTTTTTTTTTTTTTTTTTTTTCATCAACGGGTGAAAGAAGATGTTGATCCCAAAAAAATATAATTGAAATTAATTTACGACTGTAAATGAAATATCCAGAACCATTTGTAAGTATAATCCGGCCCGGTGGACCATAAGTTTATTAACGGCAATTTATTTTATAGAATATTATCCCAAACTCTGATAATGTGATTTAGCTAGTAAATTAATGCAAATGATTGTAGTGAAGTGGACTGTATAAAATGGAAATGGGAAAGAATTAAATGAACTTTGAAATATACTACTGTACCGATAGTAAGTTTTGAAGTAAAAATAATTATATATACAATAGAAAAAAAAAATTATACTGGGACTGGGTCAGATTGTACATTGAAATTTGAAATAATATAATATGTCTGGCTAAATGACAAAATTAACATAGTTATTAATTAAAATAATGAGATAAGAAAGAAGAAGAAATTTTACAAAAAATAATAATAAAATAAAATAAAATAAAATCTTTCGAAAACAATGGTGTTGAACAGAATGAAAAATAAATGAATAGACAAACAGTATAGAAATTTAAACAGAAGGCTTTTTACTTATTTTCTTTATTCAAAATTCAGTACTTAGAATTGCAATATCATGATTGAGACGTTGATTTCCAAAAGGTACTAAAGGACATTTATTTCGAAATTGATTTTTTTACATATTTGTATTCTCATCATTTAGTTTTATCTAAATATTCTTTTTTATGATATATGATGAATTCTCAAGTCCTTAAAAAACGCGATTTAGAAATGCGGTCATTTTCTAAAAGTACTAATTACGCATTTATTTTCATTCCAAATCATTCTAAAAAAATACATTTCATAACTTTAATATGATGTTATTATTATAGTAAAAAAATAATTCTAAATTTTAATGCAAAAAGACCCAAATTAGCTAGTTTAATAATATAATAATGAGAGATTTTCGCGCTTCCTGTAAAATTTCCTAGAATGGATATAGTACCTTTTGGAAATCAATTGTTAAGCGTCAGTTAGGGATGATCGGAGGTACAGGAAAAGTTGGGGAAAGGAAGGAGGTTAGAGGAGCAGCATGGCGGATAAGGGTAGGTAGTGGATTCCAAAGGTTAGTAGAGCGGACAATAAAGGTACGGTCAAAAGTTTTAGCTTAGTGGGTAGGAACGTAAAGGTCAGAATGGCGTACTCTTGTTTCAAAAGAGTGAACTGAGGATTTAAATTAAATGAGACTATGGATATAGTCTAGGTGATGGGAGTTAATGGTTTGGTAAAGTTTTGATATTATGAAATATTTTCTGCGGGTGGAGGGAAGGAGCCACTTTAACTCGCTATAGTGGTGGGTAACATGTGACCTTCTAGATGTACTGAGGACAACTCTTATAGAGATGTTCATGATTCGCTTCAGTCTCCCCTCCTATATCTGGATCTACATAAAATATTTGAACAAAATGTGCATAAAAAGAATAAACTACAAAATAAATCATTATTATTTCTCATCATATCTCTCTCTCATTTAAATAAAAGTAATTAGCTTAACGGGAGCTAAAGGAAAAAGAAGAAACTTTCTTTTCCTCGAATATTTTTAAGTTATAGAAAAGCGCTACATTTTCATCAGGAAAGACTACCTTACAAATTAAGTAATCTCTGGAATCACAAATTTCATCTAATTAAAGATCACAGTATGTCGGTTACAAAAGAACAAAAGCCGAGAACTTTAATGAACTTTACTCCTTTAACTTAGCAACAAACCATGTTCCAGGAACCTAAGTCCAGCGTATAACCAGTCGCCTCCAGGAATATTTTAATGGCAGAAATTTGAACAAAGGAAAGGATGGATTCTAAAAATATTACCACCGCTATACATTTCCTTGGTATTTCAGGAACAAGTATTTTACCAAGAAAAAATATTTAAAAATAAAAATAAATCCTTCATTGAGAGTAAAATATTTTTTATCTTTTTCGGCTAAATTAATGAAAATAATGAGTAATGTAAGATAAAAAACAAACTTAAGGCAGCTTATACATGACTCTAGTAGTCACCAGTGGAGTAGTGGCTAGCTTAAAAACCTTCTATGCCCCAGGTTGCTGGTTCACACCTGATAAATGGCACTAAGATCTTTGAGTATTAAAATAAATAATAGATAAATGTGATGGAAATATAATACAATGTCATAATACAAATGTAGAGACAATCCTATCCTATAAACCAAATATTTATCAAACGCAAGAGAGCATTATCGGGAATGGAAGAGGAAGCAAAGATTGGAACTAGTGGGATTCGGGCGTTCGTGTTTCTTCTTCCCGGCAACAAAAACCGTTTTATTTTTCACTATATTTCTATATAGGTGTGAATGAATGAATGTCTGAAGAGTAACTATAACTTGACTAACTGACTCAAAAAGACTAGTGAGCCCCATCACTAGACGTGACTCCCATTCGCTCCCATATACCGAAAATTTTTGTATCCTCTCTCCCCTCTTATAATGCATGTAATGCAGAAAGAGAGATCCCATATTCCTTCCTCTATTTCCGATTTCCCCCAACTCCCAACTCCCAACTCCCATGGGGTTTAGAAAAAAAAAAAGAATCAATAAAAAAAATAGCTTTATTCTAGGACTAGGTCCCTTCAGATGCATGTACATTAACATATATGTACAAAAAAAAAAATAAGTATCATGACTGGCCAAACAACACATAAAAATGTAAAACCAAAACGACTGATAACATCAATGATTACAATAAATATATTCAATTATTTTAAATGATAAAAAGAGAAAGAAATGAAAAATAAAAATTAAAAAGATTACAATAATATCTAATTGTAATATAGGACTAACAAACCAAAAAAAACCCATTAGAATAATAAAAAATGAAAATGAAAACTTCATTATCATTTATTTCATGAAGTGTAGACATTTCTCACATGACTTTAATCATTATACTCAAATTATTTGGTATTCGGTTAGGAAGCAAGAAGGTGTTTAAAAATGAGAGATTTGAATGAAGATTGGGAAGAAGCATGCCGGATATTTGATGGGAGAGTATTCCCTGAAAAAAAGTGGACCGTGCTAAGGAAAATTCATAGGAAGGCGTATAGAGGTCGGAAAGACGGAATCTGGTTTCCTGGGTATGGATTGTAGATTTAAATTGCAGGAGACTATAGACGTAAGAGGGGCGATGGGAGCGGATATATATATATATATATATATATATATATATATATATATATATATATATATATATATATATTGATCACTTGTAGCTGGGTGGCTAGCATAACAGCCTCATATACCAAAGGTCACGGGTTCAAACCCACAGGTGGTCCTACGGGTTTTTAATGGCAGTAAAAAATCCTTAGATATGCCGTCCTTTCGGGGGGGGGGGGCGTTAAAATGTGGTCCTGTGCCTGTCCGATGTCAGGTACCCTTTAAAGATCCCTATCCTAATTAAACCTGGATAGGCAAAATTTAGGACTCCCACTGTAGCATCGTCCGATTAGCCTTAGTAGCATAAAGTGACGTTAAATAAATAAACAAATATATATATATATATATATATATATATATATATATAATATATATATATATATTATATGTATAAAACATGCAGTAGTATATTGTAACATTTGTGCAGGTGTGTAGGTAGCCACCTCACGTGCCTGGGAAGACGTGATCTAGAGATGTATGTCCCTTGGGTGGCTACAACTGTCTCGTACCTTTGGGTCCTACGTGTTTTTGCAGGGTGTCTTCACTCTTATTGCCAGGATTACGCACTGAGACTAACAATATGTCTTTTTATATATCTTTAACACATCAGCACGATCTCGATGTGTTTATAAATTTATAGGGCTCTCTTAATTAAACTGATATAATACATAACAAGATTGATCTAAATTATGAATGTATACAGAACATTAGACAAAAAAAATGCGATTTGCTATATTTTATTTAGTACGAGATCAACACTGATTATCGTGCATGCAGAAAATAAGAAACAAAAAAAATATATACGTATTCAATGAATCTTCACAGTATGGGGACATGAACGTTAATTTTACCTGGAACAAAAGAAAATAATATAAAATCAGTATAAAGTATTATTAAATCTAAAAAGGTAAACAAAATTTCAAGCTAATTAAAAAGAACCTGACTGATATGAGGGATCAGTTAATTAAATATTGTGACAACAGTTTTTATTAAAAGGGCGTTTTCCGCAGTTGTAAAAAAAAAAAAAATTATTCTCTTAATTGGAATTTATATTTGTTCTAATGTTGTAATGAAATATAATATAAACTGTTACAAATTTACTAATAATTTGTGAGTCATATTCAGAACTGAGTGTATGTAACTATCTTCAAAAGAATATTGATCAAAGATGTTGGAATGGTGGAGAGAGGAGTAGATATTTTAAGGAGTAGGAATTTATTTTTTATTTATTTATAGAAATTTAACTGTATTATTTAATACATTAAGTAAATCAGCGGGTAATATATATATTGTAATATACATAATATGCATAGATAATATACATGAAAAGACATGAAGAAAATATGCCCATTGGCAGCACTCCACTAGGTAATCTAAACTAGAAGGCCTTGAGACCATCTTCTTTTCAGACGCCTCGGAGGATTGTCAGGAATGGAGAAGGAAGCAAGGATTAAAACTAGTGGATTAAAGTGGGAGTGGAGTTTGTCATGGAAGGATTGAAACCTCGTACGGGCCAAATCAGAATTTCTTTTATGAAGTGACAATGATTGACTGTGAGTATATATTCGAGAAGTTGGTTCAGGGTGCAGTCAATAGAACACACAATTATAATTGTAAAATAAGTAGAAACTTAATTTACTGGTGCCGACGTTTCGGCCTAAATTATCGGCCTTCTTCAGGGCTATAAGAAAAACAAAGATAACAACCAGTATTGAAATGCAATATATAAAGATGGTAAGAAAAATAAATTATACTGATAATTACAAACAAAGTAAAATAGTAGTTATGACATTTGATTGATATAATAATAATTAAAACAAAAGGGGATAAACTTTTTTAAATAAAAGGTGAATAATTAGATAATGGAAATTTTAAATTTAAATTACCAATTGGCTGGTGCACGAGAGACTAATTGATGAACTGGAAATCAAATTAAAACGTTTTATGAAATTTATTTAGGCAATATTTCCTACGTTCTTACCGATATAAAACTATAAAAAATAGAAAATTACCCGTCCACTCCAACCCATTCGCAAACTCTCTTCACCATATATTCCTGATAATCTCCCGAGGCGGCTGAAAAGACGATGGCCTCGCGACATACTATGTTAGATAAACACTAAAACTGCTACCACTGGGTAGTTTCTTAACATGCCTGTATCCCGCCCACTTAATCAATTGACGCATTTACACAATGTATTTTATTGTATAATATAGTTGTAAATTTCTTTAAAATAAAAAGTCTAAAACCTTCCTACATAACTGAGCTTCTCACCCTCCGCTCTGATATCCATTCGTTTGTTTATTTATTTAACGTCACTTTATGCTACTATGGCTAATCGGAAGATGCTACAGTGGGAGGTGTAAATTTTGCCTATCCAGGTTTTATTAGGATAGGGATCTTGAACGAGTACCTGACATCGCACAGGCTCGGGACCACCCTTTAACGTCCCCTCTGAAGGACGGCATAACTAAGGACTTTTTACTTCCATTAACAAATCCTAGGACCACCTGCGGTTTTGAACCCGTGACCTTTGGCATGGGAGGCTGTTATGCTAACCACCCAGCTACAAGTGATCCCTAATATACATTCGTTAAATACTATAATGCAATCAATGATTACTTATACCCCATCACATAAAACTGAATCCTTTCACGAATAGTTTCTCGTTCGTTCCTCATTCTTCTGGAATTCGCTGCTATATATATATACATTTTTTTTTTTTTTTTTTTTAATCCTTATTAGTAACCAGACCATTAGGGTTTATTTTTGTACATTGTTTATTATTCTAAAGAGACAAGATCTCAGATTATTTTATTTTTTTTTCATTTCATTTTCACTTGAAAATTTAAATTACAATTTTTTCAATATCAGAGAAATGCCCCGAATGTTAGACAAAGGATTTTTTTATTCGTTATTTGGGTTCTATTTATCTTCTTGAAACGTAAGATCTCAAATTTGGAGGGAGGGTAAGTTTTTGTTGTTCGATTACAAAAAGGTTAATTATTGAAAAAAAATAAACCAAAAGCCTGGATAAATGGCTTAGAACAGTGGTATAAGTGTAGATTAATCGTTGTTCCAAAGTGCCGTTTTTTCCTGCTCCTATTGTGAGTCTAAAGTGAAAATCGTGATTTAAAAGGAACGGAAACCAAGAATTGCGACACACACACACACCTCTCTCTCTCTCTCTCTCTCTCTCTCTCTATATATATATATATATATATATATATATATATATATATATATATATATATAAAAGAATAGTAAAGGTAAGGGGAAGGGTAGATGGGAATAGAGATTTGGGAGTGAGGTAGGAGAGAGATCCGATTACTCCTTCTTTCAACTTTTTAAATGGAAAAGCAATTACCTAATCTTCTTTAGGGATGGGATTGTTTCGCCGGGGATGGACGGCAATGAAATTGGATTCGTTATAAACTTTACTTCCAACAACTTTTAATAATAAATCCACTTCTCTTAGCCTTTTCTTGACATATTTAAAACTATCCTGCCTCGCTTGTATTTATTACTAGGATAAGAAATGTGTTTTGAGGATTAGGATGAACAAAAGGATGAGATGTAATCCGTGTAACTCGAGTCACAAATGAATCTTTAATAACACGATTTTAGATTCTCACAGATAAAAACAAAAAAAAAATAGTTTCTCACTTTTTTATTTATGTACAAGTTTATGGCATAAAAAAAAAAAAAAAAAAAAAAAAAAAAAAAACCTGCATTATTAAACAATACTTTATTATTCCCCAATAATTATATTAAAGTATACCAATTTATATAAGATTAATATTATGAATCTTTTTTTTTTTTTCTTTATCTTCAATAATAACAGAGTTTCGGGGGAAACAAATATCTTATCATTTGTGAATTGATCAAATAGATCACTTTTTTCCCTTTGTTTATCGAGGCTTGCCGATTCTAAAAAACTAGAATTATTTTTCCCTATCTCAACAAATTGTTTAGTTATTGATATTTACAGCTGTATTGATTAATACATCTAGTAAATTAGCTGTTAGATAAAACACATGAAGAGAAATTCCGAATCTTTAAAAAAAAAAAATGAGTTATGGGCGTATATGCAGTTAAAATTAATTTTTTTTTATTTATTATTGATCTCAGTTTAAAATTTTAAAACTCTTCACAATATATTTTCTCATCTTCGAAAATAACTGAGTTATAGGCATATATGGGCAAAATTACAATTTTTGTTTTTGTCTGTTCGTGCTTTGATCCTGATCCTTTAACTCCATACACTTTTTTTTTCTATCCTCAAAAGGAACTTTGTTATAGCTATATATATGTATAAAGATTCAATTGTTTTTCATTTCTCTTTTTTATTTTTTATAATTAAACACGAAGTATTAATTCTAAAACGCCATACAATTTGTTATTAATACTAGAAAATAAATGAGTTATGAGCGTATGTATGTATATATATATATATATACATATAGGCAAGGTTTAAATTTTCGATACCTTCTTTTTAAATTGACAGCGATACCTTGATTAGAAAACGCTATAAAAATCTACCCTAGAAAAAATACTGAGCTATCGACTCAAAAGATAAGATTTCCAATAGGCCGCCAATTCAAAATTAATCCGCTGACGTCAACGTCGAGGTATTAAGATCATCGTCTGGTATTTTTTTTACCATATTTCGACAAAAAAAATCGGTCGAGTGATTTCGGAGAAAAACCGCGAATTGCGTACGGCGAACAAAGTCGCGTTTTCGTTATTCAAGTTCTTGAAACGTAAAACCTCAAAATTTGAGTAGAAGGGAAGATTTTTTTTAGCTTTTGTTCCATTACAAAGGTCAGAGGACAGCATAAACAAAAATCCTAGGGCCGTTTGCCGGATTTGAACTCGTGACCTTAGGCATAGGAGGCTGTTATGCTAACCACTACACCACCCTTTATTTTTCATATTATTTTAATAATAAATTTTTAAACTAAAAATAGTTGATCCCATGACAATCATTGATTCCAACGTATACAAAGGAATAGATGTTTATCAAATCTCCATTGCTATTTTGAGACGCGTTGGTGTTATCGACACAGTTATTTATAGCCAGCTGGGAGGCAGAGACCGGAAAAAGTAATCTCCTTCGTCCAACTTCTTTTCAACGTTCTTATCCTAACTCGTCTCCTCAATTGACGTCTTCCACTGATTAAGCTTCTTCCAAATCTGTTCCCTCCAGATATCTTCGGATACTAAAGCAATATCCAGGATTATTTTCATCCGACGAAAGTCTGTCTGGCGAAAAATCAAAACTGTCTGATATGGTGCGCAATACACACAAAATTATTGAGGTTTTAAGGTGACCTATAAAAATAAAATAAAATAAAACTTTACCCACTACAACCCATGAAGAGTTTTGGGCTCAGTACATCTAGAGATTCGTACTGTTGCTCGGCCAACGTCCGTGCAGTGAGGTGATTCGGCCGAGACCACGCTCAGCCGCCAGGTTTTTCCCCATTTTTGGGAACCCACTTTATAGAGGCTGGGTGTGCCCCAGGAGGGTCTCTATACCCCAGGATCGCCCCCAGGCAGAAATAACAGAATAATATTGCGCCACAGCCGGGATTCGAACCCAGGACCCAGAGCACAGCAGACTAGCGCTTTACCAAGACCACGCCGCCCTCTTGGAGGTGACCTATACTTCTAAAATTGAAAGTTTTATTTTAAGTGTTCATTAAAGTAGGCAAAAATGTAAATTATTATTTACAACTATCACTAGACTTTTCTTCATGACTTGAATATCCACTAATTTCAATCCTTTCTTCCTCTTCAATTCCTGACAATCCTTCTCAAAGTTACATTATTAGCTAGTTTTTCTACACATTTGTTGGATGAAATTTTCAATTCGTTTTTGAGATTAGCGCGTTCAAACAAACATACTCTTCAGCTTTATAATATTAGTATAGATTAGATCGAGTAGTAAATTTCAACAAATAAATATAAATAAAAATAAAAATTGAAATTAAGGAATATTAGCATTAAACGAGAAAGGAATTTAAGATTAACGGGTGGAAGACACTATATTTTTTCCTATAATAATGTACAATAAATGACGCTGATATTTCAATTTCAATAGCCGTTTATCATTTTTCCATAAAGTGAACTTTCATCAAGAGAGAGGCCCTGAGGTCCTTAGCATCCTTCAAAGTCTTTCATATTTATTGCACTCTTTCAAGAGACTAAAATGAGCACGACGAAATGCTATTTTTAAAATGTTTTTAGAAATAAATTTCGTTTTTAAGGGTATTTATTGAATGCCAAATTTAAAATAAAACTTTACATTTAAAAATGTCAATGGCAGCATTATAGTCAAAATGTAAGTTATGTTATATATATATATATATATAATTTTATTTGAAATTATTCTGGTTTTAGGTCCTTTTTAGGGTTTTAGGTTGGGCGTGCAATGAGGTGAGGCTTGATCACGCTCAACCGCCAGTTTTTCCCCAATGTGGGTACCCACTTCAAAGAGGCTGGGTCTGCCACAGGAGGGGTATCCATATTGTCCCTCGGCTGAATTAAGAGATTAAATGATTAATTTTTATTAAAATTGTAATATTTTTGAGAGTATAAATTTATTTTTAGGTTCTTTTTAAATAAAATTTCTTTTTTTTTTCTCTCCTACGTTTCGGCCATTGCCATTTTCAAGAATCCTTTAGTCAGTCCAGGATATTTCATATATAAAAATATATATTGTCATATTTTAAAAAATATATACTTTAGGCTGAAACCAGCCTTGTAAGCTTGTTATTATCTACTGTAAATAGTAGGATTGTTGAATGGATCGTCTTTTTATTTAAAAGGACCAAAGAATAAATAATATTCTGTCATACCCGGGATTCAAACCCAGGACCCGGAGAACAGTAGATTAGGGCTCTATCCGCTAGAGCCGCTCACTATAGTAGTATACAACGTTGAATGAATAAACAAATAAATATAAAAATTGCATGAATGAGATGGAGCTCTGACTGCCTGCTCGAAATACGTTACGAGCAAATATTACGCGGAGTAGTATTAATACTCAGTTATTTACTTTGGAGAGGACGCGGGGGAGAAAGCAAAGGATAGCAGTGTTGCCAGACAGCGCCGGAGGGCAGGGCAGCCAACTTTGATCTAAGACCGGACCGTTTGGTGGCAGCCCTGTTTGAGGAACATATTGCAAGGGCGGTTATGAACCCTTGGTGTGCTCTTCCTTTAGAACTGCGGAGGGTGGAGGACCAAACATCCTTTAAGGAGCCTGTCAACCGCGTCCCTCGGTCCAATCTTCTGCAGGCACCAAGGAGAGCTCATAACAGTCCCCTTCACAGGGCTGTATCAACAAAAGGAAGAGTATTTTAAAGTCACATCAACTACAAAAGACAAATCTATAGAAATATATTTTAAAAAATATATATATATCTCCAACGCTTTTATTTATCACTTTATAGGAACAAAGGATAAACCTTAAAACTCTTCTACAAACGACTTGAAAGATTTTACTCCAAGTTATCCTGCTTTAATCAACCGAAAATATGTTTCTTTACAATGTTTACACTTCCTATCGAACCAAAGAAAAGTTTAGTAAGTTTCATTAGTTTGAGCTCCTGCCGTATACACTATAAAGTAACAATGGAATAACGAAGTATCTGAAATGTCCAGAAAATCTATTTCCATACTCGAAAAGCTCTAAAGATTCCGTGAATCCTTACATGTGAAAACCCGTCAGCTACTTGTTTCCTTCCCTAATTTTCACTACGGCTGCCTGGTGTACGGGGGACTAACAGATGAACTAAATTTTTTTTTTTTTTATTTATTATTTTTATTGAGATATATTACAATTTGTTACAAAATGAACAATAATAATATTGATAAGAGACCACATTCATACTATATATACAGAGAATAATAATAATGGTCAAATTACATAAAATAGAACATAAATAAATTCATATATATACAATAAAATAATAATAATAAATAAAAAACAAAACAAATCGAAACAAAAACCTATTATTGAGATAAATAAAAAGTTGGCAAATAAATAAGCATCTTACACACAATCATAACTATATACAATGTATACAATTGCTAAAGGGACCCCAGCAAGCGCTTTTCCCTCCACTTGTGGAGGAAAAAGCGGAATCCAAGAGATCCCAGCGCCTCTATCTCAGCCGCATCACTGGTGTGAGCCAGTGGAGGCTGAGTTAGGGCGCTGTAGCCACAAACATACCGTACATGAGTGGAGGATCTGACCATTGTCAGAACTCCAGTTTAAATGTTTACAATAGGTCTCGTGGCCACTACCGTTTCAATCTTCGAGGAGGATTGTAGGGATGGGTGGTGCTGGATAGGGATTGCGCTAGAGGGTTAGGATGATGACTAAGGTTCTGATGAAATTTGGAAAATTTGGATGGTGCCAGGTCTAAAACAAACGGAATATTAAGGTCATGGTGTAGGGTACAGTTGGTAACGTAATAAGGAGCATTAACTATTGTTCGGAGGACTTTGGATTGGAAGGATTGGATGCGTTTGCTGTTAGAATGTTTAGCTGTTCCCCACAGTTCAAGTCCGTACATATACTAAAATTGGAATGAACTAAAAATAAAATTAAAACGTCTTAGGAACCGCTTTATAAGATTTACTTTCGGAGCCCGTAGACGAGGCCATATTTCTGGCTATCATACAGACTTAACATGACTTTATCCTTCTGTACGACGGAAATATTTTTATGGTTCTTACCTATTCCAAACTTTAAAATATAGAAAACTTTCTACATAACTGAGCTCTGATATCCATTCGTTAAATACTAGAACCCTATCAATCAATATTTATGGAGTCAGTCTTTTTTTAAATATTTTAATTTTACTGACGTTTCGGCCCAAGCTTTTGAGACATCATTATGGCATTACTGAGCCATCTCCAAGCATAAAACTGATAACAACTGCAGTTTGTTCAATTTATTCAAAATAATTTACTACTTCTTGCTCATATGATACAGAAAAAAAGTTGTTTTCTTCCGAATGTTTACAGTGTTAGTAAACAGTTACTAATCCTCTACCTTTCTATTATAAATATTAGCTTCCCAATCAATTACCCACTTTTTAGTATACCTCCAAATATGAACATGGAAACACGCGATTTTCGAGTAATATTTTTGTACGAGTTTAAACTCGGCCATTCAGCAACTGAGGCCGCTAGAAATATTTGCAAGGCGTTTGGAGAAGGGAGTGTTAATGAACAGACCATTCGCCGTTGGTTTGCTAAGTTTTCAGCTGGGGATACCGATTTGGAAAACTTGCCCCGATGAAGACCTCCGTCCGTAATAGAAAACGATGTCCTCAAACATACAGTAGAAGGAAACCCCTACCAAACAATTAAAGGACTCTCGGCACAACTAAATGCTAGTGCCAAGTACCGTTTCCAGACATTTAAAGTGCATTGGAAAAGTAAAAAAGCTCGATACATGGGAACCTCATGATCTCACTGAGCGGCAGCAAGACCCCATGTTTCAAAACATACCGTGCAAAAATTGAAAGAACTGGGCTACGAAGTTCTTCCGCACCCACCATATTCTCCCGACTTGTCTCCAACAGATTACCACCTGTTCAGGAATTTGGACAACTTCGTCAAAGGAAAATGATGATCAAGTAAAAAGTGCGTTTTCAGATTTTGTTTCACTTCAAAGCTCAGAGTTTTTCAGTTCGGAGATAAAAAAAGGTTAGTGTCACGTTGGGAAAAATGTGTAGAAAAAGAAGGTAAATACTTCGAATAAAATTATCTTGTTTTCATATCGTATTTTTAATAAAAATCCTTTACCTTTAAAACGGACATATCATGTGACACAACCCAATATTAAAACATATATTTGTTAGATGGTGGGTGTGATGAATACATGTAAATAATTATGAAAATAGCCTGTAATTGCTAAGACTAAATAAGGAGCTTAGGAATTAGCAATGTATTAAGGAAATAGAGAATGCTGCCTAGAGTCTATTGTCTCATGATTATTCCTCATACCGTGGATGTTCTTCTGCTTTATTATTATTTCTTGTTTTCTTCTCCTGAAGAGAATTATTTTCTGTAGAATATAGGCAACTATTGAAGATGGCGTAGCTTCCCGAGGGAGCTAATATTGTCTTCAGTCATCGCGATCCTACCATCTCATCTCCATTACTTGGCTTTACATAGTCTGTCTCAAATACGAGAAAGCTTTTTTTTATCGTTTAATAATAATTTAATAAATTATGGAGTGTCGTGTTCTTTATTATATCTTTTTTATGCTATTAAAAAATTACACACTTTTTTTTATTTATTTGTTTAACGTCACTAGGAATGGCTAATCGGACGATGCTACAGTGGGAGTTCTAAATTTTGCCTATCCAGGTTTGATTTGGATTACATCATGTAGGTTTCATTCTGATTGAAATAGTCTGACACGGCTTAAATGCCGATGTTTTAAATTTACCTCCTTTAAACTACCTTTAATTTTGTACATTCTAAATGTTTAACCATATAATCTTAATGACATTGATGAAGAACGGATAAATCTACAGGTTGGGCGAATTTGATGACCAACGAAATGATAAAAGAGCAAAACTATTTGTTTATGTAATTTTTGGTTTTTGATAATAAAAATATGTACGCATAATATACCGTTGGAAAGAGACAGATTTTAGAAAAATTATTGTCTGATACAAAAAGTTGTAAACGGTAAGATAAAGTGACAAATAGGGAATAAACTTGTTTATTTATTTAACGTCACTTTATGCTGCTATGGATGATCGGACGATGCTATAGAGGGAGTCCTAAATATTGCCTATCCAGGTTTTATTAGGATAGGGATCTTTAACGAGTACCTGACATTGCACAGGCTCGGGACCACCTTTTAACGTCCAATCCGAAGGACGGCATAACTAGGGATTTTTTGCTTCCATTAAAAAATCCTAGGACCACCTGTGGGTTTGAACCCGTGACCTTTGGCATAGGAGGCTGTTATGCTAACCACCCAGCTGCAAGTAATCCCTAATTACACACTTCGAAACAATATATTATCACTCTCTAATTTTTCTAACAATTCGAACAGCTGTTTTATTTAACATCTGTTAAATTTAATATATAATAATCTAGTGAATAGAGCATTAGGCCTACTGTTCTCCCAGGTTGAACCTCAGCGGAGTAAGAACTATTTACTCAGTTATTTCATCCGTGAAGCGATCCTGGGGTATGAACCTCTTGGGCTGGGTTTATTAACGTTTTATAAAGGCTGGGTGTATAGCCTCTATAAAATAGGTATCCAAACCTTGTGGATCGAGCGTGATTTAGACTTAAGCATCTCATTGGCCGTGATACAGTACGAATCACTTTAATATTGAATCCAAAGCCCTTCATAGGCTCTAGAAGTACAGGTAATCTTATTTAAAGCAATAATCTTTAAAAAAAAACTATTCAGACTGTGAAAAAACTACCTTACAGTGCTTTAAATTAGTTTTAACTTGAGTGATCTCAGATAAATGTAGGTCCAATAGTTGCAAGATCAAGAAAACCGAATTGACGTTAAATAAATAAGCAAACCATGGACTATTGGATAAAAATTGGTAGGCAAGTACTTCGTAGAAGTGTAAACGTTATATGTTTCGACTTCTGATTTAATCGGATTTTTTAAAGAGAGTACCAATTTTGTAGGATCATTAAGTGATTTGGTACCGTCAGGTGAAGTTATGTCCTCTTAAGTAACAGTCAATGTCATGTGTATATACAATGTATAGAAAAATTAACTTAATTTTCTAATTGCAATGTATACAGTCATTTTAAAAAATATCTATGGTATATATATAATTGCGTTTATGACATTTTATTAATGTTTTCTTAATATGAATATTGAATTAATTTGCTAATATTACATAATTTGTCCAGTAAATATTTATATACTTACATGTTCATCGTTTATACAAGGAGGGAAGTGGTAACATACTAACTTGAACTACACCAAACTAAAAATTAAAAAGAGAATAGATTAAATAGTTGGAGGAGCATGATATAGCAAAGAGTTACCACTCGCCCTCAAATATCAGTGGGAATCAATAGATACAATAAGAGGTCCCACCGCAACATGTGTTAATTGAAATACTATGGGAGCATCGCTGCAGAGTTTAATCTACTTTTGATGTACGTTCTAACAAAAATACTTTTTTCGTAGTATTATTTTTGTTTTAGATAGATTGTTTATAGCGCTTAAATATAATTCTGAGATATATTAAAATTTGTCACTATGGACAATAATAATATTGCTATAAGATTACATTCATACAATATAAAAAAAAGGAAATTCAAATTACATAAAATGAAACTAAAATAAATAAAGTTATATATAATAACAAAATTTATAAATTAATTAAAAACTAGGTTAACAAATAAATAAACCAAACATTCCGAAGGATCCCAGCGCCACCCTCTCAGCCGCGTCACCGGTGAGTGGTCAGCGGAAGATGAGTGAGGGTGCCATAGCCACAAACACACAGCACATGGGAGGAGAATCTGACTACTGTCTGAACTTCAGAATAGATATTTCCAAAATGTCTCGGGGCCACTGCCGATTCAACCTTCTAGGAGGATTGTATGGATGAGTGGAACTGGATAGGGATTGTGCTAGATGATTAGGATGATGAATTTGGATCTGATGGAATTGTAAATATAATTTAATTTTTTTTTCCGTGATCTAAAGTAACAATCAACGAATGTTGATCAAACTTAAATAAAGGGGTAATAGTGGTGTATAGTGCAATAGTGGCACTCCTTCCTAGGCTTGGATTAAGACGTTAATTTCCAAAATGTATCAAATAAATTTTAAGAAATTTGACAGTAAGCCCAAAAATTTCTTATTACATTTTTATTAAACAAACTTATCTGATTTATTTCGCATTAAAATTTACAATTTTTTTCTTTTTACTGTAATAATAAAACTACATTAAACCAAATGGAATGATTTGTTTTATTATACTTTGTATCGAAAATAAATGCGTAAATGAATAATACGTTAGTACCTTTAGAAAATAACCTAATTTTTAAATCGCGTTTTTAAAGGGATTAAGTGTTCATTAGATAAAATCAAATAGGAGATTTAGATTAAACTAAATAATGAGAATACAAATATGTCAAAACATCAATTTCTTAAAAAAATGTCCTTTATTACTTTTCTTTTTTAATTTTTTTGGAAGTTTTCTTAATATAAACATTTTAAAAAGCACACACTGCCTTCCATTCCTCACCCGATCACTTTATTTCATAAGCTTTTTATCAGTTTTTAATATTAGTCGACGTTTTGGGGCTGTTTCCCAATTTTCAAGTCCTTTATTACCTTTTGATAATCAACGTATAAATTGCTTTAAGATCTGCAAGTCTCTCACCCAACACAATTATTTACGTCTTATAATTATACTATGAATAAAAAGTGTGTATTTTGCCAGATTGGATTTTGATGCTTCCTCACCAAGGAGCTGTCTTTTTTTTTTTTTTTTTTTTTTTTTTTTTTTTAGACTTTGTTTGCAAAAGTATAAATTTGCAGTTCGTATGAGTTAAATTATTTATGCGTATGTATTCAGGTTCTGTTATTTTTTTTAGTTTCAACGCTTTGGATTAAAAGAGTAAAGTACATTTAGTCGTTCTTTTATAAAAATGGGTACCCGAAATGTGGGGAATAAACCTAGCGGATTAGCATTGATTTCACCATTTAAACCATCTGTCTAGGAACTGACGAATCACGTTCAATACATATATAGGAGGCAGTTTTTTTTTCTTTTTTAATTTTATAATATATGGAGCTTGACGCGGACGGCAGAAGAAATTATGATGCCTTAGAAAACCCAAAGACGTGTTTCTCGAGTCCGAGGTACTTCCAAAATAGACATATATATATATATATATATATATATATATATATATATATATATATATATACAGGGTGTTGTAATTGCATGATACTGTTTTAGGTAAGTTTATATTAACATATCTCAAACTCATTTATTAAACAGATTCTATACCATTATAATATCTCAATGATTAACGATCTATTATTTATTATTACTATTTATTTATTTTTATTACAACGTTAAGAGTAACTGAGTTGCATGATGAATGCAACATTAGGCACGACGAATACATGCATCTCTGACTCTTAGGATACATTAAGATAGACTTAAGATGGTGCTTAATAGTTACTGCGGTTTCTACGATCCGATTTCTTAGCTCTCTATAAGTTAAAAGCATGTCTATTTGTTCTGCAAAAGTGAATAAATTGTTGTCACATATTGTCACAGTATTCACACTGAAACAAACTGAACTAGACAAATGATGATAATTACAGGGATGAAACGCTAAAACACAAAATACTCAACAGACAGATGAGCAACTATTGTCATTGCTAATCGTTCATTTGTTTATATGGTGATCAAAACCTGCTATTTAGTGTTAAACACGTTTAAATTAGTAGAATCAGTCTTAATGTAGTAGATAAAAAATAATAAATCTATAACCTTTGATATCTGTTTAATAAACGATTTTGAGATATATGTTAATATGATTTTTTTTGTTTATTTTGTGTTAGTGAACACATACCTAAAACAGTGCAGTCATATATATTGTTTGATCAGTTCTCGACTGTTGATAATTTAAGTTTGTGTTGTTCTTAGGTTTCAGTCAATGAATAAACAATTTTATCTATACGTCGTTTCGAGAATTTATTGTTCTCATAATCATGCCTTAACAGTAGAAAAAAAACAACAACAGAACATTAATATTATTATACAATAAAAAATATATAATGTTATTGTTAGAGATATAAAAAAGAGTACATTGAACAATGAATAATCATACAGTAGGTACATAGATATTTTAAATTAGGATTTACATTAAAGATATTATTATAAAATTACTTACAATTATTAACAAAATAGTGTCTTAATTAGACATGTTTAGCCTACAAACTTTGAAAGAACACTGAAAAAATATAGTGTTCTTTATTAAAGTGTTCTTTATTAGTGTTCTTTGTTAAAGTGTTCTTTCAAAGCTTGTAGGCTAAACATGTCTAATTAAGACACTATTTTGTCAAAAATTGTAAGTAATTTTATAATAATATCTTTAATGTAAATCCTAATTTAAAATATCTATGTACCTACTGTATGATTATTCATTGTTCAATGTACTCTTTTTTATATCTCTAACAATAACATCATATATTTATTATTGCATAATAATATTAATGTTCTGTTTTTTTGTTTTTCCACTGTTAAGGCATGATTATGAGAACAATAAATTCTCGAAACGTCGCATAGATAAAATTGTTTATTCATTGACTGAAACCTAAGAACAACACAAACTTATATATATATATATATATATATGAGATATATTGTCAAACTTATTGATGTGAAGCCTTAAAGTTGGGAGGTCATGGCTTTGATACAAAGGACCTAGGACAAGAGGAAGACCGCAGCTCTGTGGTCAGATCGTCCCACACCTAGCCACCCTACATCCCCTTTAACTTCAGATTTCGTAATAGAAATATATATATATATATATATATATATATATATATATATATATATATATATATATATATATATATATATATATTATAGTTTTTATTTTTGTTTAAGATATAATGAAAAAAAAGTTTATATATATTTATTAGTTTTACATAATTATCAAGGTATATGCTTTTCTAAAAGTTCATCCATTTTTTTTTCTTCAAATTTGATGAATTGTTGGTCATATGGTTGGTGCTAATTTCCATATTTAAATTTAGTTTCTTTTCTTTTATATTTTTTCAGAAAGTATTACTTAATATTTCACACTCAAATTTTACATATTACTTATTACACCCAAACCTAAAAAGTTATAAAAGAAAATAAACTAAATTTAAATATGGAAATTAGCACCAACTATATGATCAACAATTCATCAAATTTGAAGTAAACAATGGATGAACTTTTTAGAAAAGCATATAATAATGGGGAAAGAACCCGAAACGTAGAAAAATTATGTAATAAATTGTGAAGAAAATTAAATGTGTAATAAAAGGAAGTTTTTTTGAGTGTGATAAAATCTTACATTACTACAAGAATAAAAAATAGAATAAGATTTTTTCTACTAATGATCATAATTACATGAAAATAAGAAATAATATATTTATGAAAAATACATACTAATAGAAATATTTTGTAATAAAGAAATATCTCTTAAAACCACCTGATTTTTTTCGAATATGAAGAAATGAAAAATATTTAAAAAATGGTAAGATTAAATTCTTTTTATAAATTTATCTAATAAGAGGAGAATAGAGGAGACAAGGACAGCGATGAAGTTGAAGGTTTAGAGCCAGCAATATCCGACCTCTTAGAGAATAAAGTCATGCTCTTTCTCTATTATTGTCTAATTAGAAGCCTAAATGAAAACTTCTAGAAAATATATTACTTTATTTTATATTTTTTCTTTTTAGATAAGAATAAAATACTTTATAATAACAAAAAAAATGATAATATTATTTTTGCATTAATGTTTCGATCATCAGTACTTTTTTTAATCGATTGCAAACAAAATATATGTACCTATCTAATTTGATTTTATGGCCATAAATATAAGATTTAGATTTATTAGATTGACATCGTATATATATATATATATATATATATATATATATATATATATATATATACACACATATATATATATGAGCCTGTAGACTGTATGTTTAATCATTTTTTTGATACGAATAAAAAAATAAAATTTTATCAGCGTGTTCGATAAACGAAAAAAACAAAAAACTCACCTCTCGTCCCACCTTCCTGTCCTGATTCCTAAGGGGGGGGGGTCAGGAAATAGGAAAGGATGAGGTTAAAGAGGAAAATAACGAGGATCCTTAGGACTACCTCAGCCAGCACCACTATCGGGAACTCGCTGTCTAGGACGAAGTGCCAGGACGAAGTGAGCCCACTTCTCTCAAGGATTAGTGGGCTTGCTAGTGTATTAGGGGACAGCACCTTCCGGTATTTAATTTAAAATTTAAATAAAATAATACGTCTTACATGGAATCCTCATACAAGACTTAAACGACAAGAAACTGCTCGTAGATATCGACTATTAAAACACTTATTTGTTTTTATCTCTCATAACTTTAAAAAACTCATTTACAGAACGATTATTAGACCTATTTGGACTTATGGCATTGAGCTATGGAGTTCCACTAAACCATCGAATTCCTCCCGCATCCAATACTTGCAATCCAAAATCCTTCGACAAATCCTCGACGCTTCTTACTTTGTTACCAACAAACTCATCCATAGAGACCTAAATATCCCACTAGTTAAAGAAATCGCTCAAAAAAGATACACCTCCTTTCATTCCAAATTACCCACCCATTCAAACCCGCTTGTCCGTATCCTCTCATCGACTTCTATTCCTGATAATCCTCTGAGGCGTCTGAAAAGACGGTTGCTTCGAGACTTGCTGAACAAATAAACATTGAAGTACTACCGCTGGGTAGATTCTTCTCATGACTTTTTAAGCCTGTAAATTGTCTGTAAATAGCACATTTACTTATTGTACTATGGAAATTGTACAGTTGTAAATTTCATTAAAGAATTTAAAAAATAAAATAAAATAATATTATTCATTCCCGCCTAAACAATATATATATAAAATGATAACGAGAATTTGGTTTCCGCGATTTCCTTTAAAACCATTGGACGGATTTTGATACGTTTTTCTTTCACTTACTATATATAGTAAGGGAAAGTATTGCAATCGTGAAAATTTTCAAATTCCAGTTTTCAACGGAAATACACGTTTTAGGGTCCCCTGAGTCCAAATAACCAAGTCCCGCAAAAAGGTCTGTGTGTGTGTGTGTGTGTGTGTGTGTGTGTGTGTGTGTGTGTGTGTGTGTGTGTGTGTGTGTGTGTGTGTGGTAACTCCCGGGCGGAAACGGTAAGTCCTATGAAACTGAAATTTCATATTTAATACAACTATACGCCCGAGACGTGACAAAACTTTTTTCATCAAAATGAGCTTACCAGAAGAGGCACTTTATACAATGCATTTTGCACCTTTTTTCGATTTCCTCGAAAACGGTTCCGACGATTTTGATTAAACTCGCTATATCGATGTAAAATTTAATGGGCTTTAATATCATGTAGGTTTTATTTGGATAAAAATGGTCTGACAGGGCTTAAATGCCGATATTTTTAATTTTCTTCCCCTAAAGTACCTTTAATTTTGTAGATTCAATAATAATAACTAGATTATCTTTTTAACGCTGATGAAAAACAGGTAAATATATAAATTGAATAAATTCGATACCCAACTAAAGGAGAAAACAGAAAAAATATTTTTTTAATGCAATTTTTCGTTTTTGAACATAAGAGCAGTAATATACATGTATGATATATCGTTGGAAAGCTAAAGATTTTAGAAAAAATATTATCTCATACACACGCTTTTAAAAGTTAATAGAGAGTGATGAAATGAACATAAAACTAAATGATTATTTTAGATAATAATATAATAGATTTTTTTAATGAAACACATGTTTCTATAGAAATTTAATTTGATTAATTCTTTAATAATTTCATGTATTTTTATCTTTAACTGTATTTGAAAATTGTTTCATTGATTTTAAAAATGGAGGTAAGTGAAAGTCGTGTGTTGCCCGCACCAGATTTTTTACCATAATTTAGGGCATTCTATCCTGAAGGTTTATAAGTTAAATACATAGCAATTAATCTTTTCTTTAAACGAGAAAAATAAATTTTCTGTAACTAAGTCATCAAAAGATTATTTCTAATAAAGAAGTAGTAACATGGACGTATAATAATAAGCTCAACAAACTTAGTCTTATGCTTTCCGATTCTGTCATTGATTAATCATAATATTAATGTACGTTATAAAATAAACATATTTTCTGGCTACTAGGACTTTTCAGTACGATAAGCTAAAACTCCTATTAATCCGAGTCCTCCACTGGCATACACCAGTGAAGCGCTGAGTGGGAGGCGCTGGGATCTCTTGGATTCCGCTTCTCTCCCACTTGTGGGGGGAGCAGCCGAGTCTAGGGTTCCTTTGGCTGATTGTATATATTGTATATAGTTAAGTATGCTTGTATGATTTTTATTTATTTCCCAACTTGTATTTATCTCTACTACAGGTTGTTGTTTTGATTTGTTTCTAGTTGCTTTTTTTTTTTGTATATATTTGAATTTATTTATTTCCGATTTTATGTAAATTGACTTTATCATTATTGGCTGTATATATTGTATGAATGTGTACTACATCTCTATTACTACTGTTCATTATGCAACAAATTGTAATATTTCTCAATAAAAAAAAAAAAAAAAAAAAAAAAAAAAATTAATCCGATTAATCCTATTAACTCTAAATTGATAGGACAGAGATTTTTTTTAACATAAAGACACGGGTACGGGTCCGCTAGTTTTAAATAAACTTTGACTGTACCTAAAAGATATCTGAGTGGAGAGACGAATTTAATATACATAAGAATATTTGAATATATAATTGGTATACTACTCTATCATTAGTGAATATTTCTGATGATGCATTAACACTAAGAACATTGGTTGGTCGTGAAGAACGCAAGGTTCCGTGAAAAAAAAAGAGGCTATCAAAGTCCAATCCATTTCATGACGAAAATTGGACTTAATAAAAACGAGATCATTAGTGACTTGTTGGTTTCGTTTGTTTGTAAATCTTGATTTCATATATTTATATTAAGGCAGTTTCGACTTTACTATTTTCTAGAAAATGTTGTAAAGGAATTTTTGTTTTTGTTTATTCATTAGCACGTTCAAGCCGCCGTGACCTACCGGTGGGCTACACTTGACAGTTCCGTGGGGCGACGTGCATCACAGGTGAGTCACTTGTTTTCAGAAAACAAGTCGTTAAAAAATAAAAATTAGTTTGTGTTTTCTCAACATTATATGTTGTAGGAATAAACAAGCATAAGTGTTTATTTAATAACCTTCAACATGTCCCCTAAAAGAACTCTTATCGGTTAATTTCATTTGATTACTCTTCTTTGAGAATTTTTTTAATTTTATGATAATTTTAACAGCCTTTTTTTACACTTCGTGCAAGAAATGTACGCTCAAGAAAACACCATTCCAAGACTTTTTTTTTTTTTTGTCACCACCTTTGAAAGCTATACGGGATTTCTCGGGCCTTGGGGTGTGGGCGGGGTACAAACGCTAAGATAAAGCCCCCCAGCACCGAGACTCAAACTCGTAAATATTTGGTTACAAATTTTTTGTTCCTTTTTGGTTGCTAGGACACTGACACCATGTCAAAACTGCTACTATCTCGTATGTAGCGCGTTCAAATCCTCGAACTGCATTAAACACGTTGTAACTTTGATGAAAAAGTTGCTGTAACATCTCGGGCCTATAGTTGTCTTAAATATGAAATTTCATTATTATACGACTTTTCGCTATTGTGCTAGACTTAAAACACACAGATATTTTTTCGGGACTAGGCCATTTGGATACAGGGCCATAGAACGTGTATTTCCTTCGAAACTGGAATTCAAAAATTCAATACTTTACTATAATATATATTTCATATATAGCTAAGTGAAAGTTAAACAGGTGAGACTATTTGAGATCCTCTCCTTGTGAATACCACTAATGAACATTGACAAAGTTATAAATATTTAAGATTATTTCGTATTTTTATTTTATTTTATTTTTTTCATACTAACACTCCGACTATTTTCCTTTTTAATTGATATTCATTATTGTTATCGAGGTTAGATTTGCTGTCAGTGTGTGATCAGGCACTGTCAACCATCGCATTGTTATGACGTTACAACCACGATCGAAAACCCCCTTTATCGGTACAGTGCCAATATCCAGACATTCCAACACACGTGGCACTCTCCCCTGATAAATAAAGGCCACGTGGCAGGAATGGATTGACAGAGAGTGGAGTCATGGCGGACAGTGCTCAGGTATCAAACATGGATGAGCGCAGGCAGTGGTTTTATGTCGGTGGCACGGTCGTAACTCGGGTATAGCACTCCAACATATCAGGTACCTCCAGTCAGTACCCGTGTCATAAACAGATGTATATCTCTGCTCCTTTGATTGCTAGGGGGTCGGGATCCGGTTTCCGAAGGGAGAAAGTTTAGAATCTATTTTAAAGAACAGTTTTCGCCATTTTTCCATTTTTTTTCTCTCTTTTTTAGTGAAGGGTCGGTCAATAGCAATGCTCCCCCGCCTTTCAGAATCATGAAAATTAATACACGGAACATGAGATCCACATCAACTCACCCGTCAAAGGGTTTTTACTCACGCTCAAGTTTTGAATTTTTTACAGTTCAGACCCTTCATAGTATACGAAATAATATTCATGCCTGAAGTTGATGTGATATTTAATAATAATCTCTCTCTCTTTATATATATATATATATATATATATATATATATATATATATATATATATATATATATATATATATATATATATATATATATATATATATATAAACGAATCCTCTTATCCCTTATTCCCCCGCATTAAGCGTGAACGGCTTGACCGATTTCGCTAATTTTTCTTTTGTTGTGTTTATAACTGTCAGAAGAAGGATCTTATAAAAGAAAAACAAAATTATAAAAGTTAATAGGGGCGTACAGTTTTTTTTTTTTTTAATTTTCTAAGATAATAATAATCTCTACATCTATCTATCTATCTAACTATCTATATATATATATATATATATATATATATATATATATATATATATATATATATATATATATATATATATATGGTTCAATCCATTTGAAACACGATTTTTATTAATTATGCCGCTTAAATTTCCTATCATAAATAAAAAATTACGAACATTTCCACGACTCACTCGCTGGACATCCAAACCTACTGGTACAAACATTACTGACTGATACACTACCACAAAACCCACCAAGGAGACTGAAACGCTGAAACATTCTTTGAGATTTACGACTATCGAGAACTGCTGAACTATTCAAATATAAATATAAATATATATATATATATATATATATATATATATATATATATAATATTCTAAAATTATATATAAAATAAATAAATATATGAAAACAAAATTATACTTTAGTGAACGAAATTAAGAAAAATCGTGATTTAAGCGCCCTGTGATAATTTCAATCAAAATCTACTTAAATTAAAACCCATGTATTGTTTATTACATCAATAAAAAAGAGTTTAATCATAATCCCTTCAGAGACCATGTAGTAAAAAAAGTAAAAAGATATATTTTTTCTCTTTCATTTTGAGCAAGCTAAATACCATTTTAAGATGAGAAATCTCAGTTAAAACTGATGCAAACGTACCTTAACTAGTCCTTTTTAGAATATGTAAACATCATTGATCAAGTTAACATAATATTATAAACACAGAGAGGATTAACAGGAAAAAGGTTTCATATTATCTTTCTATATTCAAAGTGATCACACATTTAAAACAGGTGCTATTTTAATTATGTGCCGACGTTTAGGCCTACGTTGTGGGCCTTCATCCGGACTAAAAGAAACAAGATAACAACCAATGTAATTATAGACTTAATAATGCGTTAGGTATATAATAACAATATGACAGTAATATAATATGGGAACATAAATAAAATTAAATGTAAAATGATAATAAGATGACAGTTATAAAGTATGGAAATAAACAAAATTAAGATGATAGTAAAGTATGGATGACAGTTGTAAAAATAATTAATAAGATGATAGTTGTACAGTATGGAAGTAAACATAATTGAGATGATAATTTAGCCCTGATGAAGGCCCACAACGTAGGCCGAAACGTCGGCACATAATTAAAATAGCACTTGTTTTAAATGCGTGTTTCTAATTTATGAGCGAACCCCCAACCATCTTCCTCATCTAATTTCTCAACGGTCAACAAAAACTCCATCATTATATTAATAGTGGATCTAACTAATTTCATTTAGTTTCATGTTGAGAAATACGTTGAATTTCATGGGATGAGGCTGAATGACAGGCTGTTAGGATTGGTCAGAAGGCGAGGAAATGTAACGAGACAGGTGAGGGAATGGTGTTGATTGCGCTGGGCTAAGAAACACGTAGGGATCTTTCGATAGGAAAACGTGCAATAAGGGAAGGATGGAGGGGCCAACACGTGATCTGTCAACTCCAATACCAGCTCGCCTCCAATCCCTATCTACTGCACTCAGACATCAAAGGAAACAACTTCGTACTTATGTTTCAGGGTTAATATTATTACAGCTCGTTACTTCTACGACTATCCTAGAGGAACGCGAGAACCAGATTTGATTACATGTGAAGGCTACATCAAGGTAATAGAGAAAATAATCTTTGAATGGATGGATCCATATTTTCGTTTGGTTATTAAAAGAAGAAATATAACGATATTTTTTTTTTAATGGTACATAATTCAATAAATAAAGGTAATGAATTTGACTTCGAAAATATAATAATGATTCATATAAAATAAAATAATAATATGGTATACTAGATTAGAAATAGAAGTAATTGACTAATTACTTTACGATAAAATCCAACTATATCTACCCGACACCAGCTGAAATGGTAGTTGTTTAAGTTGACTTGCCAACGAATTATGATGAACTTGAATACTGCTGTTAGTAATAATCAATATTTACAAATGTATTTACAATATGTATAAACTTTAAAAGCTTTTCTTTAATGTTTGAATCTCTGCAACCAAATCTTGAGCTTTCTAAAGAGCTTCTTGCAGCAGTTTTGCCTCCAATTCCTTCACCTGTTGGTTGACTTTTCTCTTCCCCACAGCCCTTCTTTTATGATATTAAATATTAAACTCGCGTTATGATATTTGCAACATCACAAAAGCAGGCATATTAGAACTTTTGTCTGAGTGAAGAAGAAAAGATGTCATTTACGGACCATTTTCCCTGACAAAAAAACAAATTTCCTGACTTTTTCATATGTTTTTAGAAACCCTAATTTTCCCTGTTGTTAGACACCCTGTAAAACGTGTATATCCAGTGTAAACTGGAATTCGAAAATTTTCGCGATGCAATACTTTCTCTTACT
The DNA here is from genome assembly GCA_023052935.1 of Piezodorus guildinii. Taxonomy (NCBI): domain Eukaryota; kingdom Metazoa; phylum Arthropoda; class Insecta; order Hemiptera; family Pentatomidae; genus Piezodorus; species Piezodorus guildinii. The sequence goes on along the minus strand of CM041292.1, from coordinate 17,953,446 downwards.
ATACGTTCCAATATAGGTAAGTGAAAGTAAAAAAAAAGTTCGATTTATATATATACAAAAAAAAAAAAAAAAAATCCACGTCGTAAAAATATGAAGAAGAGACGAAAATAAAGGTGGGTCAGTGAAAGAATGCGGAAGGGATGAGGGATCGATCCGAATGAAAGGAGGAATCTTCTATATTTATCGCCCCCAGCCCCTGTCACCCCTCTGCGATATATAGCACCTTGTCTGTCCTCCCTCTCTTCGTCGTCGTCTCAATAAACCATAAACCTACAAAAATAAGAAACTTAAGAGTAATGGTGTGATCTAGTGGGATAGTAAACTAGGCTAATGATCTTCGGGCTTTGGATTCGAATCAGGTAAGTTTTTTTACTTTCACTTACTATATATAGTTAGGGGAAGTATTGCGATCGTGAAAATTTTCGAATTCCAGTTTTCAACAGAAATACACATTTTAGGGTCCTCTGAGTCCAAATAACCAAGTCCCGCAAAAAGGTCTGTGTGTGTGTGTGTGGTAATTCCCGGGCGGATATGGTAAGTCCTATGAAACTGAAATTTCATATTTAAGACAAATCTACGCTCGAGACGTTACAAAACGTTTTTCATCAAAATGAGCTTACGAGAAGAGCTACTTTATACCATGCATAGTACACCTTTTTCAATTTTCTCGAAATCGGTTCCGAACTCGCTATATCGATGTAACATATAATGGCTTTAATATCATGTAGGTTTCATTCTGATTAAAATGGTCTGACAGGGCTTAAATGCCGATATTTTAAATTTTCTTTCTCTAAAGTACCTTTAATTTTGTTGATTCTATAAAAATAACTATATTATCTTGTTAAAACTGATAAAAAAGAGGTAAATATATAAATTGAATGAATTCGATACCCAACTAAAGGAGAAAACAGAAAAAATATTTTTTAAATGCAATTGTTCGTTTTTGAACATATGAACAGTTAAATATACATGTACGATATACCGTTGGAAAGCTAAAAATTTTAGAAAAAATATTATAATTATATATATATATATATAGCCGATAAAACTAAATGATTATTTTAGATAATAATATAATCGATTTTTTAATAAAACACATGTTTCTGTAGAAATTCAATTTAATTAATTCTTTAATAGTTTCACGTATTTTTATCTCTAACTGTATTTGAAAATTCTTTAATTGATTTTAAAAAAGGAGGTAAGTGAAAGTCGTGTGTTGCCCGCACCAGATTTTTTTAGTTTAATAACAAAATAGTTCTGAAGATGAGACAGTATGGACCTCGAAACGTTCAGTGTTTTTTTGTTTTTTTTAATTTTTATGGAGTTATTAATGTGAAAATAAATATATTTAAATATAAGAGATGGTTCTAATTAATATAATGGTAGCATATTTATATTACAATACCCAAACATGCTTAAACTCTAAAATACTCTTATTTAGCATGTAATGTATGCAGAGCATGGAGAATTACGAGCTGGTGGACACTGGACTTTTTGCGAGCTGCATTGTGGCGGAAGGGCAGATATGGAAAGGAGGGAGGGGAGATAAGCGGCCCTTAATTAAGGTACAATAAAGGGCTTATTGTAGCCTTTATTACCCCCCCCCCCAACCTATATCAGCCAATAGCAGATAGCCAACCGTATTCACACATCCTATACCCTATCTCTCTGGTGTTCATTGTTCGTCCATGCGCGTTGCTGTTCATTACAACCTCGCAGCATTAATATTCTACATAATTTTATCTTCAGAGGGAGCCGCACAATAGGTTCATTTAAACTTTTTATTTTTACTTTCACTTACTATATATAGTAAGGGGAAGTATTGCGATCGTGAAAATTTTCGAATTCCAGTTTTCAACGGAAATACACGTTTTAGGGTCCCCAGAGTCCAAATAACCAAGTCCCGCAAAAAGGTCTGTGTGTGTGTGTGTGTGTGTGGTAACTCCCGGGCGGAAACGGTAAGTACTATGAAACTGAAATTTCATATTTAAGACAACTATACGCCCGAGACGTGACAAAACGTTTTTCATTAAAATGAGCCTACCAGAAGAGGCACTTTATACCATGCATTTTGCACCTTTTTTCGATTTTCTCAAAAACGGTTCCGACGATTTTGATTAAACTCGCTATATCAATGTAAAATTTAATGGGCTTTAATATCATGTAGGTTTTATTTAGATAAAAATGGTCTGACAGGGCTTAAATGTCGATATTTTAAATTTTCTTCCCCTAAAGTACCTTTAATTTTGTAGATTCAATAATAATAACTGAATTATCTTGTTAACGCTGATGAAAAACTGGTAAATATATAGATTGAATAAATTCGATACCCAACTAAAGGAGAAAACAGAAAAAATATTTTTTAAATGCAATTTTTAGTTTTTGAACATAAGAGCAGTAATATACATGTATGATATACCGTTGGAAAGCTAAAGATTTTAGAAAAATTATCATCTCATACACAAGCTTTTAAAAGTTATTGGAGAGAGATGAAAAGAAGATAAAACTTACTGATTATTTAAGATAATAATATAATTGATTTTTTAATAAAACACATGTTTCTATATAAATGCAATTTGATTAATTCCTTAATAATTTCACGTATTTTTATCTCTAACTGTATTTGAAAATTCTTTCATTGATTTTAAAAATGGAGGTAAGTGAAAGTCGTGTGTTGCCCGCACCAGATTTTTTCGAATCATCCACTTACGTTGAAACAATCCTATTTTTTTTAATTTTTTTTTTTTTTTTATGAATTCTTCTATTCGTTTCCTACAATATTGCCTCTTTCTCCCCTATTCCACCATTTTATCCTCTGAGTCTACTTTTTGCCTCCTTTTTTTTTTCTTTTTTTGTGAAATATTTTATTATCAACTTTCTTAAAATTATAATATTTTTTAATCCTATCATCTGTAATATATAATTCATTCAAATTAAATCAAACTAAACAGAACTCCGGTCCTTGAGTTCTAAAAGTTCTTCCTATACGAATTTTGAGAAATTATTTTGCTGTTAAGATGGTTCATTTTAGAGTATTAGCGTTATACTTAATTCCTGAACCATTTTATTCTCATGCTGTAAGTTTTATTTTTCTTATTAAATTTATCATAATTTTAAGAAAAAATATGTTATTATATATTATATCAATGCTGCTATTTCAGTTGTACACCAAAAAATGATATACCAATTACTAATTTTTTTTAATTTTATAAATATATATTTTTCTTTCATTCGGATTACCCACTTTGAAGTACGTATAATAAATTATTTTCTTATTATTATTCTTATTTATTTTTTTTTTTTGTGAAATCGTCTTTGCGTTTGCACTAATATTCCATCCGATGTAGTTCTTTTTTGCTCCTCTGATTCTACTGTTTTATTTCTATTTTATTATTTTTTTTTTAAATTCTTTCTCAAAATTATATTATTTGTAATCATATCCTCTATAAATTCTAGTTCATTCAAACCAAGTTGAACTTAACTGAATTGGTGGTACTTGAATTCTAAAAGTAACTAAACTCAGGTACTTGAATTCTAAATGTTTTTCCTATACAAATTTTGAGAAAATATTTTTAAAATAATTGGCTGCGAAATGGTTTTCTTATGCAAAGTCCCAGTATTATACATGTTTTTAAAACAATTTTATTCTGATGCTTTAAGTTAAATTTTCTATTTTTCCTATTGACTTCATCATAATTTAGAAAACAAAAATTATTTTTTATTGTATATAATAACAATTTTGTTATTCCAGTACCACCACAAAGAATTAATATATGAATAATTTTCTTTTTTCGAATCACCAACTTTTCGTTACGTTGAATATTGCGTTTTCTCCAATATTCCCTTTTTATATCTTATTCCACTCTCTTATCCTCATTTGAGTCAGCTTTTTTTTCGTGAAATACTTTATTTTTATCTTTTAACATATTTCTCAACATTATATTATTTTAAATGATATCTTCTGTAATATCTAATTTATTCCAATTAAATTAGACTTGCCCAGATCAGTTACATTTTGTTTTCCTGTTTTTAAAAAGTCTATCTATATTTAAAATCTATTTTGTCGAGCTATTTTCTTTCATTGTGACCGTAAAAACCTATTGTTCTTTTTCTAATAGAGACTTAAAGCTGTTCGATTTTTTTGGTGGATGGTTAGATTTGAGATATTTATACCTCATTTGCTCTACTTGATTCTTTTCAAAAAAAGAATATTAACCAAACTATTTTCAGTGAAAGAATTATATTTTTTATTCCTATAAAAGTAACAAAAAATATGTTGGAGAGATTTATTTTTTTTTTCAACATAACTAAAATAATGCAATCTGTATGAGAAAATTGAAAAATAAACCTTTCTACCATAACTATATATACCTAAAGGGGAAATATCAACAACCAAAAATATATAAAAAAATAAAATAAATTATGAATTTTAAATTAAAGTTGTGTTAATTTAGATTATGTTAAAGAATCAGAAACAAAGTGCCTCACACCTCCTTATGTAGCAAAAAACCTGAGACCATGTGCTCTGAATCGGTTTTGTGTTTAACCGGCGAGGCGAACACCTGTCATGTGGTGGGGAAGGTGTTTTTTGTATAACATCTTATAATAATCCCACTTAAAAAGAAATCATTCTTCCCATTCATCTCGCCATGTGCTCCTCACAAAAAGTTAACTGCTTCCCTCCAATCTTTAGGCCTATCCGTGCTCATTTTTATCATCTCAGGCATAATAAACTTGAGGTATGTGATTGATCATGTTATTATTTAAGTAAAGTTAAAATGAAAAATCTTTTACTCGCAACACACTACCACTAACACCCGTTGTTAATTTTAGTTTTAAGAATTTTTAAATAAAATTAGACTTGAAAAATAACAGTTTATGTTTAGTAATAATAATAATTAATAATAACGACAGACTTGCATTTTATGACTTAATTTCTTCAGAATTAAAAAAGAAAAGAAAAACAAAAAAAAACCCTGAATTTTAAAATTTTAATACGTTCGGAAAAATGTATGAAACATGTTTTTAAATATTTTAATAAATTGCCACTGCCGTACAGGATCGAGCAAGATATGTTCTTTCATTTTGTACGCCAGATTTTAGGATCAATATTACGTTACGAATTGCAACTAAGTTGTTAACATAAATGGTAAGTAGTTATAAATCCATTAACTAACATTTTTATTAATTATTTCAAATTCAATACTATTTCATGAAAACAGATATTTTACTGTTAACAATAAAATTAACTAATTTTGATTTATTTTTTTTATATCTGCCGTGCAATGACGTGATTCGGCCAAGATCACGCTCAGCCGCCAGGTTTTTTTTCCACTTTATAGAAGTCGGGTGTGCCCCAGGAGGGTCTCCATGCCCCAGGATCGCCCCTGGCTGAAATAACAGAATAAATAATATTCCGCCGCCACAGCCGGGATTCGAACCCAGGACCGGGAGCACAGTAGACTAGCGCTCTACCCGCTAGACCACGCCGCTCTCATATATATATAATAACATATAACATAATAATAATAAGCTATTGATAAAGAAAAAATTGTAAAGCAAATTCATAATATTTCTAGTGAAAGGAGTATGATTGACTGTGTTTATATTTGGATTTGACTGTATTCATTTTGTATTTAGGCCGTAAACGTCGGCACCAGTAACTTAAGTTTATACTTAATTGTGCGTTCTTTTGACTGCACCCTGAACTAACTTCATCCACATAACATTTCTAAAAATACAACTATATATCATATGATTGAGGAGTACGGTGTGTGTGGTAGCAATATCCGATACAGTTAGGCAGCACTGCTTTGTTTTGTTGTACTGTAAATGAAATAACGCATTTCTTTCTTCGAATCTTGAAAACGGATTTAACTTTAGTTCCTTAAGAAATAGAACGGACTCTTGGCTATCGCTGACAATAGAATAGGTCTCCTCCGACCTCAGAATTTTCCTGATAGCATTGGTTTTCTTCAAACCTCCCAACATGAGTTGTTCAATTAGAAACAAAAGACAGGTTCCCCGCAAAGGTTTCTTTCTTTCTACGACGGCGTGGAGTCGCTGGAGTGTATCCTCCCCGGAGGCGGGAAGACAAAAGGACACGGAGAGAACAAACAACAAAAGAGCCGAAGAAAAAGGAAACTGGAGAAAGGAAGAGGAATCGAAGAACTAGAAGCTTTTTCTACCGAGTGCTACTTCCAGTACTACCTACCTAGCTACCTCGGCTAGTTTCCTTTGCACTATATTGTCTCCTTACTATTAGATTGGGTAGTAAAATAAGTTTGTTTTCTTTTAGATAATTATTAAGATATATTACAATTTGTTTCAAAATGAGTAATAGTGATACGAGACCACATTCATACAGTATTTACAACAAGTGATGATAAAGTCGAATTACATAAAAATAAAATTCATGTATAAATATATACAGAAGAAAAAAAGCAATAAAAAGAACAAAAAATTCATTTTAATATTTTTGAACTTTACTTACTTTGTTTTTCTTCGGAAAAATAAAATTTGAAATATCGGAATTTAATCCCTGCCATATAGTTTGAATAAAAATGGAACCTATCTAATAGTTGCCCATCTGGTAGGTATTATTTTATTGAAAAGTTGCAGTAATATTCCAGAAATAAACTTGTCTTAAATACGAAATTTCTGTTTCACATGACACATTGTTATTGAACAAGACTTACTAGACACACAAACAGAAATACATTTTTTGTAGACGTGATCATTTGGATTCTGGAGAACATAAAAAGTAAATTTCCAATGAAAACTCGGATCATAAAATTATCAGGATCATTAGTTTCTCATATTAAAACGAAAAAAAAACGAAAAAGGGTTTAGTACATGATGAGATTCGTACTGTTTCTAGACCAACTAAAATGATGAATAAATAAAATGTTTAGCTTTCCAACAGTATATTACACACTTACTTAAAAAAAAAAAAAAAACCTGTACCATTACAACCCATGAAGAGTTTTGGGCTCAGTACATATAGAGATTTGTACTGTTTCTAGGCTAACGGCCGTGCAAAGAGGTGATTCGGCCGAAATCACGCTCGGCCGCCAGGTTTTTTTCCCCATTTTCGGATACCCACTTGATTGCGGCCGAGTGTGCCCCAGGAGGGTCTCTATGCCCCAGGACTGCCCTCCCTCCCCCCCTCCTCCCCTCTGGCTGAAATAACAGAATAAATAATATTCCGCCACAGCCGGGATTCGAACCCAGTACCAGGAGTAGTAGACTAGCGCTCTACCCACCAGACCCCGCCGCTCCCATATATATATATAAATCTGCTGCACGCAACATACGGCTTTCACTTATCTCTGTAGCTAATATCAATTTAATCCGTTTAAGTGAAGTTGAAAAAAGTCTAAAGATTTAAAAGCTAAGTCTAAAAATTAAAGCTTCTCTGCAGAAAGACAATTTAAAATATCGAAATTTAATCCCGGTCATATTGTTCGAATCAAAATGGAACTTACGCGATGGCGGTCCTTCTGCTGGGTAAACTTTTTTTGGAAAGTTTCTTCAACATCCTAAGCATATATACTTGTCTTAAATACGAAATTCCTGTTTCATAGGACATATTGTTTTTAAACACTACACTTACTACATACACAAACAGACATACTTTTTTTGCAGATGTGGTCATTTGGATTCTGGGGATCCTAAAATGTGGATTTCCAATGAAAACTCGGATCAAAGAGTTATCACGACCATTACTTTCTCATAAAAAATAAGATAAAAAGAAAAAAAAATTCTCCAGGTCTAAAAATGTCTACAACGCGTAAAGGAGAACTTTCATTTACCTCATAAACTGGGAAATAAACTTTCATATCTTCTTACCCGGTACTTTTTGCAAAAACTTGGATAAGCCTACTATAATTCTGCCGCCTATAAATATGAAAACGCCCATCTTATATATAACAAAAAAAAAATTAATAAAACAAAGTAATAATAATAAATTTCAAAATTACTAATAAACACTGTTGGTTATCATAGCGAGTTGAAATAATGTTAATAATAATATAACATTACAAAACGACGGTAACGCACTGAACAAACTACTTATAATTCTTGGTTTGAATGAAAACATAAATTTAATTAACTCTCCTGAATTTTCCCGTTTCATTTCTGTTATCATGCCTATTTTATACTTTTTCCTCTCTGTCTAGCTTTTTTAATAGTCGGTCTCAAACGATAAAAGTAAGGTGGTAAAATGGTGCAATATAAATAAAAGTAAAATAAAATCTAAAACTCTAAGCCATTATTCCTAGGTACGGGCAGTTAACCTCGAACGTTTTCCCTTATCTTATTTTATATAATTTCCCGTTCCATCAGAACAAGAAAAGAACTTAATAATATTTTTCAACCAAGAATCATTTGCTCCAGATCATCCTTTACTAATAATTTTTGTTGATTGTTAATTTATTTAACGTCACCTCATGCTACTGTGGCTAGTCAGACGATGCTACAGTGAGAGTCCTAAATTTTGCCTATCCACGTTTAATTAGGATATGGATCTTTAAGGAGTACCTGACATCGCACAGGCTCGGGACCACCTTTACGTCCTCTCCGAAGGACGGCATAACTAAGGATTATTAACTCCAATAAAAAATTTTAGGACCACCTGCGAGTTTGGACTCTTAACCTTTAGCATAGAAGGCTATTATGCAAGCCACTACGCTACAGGTGGTCCCTGCCATTAATTTTATTTAAGTCATATGATAAGAAACCTTAAATTTCGATTCAAGGTAGGTAGAGGCTATATAACCAATAAAATCAAATACCTCTGTCCGCCAAAAGTATTTATGACTACTAATTGACAGAGAATTAAAAGTCCTAAAAAAATAATAAATCTTATTTATTAAGCTCTTTGATTTATTTATTGTTATACGTAAAATAAAAATAAAAAAGGAATAAGTTCACTAATCTTACAGGCAACATTTAATTTAAGATATTTAGTGGTCTAAACATAAAGGATTGTTGGAAGGTTGCACATTCAATAATATTAAACCACTGTGTAATAATTTGCAGCGTTTTATAAATGATTTAGTACAAGACAAACCACCGTAGTTATAGACAAATATTCGGTAACTTGTTTTAAGTTTATCAAAGTCTGGCTTTTTTTTTTTAAACGTATCTTTCTTTTTTTGTTAAGACGTTTTTTTAACGAAACATTGATGTATATATATATATATATATATATATATATATATATATATATGTGTGTGTGTGTGTGTGTGTGTGTAAGTTAGTAGTAAACATGTAAAAACATACGCTAGAAAAAAGTAAAGGCAGAGAAAAACGATAAAATAAAAGTAAATATTGCTTTTGTTTATGTCGAATTGGTTTATTTTCATTAATTCTTGGCGGAATATGGATCCTATATTATGTTTGTTGTTTATTTATTTAACGTCACTTTATGCTAGAGTGACTAATAACGTAGCAACAGTGAGAGTCCTAAATTTTTCCTATCCAGGTTAAATTAGGATAGGGATCTTTAACGAGTACCTGACATCGACATCGCGCAGGTTCGAAACCTACTTTTTACGCCCCCTCCGAAGGACGGCATAACTATTTTTAATCCCATTTAAAATCATAGAGTCACCTGTGGGTTTGAAGCCGGGACCTTTGGCATACAAGGCTGTTATTCTAGTCACTATGCTACACGTGATTCCTTCTATAACATCGTAAATCTAATATTATTCCTAGGGGACTAAGTACCAGAATGAAGTTTTTTTTAATTTATATATTTAAACTCTGTTATAAATTATATTCCTTTTGTATATTGGCCAGACATGTTGTACGTGTATATTAAAACTATAATTCTTATAGAACCTTGACCAAGATTAGAAATTATTTTCTGTTTTCTGCTTAATAAAATAAAATTAGAAATTTTTTAGTGGATTTATTCTCCAGGATATTCACAGGCCTAGAGTTTTGGAATATAGTTATGGATTAGTACAATCAAAATTTATTTTTAATATAATCGATTTAACTCACTGAAATACGTTAAACCTTACCAAGTTAAATGGTCCTTTGACCTTTATTGAACTACCCATAACCGTGAACTGACTTTATTCTATACATGGGAAAGCAGAAATACATTTGCATTACACATAACCTTTACCGTTTGCTGAGCGCGATATTTTCCCTAAGGGTGTGCTGCTTTGTACCACTCCCCTTTCAAAAAATCTCTCTGAACTGATCAAAAGCATTCGGGCAGATTAAAGTAAAATCTAGTAGGAAAATGCTTAGAAATATATCAGCGAAAAATATGTAAATCTATATATATATATATATATATATATATATATATATATATATATATCTATATATATATATATATATATATATATATATATATATATATATATAATTGAATTGAATATATAGTCGTGTCTCTTTGTACCAGTCGAGGTAGTGTCAACAAGTAGTCGATATACATTCGAAATTAAATAGCCTTCAAGGTGCAAACATTTTTGGATTATCAAAATTTGGAACTTTTATCCCTCAGAGTGCCTCATTAGACCAGAACTAAAATACATACTTTCTTCACTGCAACAATAAACTTAGAATTTCTTCCAGCACAACATTTGAGTTTTGATTCGGGTTTTTTACAAGAGCGTTAGTCTACTATTCTCCGGGTTCTGGGTTCGAATCCTGGCTAGAACGATATTATTTATTATGTTAATTCAGCCGGGGGCAACCTTAGGATATGGGAACCCTCTAAGGGCAGAACCAGCTTCTTTAAAGTGGGTACCCAAATTGGGAGAAAAAACCTGGCGGTTGAGCGTGCTCAAGGCCTAATCACCTCATTGCACGGCCGTTGGCCTAGGAACATCACGAATCTCTATATGTACTAAGCCCAAGACCCTTTATGAGTTTTTGAGGTACAAGTTTTTTTTTTTTAAGATGAGAAAATTCTTGGATTGCCAAGAATTGGGCCTTAAATCCCCTGGACTGCCTCATTAGACCAAAACAGGAGTACATACTTTCTTTACTGCAACAATATGCTTAGAATTTCTTCCTGCACAACCTTTAAGCAACGAATCGGGTATTTTACAAGAAAAAGCTACCTCAACTGGCAGTCTTTGTGGATCAGAAATTAATAAATCTGGATGTAGGAATGTAGATGGGAAAATTCTGGGATTGTGAATGACCTTACACCCTTTGGACGGCTAAAAATTTAACTATATTTTAAGTTTCAAAGGTTCTAAACGGAACAGGCCTAAATCTGGATCCGTTCCGAGGCTAAGCCGTTGATCTGGTGGTTTACATATCAAAATGGCGCGACGCTACTCATAAATAATATGTGTATCTGTGACAACGGACGCAGTGCCATCTGTAACTCATAAACATAAATAATTTCGTTCTTTTGGAAGTACGAACTTATTTGTGAAAATTACTTGGATGATATTTTTAATACACAAATATTATAATCGCAATTAAAAAATGCGAGGGTGAGGGATGAAGAGAGAATGTAGGGTTTAAAGGTATTTTTTTTATGCCAAATAGAAACAAATAGATAATTGATTAAGAAAGAATAGTGAGCTTCGTACATTCAATGGAAAATCAGACCTGGTATCGTTTGTGAAAAAAAGCCCGCCTCATATGGCTCGGATGTAAAGGATCGGAAGGAATGCCAAAACTAGGATTCCAAGAGTGAGGTAGTTGGATGACATCGAGGACCTCAATCAAGTTGCAGTAAGGAGATTGAGGGCTAGAGCGAAAGGCAGGAATAACTGGCTTGAAGTCCTTGTAAGACCGTAGAGTGAGTAAGCAAGGAAATAGAAAATAAAATAAAATATTTGTGAAATATATTAATATCTGGATAGAGACACCATACATATATATGTATGTATGGAGAGAGTATGAGGGAGAGAGGAAGAGATTGATGTAAGTGTGTACCTCGAGATAACAAAGAGACGGGGCCGAACTAAGTGATCAATTCAAGCAATAATCCAACAATTACAGAACACAAAGAATGAACCACTCCACAATAACAACAAGCCTGTACCGACAATGTGAGTCACAATGGGGGAGCAAACACAGATGCAGGGTGTCAGGTTGCGGTGGTAACCTGAGGCGTGTGAACAGCCTGTCGGCGAGGATGAGGTAGACCATGGTATTCTGCAGGATGGGGTGATTAGGGGAGGATACCATGGTCTGGAGGGTAGGTACCTGGGTATAAGGATGCGTCATGGAAACCTATTCTCTAGGGCAGTGGTTTCCAACAAATATTTTTAGCGGACTCCTTCATACAATCATTATAAGTATATATTGAGATTTTTAGTGGGCTACAACGTATCTTGTGCATTGCGTGCCAATACCTCTACCGAAACTCACAATTCTATAAATAGACTAGGTGGGAATACTAAAACTAAGAGAAAAAAATCAGTCGCTAGGTTAGTTTTCAATGAATCAAACAATGAATAACTAAAACTTAATTTAGAACCTGGCAGATGGTTCTACCATATTTTAATGATGGTGAAAAACCCTTCGTTATGTCGTCCTTCAGAGGGTACGTAAAATGATTATCCAGAGCTCGTGCTAAGTCAGGTACTTGTTAAAGCTACTAAATCGTTAGGCTAATTAAATCTGGATTGGCGAAATTGAAGGTTCGCACTTTAATATCGTCTGATAGGCATAGTCTCAAAAAATGACCTAAAATTTTAAACAAGCATTTTAATTCAAATACCAAAAAGAAATAATATATTCTTCATTATCTTCTGCGATACATCTTCTGTTCTTTAAGCTCTTATTTTCGATATGTTAGAAAATAGCCAATTTTAAGGTTGCGATTGTAAACGACAGATTCGTGCATGGAACACCTACAGGACGGCCGATAAAATGTTGATTCGACACATCAAGCAAATTAGGACGACAGAGCAGATGAAGCGGTGTAAGAATATATATATATACATTGTGTATGATGCTTGAAAATGACACTAGAGACTTAAACGTTGTAAGGTGTAAAAAGTAATATAATATATATATATATATATATATATATATATATATATATATATATATATATATATATTATATATATATATATATCAGATCAAGGGCTTGCACATCGGCACGGATTCAGGTTCAAATCTGTTCCGTTTAGAACCTTTAAAAATTAAAATATAGTTAAAATTTTAGCCGTCAAAAGGGTGTAAGGCACAAGTTTTGACAACCTTGCTACATCCAGATTTATTAATTTCTGATCAAAAATGACTGCTAGTTGAGGTAGCGTGTTCTATTAAAATACCCGATTCGTTTCTTTGGGTTGTTGTTGCAGGAAGAAATTCTAAGCATATTGTTTCAGTAAAGAAAGTATGTACTCCTGTTTTGGTCTAATGAGGCAGTCCAGGGGATTTAAGGCAATCCTAATATTTCTAGACAATCCAAGAATTTTCTTATCTTAAAAATACCTCAAAAACCCATAATGGTTCTTGGGCTCAGTACATATAGAGATTCGTACTGTTCCTAGGCCAACGGCCGAACAATGAGCTTATTAGGCCTTGAGCACGCTCAGCCGCCAGGTTTTTCCCCCAATTTGGGTGCCCATATATATATATATATATATATATATATATATATATATATATATCAATTAACATTTTTTGTGGAATAGAATCTTAATAAATACTGATCAAGAAGTTTTACAGTCAAAATGTCTATTTCTCCATTAATTTCTTCTATATATATATATATATATATATATATATATATATATATATATATATATATATATATATATATATATTGGAATGGTGCCTTCTATGTGTCTCTTAAACTTTGAACCTTTAAACATTTATTTTAACTAGGTTGTATGTAATGCGAGAACAAGAATTTTTTAACTACGTAGATATTAAAATATTTCATCGATAAAAGCCTTTGCGGTGAAATATGTGTGCAAATTCTGTTAATGGATGTCTTTAAAAGTCATTAATTATATAGTCGTATAAATAATAACTTTTTCTGAAAAATTACCATAACCCTTGTACAGCAAAGACGGATAATCCGATGGAAAAGCCCGAAGAGGATAAAGCCACTCGAAGTGGAGGGCAGTTTAGGAAGAGGGGGCTAGTTGGCTGTCGAGAAATCAAAAAAGTTCGTTTCAATAAAGTAGAAGGCCACTGCACAAACTGGCGGTCATTAAGCCAAAGTCCATTCGGGGAAGCCATCCCAACTTGGCTTCCAAGTCCTTTGTACAGAGGGAAGGAGACCTCTTTGCATTTCCTATCGACCCTCCAGATCGGCACTACTTAGAAAAGAGGGTATTGGAGGGAAAGGTCTTAGGTCTGGGCCAGGGAAGGAATGAGTCTGGTAGTCTAGGATTTTTTTTTTTCGTTAACATTCACTTACCTATATATGAACTACATATAGTAAGGGAAAGTATTGCGATGGAATTTTTGAATAAACGTTTTATATGCCATAATGACCAAGTACCACAAAAAGGGCTGTGTGTAAGGTCAGTCTAGCTTGTAAACGCTGAGTTGTATAAAACTGAAATATCATATTTTGATGGGAGCAACTTTGTTAACAAACTCGGCAAACCATAAGAACCACTTTATGGTATAAAATATTTAATGCTTAAAGTAGTGTCTTGCTGCTGAAAATACATAATTTTGTTTCTTATTTCTGACGTGGTTCAAATAACATGTTTGTATCGATTTATAGAAGAAATGATTGAAAAAATAAATAAATGGGTTTTATAAATTATAAATACTAAGGGGGCAGTAAGTGAGAATGACAAGTGGTGAAGTTAGATACAAATTCTTTCCTGAATAATTACACCATACGGTACACCTTTGAAGGCTATATGGAGGTTTATCGGGCAAGAGAGTGGATATTTCATCATAAATGTCTAGAATATTTCGTACAGTACCTTCTTAATCTTTTTATGTCAATGTAGTTGCTCTCAATATTTTTATTTTTTTTATTTTTTTTTTGTTCACCCCTACCTCACCTTTGAAGGCTATATGGGGGTTTATCGGGCAAGAGAGTGAGAGCGGGGAATAATTGATGACATAAAAGCCTCTCAGCTCGTAATTATTTGGTTTCAAGTTTTGGTTCTCTGTGGTTGCTAGGCAACGCGCGCTAACCCACTCAGCCAATTGCAATATCATGATATTTTTAATAGCCAACGCGGAGATATGTGGAACAAAAACGTTAAATAGAAATGCAACTTAATTTCCCTCGTAAAACGTATGTAAGTATATACACACACACACTGGTGTATATATAAAAAATCTGGTGCTGGCAACACACGACTTTCACTTACCGCCATTTTTAAAATCAATGAAAGAATTCTCAAAAATCTGGTGATGGCAA
Organism: Piezodorus guildinii; assembly: GCA_023052935.1. Lineage (NCBI taxonomy): Eukaryota > Metazoa > Arthropoda > Insecta > Hemiptera > Pentatomidae > Piezodorus > Piezodorus guildinii. Next base: position 17,938,107 of record CM041292.1, on the reverse strand, counting down.
CAAACGACTTTCACTTACCGCCATTTCACAACCGAGGTTTTATACAAAATGAATGATAGAGTTCATCCTAAACAAGAATTTACTCATGGACATCAAATGATTGGTTTTCCCCATTTTATTTCAAGAAGGGAATACTGTTATATATTAAATACAACAGATGTTTAAACGAAAAACAGCAGTTGTAATTGTAAGCATAATAAAGAGTGATAACGTATGGTTCTTAACTGTAATTATTTTATAGCATTAAGCAGATATAGTGTTATTCTTAACATAACAAGATAAAGATTGGAAAAGGCAAAATAAATAATAGTGAATGTTATTCCCGTCAATAGGGCAAACGAAGAAATACTTCTAATTCAAAGCGAATTGAAAGAGCCTAACAGCTCCGCCCTGGGAATACTAAGAGCTAAGGGGTGTGCAACCAACCCCGACAGGACTCCGCCTGGAGCATCCAACTCCCCCGGGCTAATCGGATTGGCCACCGCCGGCCGTCATCAGGCGGAGGAAATGGTCCGGAAACGGTGATGGATAGCAACCACTTAGTGGAGGATTAGCGGCTGGGAGGAGGGCTAGTAGGAAGTAGGATTGGGGGAGCTGCAATACCAATGTACCCGTGTACGAAAATTGTCGAAAGAAAAGATTCTGGTCGATAAACATTGACTTTTCTAAACAAAATTCTGGGTGAACCTGTTGCAGTGTGGTTAGAATGCCAGTTTACTAACGCTTAGGGTGCCCGCATAGTGGAGCAGCGAGGCAAGAATCAAGCAAGAATCCTTCTCACTAAACAACCACACCGTATTACGGGTTGTGAAGTCTCAGATTTCCTTACCTCCGATCACAGACCAGTGATATACGAAGTTCAAGGAAAAAGATCTGACCCGAAAGAGAAAAAATTTAAATACCAAGATGCTGACTGGAAACAGTACAAAGCCCTAGTTTGCCTCGGATTGCAACCAGTACCTAACCTACGATCTGTGAAAGAAATAAACGAATATATAAACACGTTCACAAAAATCATTATGGAATCAGCTGAAGAGGCCATACCCACCTACCAACCACAACCACCTCACCTACAGAAGCCCCCACCACACGTTATGGCACTAATAACAAGCAGGCGGACTATAAAAAATCGATATACCCGCACAAGGAATCCAGAACTTAAGAAGACCCTAAACGCAATGACTGTCCAGATCAAAAATCTACTACGACAGTGGAAAACGGCGACCTGGCACGAGCGTCTACGAGCCACCCACGGAGATTACGGGAAGTTCTGGAAACTAACTAAAGCGGCAACGAAGAAAACTTCAGACGTCCGGCTAGATGAAAATCATCGACTCCTACTACCCTCAGAACAGGCCAAGAAACTAGCAGAACATTATGATAATGAAATAATAGTAAGGACTGGAACACGACCACCATTACCGACTCTAGCAAAGGAACAAAATTACATGTACACATCTCCCAAAAAACTTAAAGCCATCCTACGAAGAGCCCATGGCAACAGGGCACCTGGCTATGACAAAATACAGACAATATTACTTAAACAACTTCCTCGTAAAGGAATCGTCCATCTCACCAACCTATACAATTCATGCTTGAGACTGAGATACTTCCCCGATAAATGGAAACATGCCATCCTGTTTCCCTCCTCAAGCCGAATAAGTCCGGAAAAGAAGCAGATCATTACAGACCCATAAGCCTACTACCTCACCTTGGTAAGGTATACGAGAAAATCATCCTGAACTATCTTAAGGAGTTCTGCGATGAAAACTCTGTTATACCTTACGAACTGGCTTTCAGGCTCACCTCAGTACGGAACATCACCTTATGAAACTCCAGACGGACGTGAATTCCCAATTCAACCGGAACAAAGCAACAGCCATGATATCCATAGACTGTACTAAGGCATTTGATTCGGTATCTCACAATATCCTGTGCCATAAGCTCAAAGATGAAGAATGCCCAGAACAACTATACAATATCATCGCCTCTTTTCTTGAAAACAGGACAATATCAGTGCGAGTTCGAGATGAACATTCTGAAGCAATAAAACTCACATGTGGTGTCCCACAAGGTGCTGTCCTATCACCGGTCCTTTTCTTGATTTACACAGCCGATGTAGTGGGCAAAAAGGCAACAATAGCAGCCTACGCTGATGATATAGCCGTCTACAGCAGTAGCGCTAGAGCTAAGAAAGCACTTGAAAAAGCCGAAGCAGTATGCCAAGAGATAGTTCAACGGCTAGGCTACCTCAACATTTCAGTAAATCCAGCGAAAACAGACTGCGTAGTATTCGCACACCAGAAAGGGAAGAAGTCGCCACTACCAAGGACACTCCAAGTGGCCAACACCATTATATCCCCATCCAACTCTATTGTCTACTTGGGCATAAGGTTAGATAGACATCTCAAGTTATCCACCCACTTGTACAAGAGAACCAAAAGAGTCAGAGAAAGATCTTACAGATTAAATCATCTTCTGAAATCTCCGGCATTGTCCCTCAGACTTAAAATTCAAATTTATAAAAGTATATTAAGACCAGCCTTACTATACGGAGCTCCACTATTCACACACTTGACGGAAGGAACCAAGAAGCTAATACAAAATTTTTAGGACTCAATCTTAAGAAAAATCGTAAAAACTACATCATGGTGCAAAGAAAAGCCTCCAGAATTGCACAGAATCCTTGATATACCAACCGTTCCCGAGTTCATCAGGCGCAGACATATTAAATTTTTCGATTCCCTCCAGTACCAAACAAACCCGTTATTCCAAACACTGACACCTGCACCACCACCAGTAAGATGGCAAGACGTCCAACAGCCACCAAGGTAAATATATATTTAAAAAAAAAAAAAAAAAAAAAAAAAAAAAATTCGGTTAAGGTACTACTAACAAAAATGAAATGTGCCCCAACATTTCCATACAATAAAAACAAGAAAGATTATATATCAGAAAAACACCTATTCAGAAACTCCTTAGAATGTAGCTAAGCTACAGAAAAAGGACAATAATATGTTATTATATTGTTATTATAATTTATCATTTCCAGTGTAAACTTTCTAAATAATAGGGGTTAGGAAAAAAAAACAAAGAATCAAGCAGCAAGCAAGGAGTTCAGAATGTTTGATTTTATCGCGCTTCGTGGAGCGAGTAAGGGAAATAGAGCATTTTTTAAAGACAACACGGAATAAGAGCTATTAATTACTGTTTATATTATTTTATTATTTACTTATTTATACAAATTCATCTACCCTTATAGGGTCATTAGCATTATACATACTTATTTTTGTTTTTTAGATCATAATTGTTAACATTATACCACAAGGTTGGGTTATAAACATTAGGTCCAAATGTATAATTAACTATATCAAATTGTAGAGTTTACACTTCTTCAAAAACTTGAATAGCTTTTGCACACTCATCTCACAATCACTCAGAACGATTTCAAGTTTGTTGCCCATGTCGGATTCTCTTCTTGCACCGTTGTAGACCTCGCAGGGCAGGATGATATGCTCCAGGGTCAGAGGTGCCTGGCACGTCCTACAGGTCGGTGGGTGGAGTACCTTCAGAAGGTAGGTGTGAGTCATTGCTGTGTGTCCGCTTCTTAGTCTGGCCAAAACCACTTCTTCCCGACGATTTTTCATTAATAAAAAAATAAATGTAAATATTTTCGTAGAGATCAGCTGTCGTTATCTATTAATTGTCCGTGCTATCGTCTGAGTTAATTATACAGTCCGTTGTTAATCAATTAATTTAATTTTTAATTTTGATCGCCGGTCGGTTATCGGTGTTTTTGTGTCTTTTAGCATCTCCCTTAGGCCCTCTGTATTATTAGTGAATTCCTTAACAAATTCACTAATGTTTTTGGTATTTGGATATATTTCTATTAACGTTACCATATTTTCAAATGTTATAGGGTATTTTTCCCTATTTTCTTCAATAGTCTGCCTAGCACTTTCGAAATTAATTTTTGAATCAGTTATTTCACTTTTTTTCAGTTTCTTCGATTTTTTACCTATGGATTGTGGCGAGGTCATCAATGGGAAGTTGTCAGAATTAATAATGTTTTCCAGGTCTTCTTAGGAATCTATGGTCAGGTTCAGTTCGGTAGTTGATACAGAAGAAGGGGTAGAGCTAGAATGACATCGTTGCCATGACTACCACTGGATGTATGAGTGTCTTTGTATTATATCATGTATATATATATATATATATATATATATATATATATATATATATATATATATAAAGCTATATAAAATAATTGCAATAAATGCCATAGCCCAAGAAATGAGACAATACCACCATGTGATTAGTTGTAACTACAATATTAATTCATAAAAACCATATAATACAGATCTAAAATAAAAATCTGAGGAATATTTAATATAGGCCCTAAGATATAAGTGACGATATACATTTTAACGTTTGGATGGGTCAGTGAAGTTTTCTATTAGAATATCAGCTATCCAAGGCAACGAGGAATATAATTTGTGGGGCAAGTTGTCACTCGCTGGTAGTGATAAGAACCCCCCTAGCTCTTATCAGTTGCCAACTCTCTCCCACAATCGATTTCTTCCGGCCAATATCGATATAAATTCTCTTTTCTCCCACCTCTACCTGTCGCAAAATATTTCCACCTCTCTCTCTGAGGTAGAAAAGTAGCGAAAATATCGTCCTCAGCTATGCCTGTTGCGATATAATGTCGATTACTTAATTATGAGACCAAACTAATGAGTTGTAGCTGTGACTTGCCCAATTTATTTACTCAAATTTAATGTATTAAAGTTATATATGTATATGTATATATATATATATATATATATATATATATATATATATATAAATTGTTTGTTTTTTAAAATGTTTTTTGGACTTTTTTTGGTACGGGGGGAGCGGTAATTATTGTTTAGGTACCGGGTTTCTGATTAGGAATAAATTTTTTTTCCGCATTACGGGATGTACAGTTCTTTAGTGAAAGAATATCGGTTGCTATATTTCAGGGTCGTTGGTATAAAATCGCGTTTATAAACATTCATTCTCCCACCGAAGATATTGATGATGAAGTAAAATGCGAATTTTATGATAAACTAGAGTCGGTTTACGATAAGTTACCGCGAAATTACATTAAAATTATACTAGGTGACGCGAACGCAAAGGTTGGAAGGGAAGAAGTATATCGTCCTACAATCGGTAAAGAAAGTTTGCATGAATATAGTAATGATAATGGGACCCGACTAATAAACTTTGCCATTTCGAAAAACCTAATAATCAAAAGTACTACGTTTAAACATAAGGACATTCATAAGTATACGTGGACATCGCCGGATGGACATACTCGGAATCAAATAGATCATATTTTAGTACAAAACAGATGGCAAAGTAGCATAATTAACGTGAGATCGTATCGTGGTGCAGAATGCGGATCTGATCATGAATTAGTAATCGCGAAACTTCGACAAAAACTAAATACAAAAAAGAGAACACCGAACTATATTCATCCCGAGAATTTTGATGTTGTTAAATTGAACAACCCCGAAATTAGAAAACAATTCGCGATAGAAGTAAAAAATAGGTTCGATGCTTTGGAATCTTCAGACGAGGAAAACGAAGATGTAAACAAATTGTGGGAAGGGATCAGAGATAATATTAAAGAGGTCGGTAACTTATGTCTTGGGAAAATCGAAAATAAAAAGAACAAACCTTGGTTCGACAGGGATTGTCAAAATATTTGTGAAAAAAGAAAAACAGCTAAGCTGAATTCCTTAAATAATCCAAGCGATAATAATGTGGCTTACTTTCGGTTAGTAAAAAACGAAACTTCAAAATTCTTAAAAAATAAGAAAAGAGAGTATCTTAAAGGCAAAATAATAGAAATAGAAAAACACAGAAGCGAAAATAACGTAAGAGAGATGTACAAAGGTATAAACAAATCGCGTAAAATATTTGAACCTCTATTGAATGGGGTTAAAGATGCGAATAACAACATAATTGCGGATCCGACTGAGATATTAAATACATTTAAACAACACTTTGACGGCATTCTAAATACGGAAAATAATAATCAATCTCCTCCCTCTGAATACCAGAGCGCTGAACCATGGGTAGACGCACCGAGTAAAGAGGAAGTTGAAATGGCGATAGGAAAATTAAAACGGTATAAAGCTGCAGGAAATGATAATATCATGAGTGAATTAATCAAAGCGTGTGGAGAAGCGGGCGTTTCCAAATTACATGTTTTAGTTAAAAAGATCTGGGAAAATGAAAAAATACCCGAAGAATGGAAAGAATCAATACTTATTCCGATTCACAAAAAAGGACCGAGGACGGATTGTAACAACTATCGTGGGATCTCTCTTCTCCCAGTATGCTATAAAATATTCTCGTCAATACTAACTAGCCGAATCACGGAATACGCTGAGGAAATTATCGGAGACTACCAATGTGGTTTTAGGCGGAATCGCTCGACTATTGATCAAATATTTTCCTTACGTCAAATATTAGAGAAGAAACTGGAATACAACGGTGTAGTCCATCAACTTTATATAGATTTTAAAAAGGCTTATGATTCCATAGACCGTCAGAAGCTATATAACATCATGATTGAACAGGGGATACCTAAAAAGTTAGTAAACCTAGTAGAGATGTGTTTGTCGGAAACATTTCATAAAGTTAGAATCGGTCATAATTACTCCGAGAGATTTGAGGTGCGATCGGGTTTGAAACAGGGTGACTCCCTTTCACCTGTTTTGTTTAATATAGCCTTAGAATATGTTATAGAAAAGGTGATGAGTACGGAGAAAGGCTTACATATGGGTGACAAGATTCCGGTTTTGGGGTATGCCGATGATTTGGTACTACTAGGTGAAGACACGGAAACTATACAACTAAATACAAGTGTGTTAATAAAAACCGGTAAACAAATAGGTCTCGAATTAAATACCGATAAGACGAAATATATGATTAGTTGCAGAAATGGTGGCGATCTTGATGATATTAATATTTCAGGTCATACTTTTGAACACGTAGAGAAATTCAAGTATTTAGGTTCAATGATAACAAGAAAAAATGAAATCCAGGAAGAAATAAAGTCCCGGTTAAAGGTGGGAAATGCGTGTTATTATTCGGTTGCTAAATTGCTTAGCTCGCGGCTTCTGTCTAAAAACTTAAAGGTTAGAACTTATAAAACTATTATTCTTCCAACGGTTCTTTACGGATGCGAAACGTGGCCGCTTACTTTGAAGGATGAACAACGGCTTAAGGTTTTCGAGAATAAGGTACTGCGTAAAATATTTGGTCCGAAGAGAGATGAGGCCACTGGGGAGTTTAGAAGGTTGCACAACGCGGAATTGCGGAGTTTGTACCCTGTGAATATAATTGAGTTGATAGCATCGCGGAGACTCAAATGGGCTCGTAAAGTTGTTGGGCTTAGTGAGGAACGGATTCCGAGAAAGTTGGTATTCGCTGAACCGACTGGTAGGCGTCCGAAAGGTAGGCCGAAGCGTCGATGGGAGGATTGCATTAAGGCTGATCTCGGGAATTTGGGCTTGACCGGTGAACATTGGACGAGTCTGTGCAGGCGAAGTTTAGTGGTATCGGCATCGAACCTTCGGGTTCGGTAAGCCTATTATTATTATTATTATTATTATTATTATTTATGTACTATTAATTGGTTAATTCTGCATATTAAAAGCATTACGATGACCTGATAAAAGGTCTGAAAACGTATGCAGGAGCAGTAGAGCTAAGGACAAAGAAGGAGAAAGGATAGAACGGGCGGTTGAATAATTAACAGGATGTGGTCCAGGACTGGAAGGCTTCCGTTAATAATTGAGGATTGATGGCCGGCCTGGAGTCCCCTGGAGATCTGGAGCTCTAGATAGGGGTCATCCCGTCTATGTCGTAGTCTATCAATATTTTAATTTCAACCTTTCCCCCTCAATTTTATCTCTATTCCTACCTCTAAATCTGGGTCACTTATGTGATTCTCATATTTCTGTGGAGAACAGAATTGAAAAGTTGATTTCCAAAAGGACATTTTTTTCGAAATCGATATTTTGTCATATTTGTATTCCAATGCTATAGTTTTATCAAAATTCGTCATCAGATTTAATCCAAAAAACATAAAAATCCTTTAAAACGTATTTCAAAGTTGTATTACATTCCAAATGGTACTAAATCCATATTTTATTTTATTCCAAAACGTACTAAAAATAATTCTTTCCAAAACGTACTATATCCTTGAAAACAGATAACCTGTCCTTTCATTTCTTTCCGGAAAGTATTGTTACCCATTTTCTTTATCTGAAGTAGCTTTAAATTTGTACATTCCAAAAGATTAACCATATCGTCTTAATGACATTGATGAAGGACGGCTAAATATACAAGCTGAACGAATTTAATGACCAAATGAAGGATAAAAGAGCAAAACTATTTTTTTTATAAAGTTTTTCTTTTTATTTTTATAATAAGTACAGTAATATAAATGTATAATATACCGTTGGAGAGAGAAGAATTTTAGTAAAAATATTATCTAATACACAAAATTGTAAAAGGTAATATAAAGTGACGTATAGTGAATATACTTGTTACTGATTAACAATTTCATATAGTTATATTATTTAATCTAAATCATGCTCATAAAGAAAATGAATACACGTCATATTTAAATCAACTTATCATATTTTTTAAATGGAAGTATATTTAATAGTTTTTAAATTGATTTTCAGATTTTTTTTTCTACCTTCACTAGAACTAGAGATATTAAATAAAATGTATTTTTCCCGACTCTTGGAGATAGTTGACTCCAAATACTTTGTAGAGTCAAATGGTTTAATGTCCAATTATACCTTAAAAAAAATTAGGTGAGACATTTTGGTTCCTCTCCTTGTCTGTAACTTGCGGAAAGAAATGCAATTTTTAACAACGCGCTCTTTAACAACTTGTGTGTTCTTTAGATGGAATTGAATATATATATATATATAAGTTTTAGTTGTTCTCAGGTTTCGGTCAATGAATAAACAATTTTATCTATGCGACGTTTTGAGAATTTATTGTTCTCATAATCATGCCTTAACAATGGAAAAACAAAAAACAGAACATTAATATTATTATACAATAATTAATATATGATGTTATTGTTAGAGATATAGAAAAGAATACATTGAACAATGAATACTCATACAGTAGGTACATAGATATTTTAAATTAGTTTTTTCATTAAAGATATTATTATAAAATTACTTACAATTTTGGACAAAATAGTGTCTTAATTAGACAGGTGTAGCCTACAAACTTTGAAAGAACACTGAAAAAATAAAAAAGGAATAGTTCAAATGTGGAAGATTGTCTAGGAATTTATGATGACGTCAGGAGACTGGCGTATTCTCCTATTGCTGAGTTGTTTTCATTTTATTTTCTATTATTATTAATACGTTAATTTTATTTTTTTAAATTTTAATATGTGTTCATCAAATTTGAGTAACATGCATTAATGTTTTGGACATCCGATTTTTAATGAATATATATATATATATATATATATATATATATATATATATATATATATATATATATATATATATATATTTCATTTATATTTGATTTTGGAAATCCTTGCCATTGTATTGATTCGCTGAAAATTGTTAGGAACCTTTGTATTTTATCCTTAGTTTTTTGGTACTCATTGCAATACAAACAGAAATATTATGACGTCCCATTCGTGGAAAAGAGGGACAAGATTAAGCGGAATACATGCGTAGGTCGAATATTCGCTGACCTTTTTAACAAAGGCTTTATCGCCCGAAGTATATTAAATCCAAGAATGATACATTTGCTTTTCTACGTAGATAAATGTATGGATGAAGGGATTCAAACCTGGCAACAATACATTGCGGTTCACAAAAACGATAACAAACATTTCTGTATAATCAAGTCGAGAGTAAACAGGAGCTTCTCATTCGTTGCGGAAATATTCCAGAAATTTCCGCTTGAAATACCAAGGCTAGACTTCTCGGAAGAGCCAATTTAACATCGACATTACATTTTCGAGCGTTGAGGATTATTGAGTAAGTTCTCGGAAAATGAAACTTTGAGGTTATAACGAACAGTATGGAAGCAACCGCATGACTAAGCTCTCGGAATGTTTTTCGCTGAACGTGAAGATTCGAAAGACATCCCCTTCGACCAACAGTTCCATTTCCACCCCACTGGACCCCCACCGCGGCCATGAACAAGGTTCTGCAAGTGAGGAGGATGGTTTATAGCCTGCGTCGTTGCGCAGTGCGCGGGGAGTGACAGAGGAAAAGAACGATAAAAAATGTTTGGACTTGCCTTCAAGTCGCATATGTGAGCAAAGGAAAATTGATGTGCGTTCCATAAATGTTCAGCTTCAAAATAATTTTATGATTAACTGGAATACACAAAGTTCGCAATGCATTACTATACAACCAGGAATTAATTTTTTTCAGTCTTCCTAACAACGCTTATTTACGGTGTTTTATTCCACAATTCACGTTAGAGAATTGAAACGGAAGAATGTAAAATAATAATTGGACCTGAGTGCAATGCATAAAATTAGACCTCTCCAACCATAGTAATTTCGAAATAATAAAATTTTAACAAAAAAAAACATTATGACAAGGATGCGCTTTACATATTTTGTACTCACAATAAATTATATAAATAGTGAAGAAAGTGGTTTAAAAAAATTCTCTAAATAACAACCGAGACTAGTTTTGATTTAGCTTACTAAAGAAAAGAGACTTAGCTTCGAAATTTTTTTTATATATAGTTTAGTCATTAATCCTACTAGCTGCCAAAATTTCGATCTTGGGAACATAGTTTTTTGTTTATTTTTTTAAAATGAATTTCTTAAGAAAAAAAAAAAAGCCTGTACCACTACAACCCATTAAGGGTCTTGGGCTCAGTACATAAAGAGATTCGTACTGTTTCTAGACCAACGGTAGTGCAATGAGATGATTAGGCCTTGATCACATACAGCCGCCAGGTTTTTTTTTTCCAATTTCTTTTTGGGTATCCACTTTATAGAGGCTGGGTCTTCCCCATGAGGGTTTCCATACCCATGGGTCGTCCCCCGACTGAATTAACAGAATAAATAATATTCTGTCATAGGTGGGATTCGAACCCAGGAACCGGAGAACAGTAGACCACCAGACCTGACCACGTAGCTTTCTACATGAATTCAAGCCTAATCAGGTTTAATTAGGATAGGGATCTTTAACGAGTACACATCACACTAGTTTGGGACTGACGGCAAGACCTTTCTGCAGGACTTGGTCATTAGGACTAAGGGTCCCCTAAATCATACATTTCCGGCAAAAACTCGAATTCGAAAATTTTTATGATCAATAAAATATTTTGCCTTACATTTCATGTATAGGCAAGTGAAGTTAAAAATAAATAAAACACACTTAGTTATATCAAATATTTAGATTTGTTCCTGAACATACGAAAAAAAACTCATGATCTTAAGTTTTAAATGTGATGTCATTAATTAATTTTAAAATATCCTTTAGTCACACTTCACATTATAGTGAATACCTCTAAAACGGTCAAATTCATGAAATAAAACTTGGTTATAAAATGATAGAAGGACAGATATAAATTCATTTAAAGCGATTACCAAGAACTGGGAATGATAGTGAATTTTATTTCCATGGAGTTGGGATAATCCCAAGTCTCTATACACTCTCAGAGATTTAATATTCACGGCCTGTTCAGTATGCAAACAGATTGGGCTCCAGGAGTGGGGGGCGAATTAAATAAATGAATAAATAAAAAGAGGACGACAGATATTGAAGAAAAATATTTTTAATTGATAGACCCTTCTAATGCATTGCAGATTTTATTTTATCGTTCATTTCAATTTTAGGCCGGAGAGAGCCATCTGAGCTATATTAATACAAAAATAATTGTTGGAATTTTACTTTTCCACGAAATATATTTCCAGCCTGGTCGATATAGTCCTTGAAATACCAGCGATGAAGAGTCAACCCGTCCATCATTTTTAAATGGTATTTGGCACCCGGAATTTCTTTACAAGCTCCGTCTATCTCTCTCTCTCCTACCTATTTTCTTATTATCCAGTCCTGCCTCGCTGATAGATCTTTCAAAATAAATCACCATAGTTAATATTTCTTCTTTTTTTTTTTTTTCAATCTGCTAGTGTTCCTCAAGGCAGCATCCTAGGATCCATCCTTTATACAGTCTATACAGCTGATATCCAACTCATCTTAATACTTTCCTTTCTACCCATGCTAATGATACTATCAGTAGATAATGATCCAGTTACTGCCTCCCACACTCTTCAATCCCACATCCGAGACCTTAAAGTATGGTGTCAGAATTGGATGATTAAAATTAATTCTAACAAATCCCACCAAATAACCTTTACCCTTTGTCGTATACCAATGACTTCCTGCCCTATAGTATCCTTTAATGACACTCCAGCCCATGTTGAACAGATTCGATACCTAGGACTCCACTTTGACAAACGTCTAACTTGGAATCCCCATACAATACTTCAACGACAAGAAACTGTCCGAAGTTGTTGACTACTCCAACACTTACTAGACAGACGCTCCAACCTTCCACTTAATTATAAAAGACTTATTTATATGACCATCTTAAGACCGATATGGACTAATAGAGTATGGGACTCTAATAAACCATCAAATTCTTCTCGTATCCAATCCTTACAATTCAAAATCTTTAACGCTCCTTACTTCGTCATGAATTAACTCATCCATAAAGACCTTAGAGTTGCTGATTAGACCCGTACCAGGCATCAATCCTTCCATGAAAAACTCCATTTCCACTCTAATTCACTAGTTTTTATTCTATCATCCTCTTCGATTCCTGTTAATCCTCCGAAGCGTCTGAAAAGATGATGACTCCGAGACCTTCTAGCTTAGAATATTTTTTCAGGGCTGCCATTGAGTAGCGTCTCTGACATGTATTTCATGTCAGTTTACAATGTCCATCACATCTACTTGATTGAAAATACAGTTGTAAATATCAATAAATATTTAAAAAAAAAATGTATTTGACGTTTTCGGCTACTTCAATACTTACTAGACCGAACGACCAAACCTTCCTCTTAGCAACAAAAGGCCCCTCTACATGACTATCGTAATACCAATTAGGTCTTACGGAGTTGAGCTTTGGGGCTCTATTCAACCATCGAATTCTTCCCGTATCCAATACCTACAATCCTGTGTTACATTTATTAATTCATATGAACAGAAGATTTTTCATAGATGAGATAATGATATAAATGTAGTTTCATTCAAGAAGGTTAGAAAGAATTTTTTGTTTACCAATATTAGTATTTTTGCGTTGACAAACGGCTAAACCTCTTGATTACAAAATTCCATCATTAAACCAATCTTGACTTTCAGGATTGAGCTTTGTGGAACTACTAAACCATCGAATTCTTTCCGTATCCAATCCTTACAATCCAAAATCCTTCGTAAAATCCTCAACACTCTCTAATTTTTCATTTATACTTATGTAGTTGATTTGGAACGAACTAGATACGATTCCTTCCACGACAAAAATCATTCCCACTCTTACCCTAACCGACTAGTTATTAACCTTATTTCTTCAATTCCTGATAAGTCAAACTTTGCACTATGGTAAAAGAATCACGTTTCAGAAGAGCTCGCGAATTACATTATTTTATTTGTTTATAAATTTCAAAAATAACTTTTGCTTTATTATTTTTAATTATGAACCTTGGCAATCGACCAATAAAAAATCACGTATGCTTATTGTGAGCAGTCCATATCTTGTTAATCAGTTCACAGAGCTTAGGATCTGAAATACGGTCATTGCCAAAAAGGTAAAACCGTACCAAAGCAATCTTTGAACGATTACATATCACATGATAGGCAGTTTCATCTTCTTTCTTGCAGTATCTGCAAGTCAGTGAGGCTAACGACCCCATATTGGGAAGGTGCTTTATAATTAAGATGACAGTGTCCTGTGTTTAGTCCTGGCACCCTCCTCAGAGTGTGTTTATCCCGCGTTGCTAACTGTTCTGAATGCTCATCCCACTATTGACCCAAACGTTTACATCAAACGTCTTCTTCTTGTAAATCTTGAGTTGTAGTTCATCTTTCAAAAAAAGCGACATCATTTCAATTGTCATTATTAATAATGAATTACACCTTGAAATTTAAAAAAAAAGGATCATAATTTACAAAAATAAAATAAATAAATAGTATTTACTAATAAATGTAAATCTGGACTGAATAGACTGCAGCCGAAGGATAAGGACATCGGCTACAGATGAAGGATCAAAGGGTAGAGGGGGGAATCCTTATAGATGAAAGAGCTTTCAATACTCGAGTAGTCAAAGATAGATACTGGATACTAGATACTAGATACTGATCCGATTCCCTAGGGGTAACGGTGTCCTGAGTTCGTTACCGTCTGATTTCTTTGACACAAATATATACATACATATCTGGTATTATGTCAATGATTGTATTACGACACCTCACAGGCCAAGGTAGCTGACTTATAGCTTTTCAGTTCGGGATGGCTGATATCACACTTTTCAGACCCATGTTTTGATATTCTTAATATGAAAAATCCATTCTTATTTTTAAATATTGAGTAACTGATAATATCTTAGACAGCGAACTCGCTCTTTATGTGTCAATCGAAACTCTAGATATAGGCTTACTAATGTTGACAGTTCAGGATCAAATTCAATTCTTTTATAGAAGATTCTACGACAAATTACACACACACCATAATAAAAAACATACATATGACATAGAGAGAGCAAAAGAGGAGTAGGATGAGGGATATAATAATCGGTAAGTTATTAATTTAGCAAACTGGATGCAGAAACCCTAATGATTAACAAGACCAAGTTTTGGGTTGTAAAATAAGTTTGTCTGTTTTTTCCATGTGATTTCAATAGAAACTTCCCGTCAATAGTCCTAAAGTCCCGGGTTGAAATCTGCAGGTGGCTCTAAGATTTTTTAATGGGAGTTAAAAATCCATACTCATGACGTAGTTCGGAAGGAACGTAAAAAGGTGGTCCCGAGCATGTGCGATTTAGGTACTCGTTAGAGACCCCTATCCTGATCAAACCTGGATAAGCCAAATTCAAGACTTCCACTGTATTGGCTAAAGTAGCATGACGTGACGTCAAACAATAAAAACTTCTGATTCTTATAGATATTTTTAATCAGTTACATCTGACCCGTTTTAATATATTGGGTTGTTTCACATGAAATGTCCGTTTTTATAGTTTCTGAAATACATAAAGGATTTTGAAGGTCTCTGTTGTTTTCTTCCGAATGTTTACATATTTAAAGGAAACAGTTATTAATCCTCTACCTTTGTATCATAAACATTAGCTTCCCAACCAATTACCCAATTTTTAGTATACCTCCAAATATGATCATGGAAACAAGCGATTTTCGAGTAATATTTTTGTACGAGTTTAAACTCGGCCATTCAGCAGCTGAGGCCGCTAGAAATATTTGCAAGGCGTTTGGGGAAGAGAGTGTTAATGAATGGACCATTCGCCGTTGGTTTGCTAAGTTTTCAGCTGGGGATCAGGAAGACCTCCGCCCGTAATAGACAACGACAAAGAAATAAAAAAAATCATTTAATAACATAAATTTACTTTTTTCTCTTCCATTTTGAACAGGCAAAATATCGCTTAAAGATAAGGACTGTCGGTCGAAACTGATTCATAAACGCACCTTAACTAATTCTTTTTTAGAATATGTAAAGATTATTGAACAATTATACATGATTTTATAAACACCGAGAGAATAAAATTAACACATTGAAAAACGCTAAGAATTATTTTACAACCCAATATATTACAAGTGTGATTGAAATATTGAAGTTAAAGAAAAAATCGAGTCGGTAAGTTCCAAACTTCTTCACAATGATTTGATTAAAAATCCAAAATCTAAATTAATAAATTTAAAATATTCATTAAGTTGTCTATATATTATCCAACGTTTCACGGTGCGGGTCTTCATCAGGGCTTCTCTACAAAAATTAATTTCAGCTTCCGTAGTTTTTTATTTTACTAGTTTCTGTTCTTTTATGACCGCCATTCGAACCATACTTCATATAATTATAAACGTTCACGTGGTTTTGATTTTCGTTTACTTCAGGTCTTCTGAAAATCGTACTTTGAACTAAAGAATGCAGCACATTCGAAATACATTTCAATTAGGTATTCGATCCTTAATAGCAATAGTAACGGTTCGACACATTGAATAAGTCATTTTCGGTTACATGCAATGGAACAGTAACATGTGAAATAAATTACCAAGCGTTGTAATGCCGAATTGAAACGCCAATGTCCTTGCTTATGTACATGGAGCTTCTAGAGTATCTATTTTGTGTTTTGGCAGTCCTGTATACATTGGCCTTTACTTAATTTAATTACTATTACATTCAAATACCAAATAATAAATGTTAATATAGTTTGATTCGAGAAATAAAAAAATATATGAAAGGATCATTACACATATATTGGGTTGTGTCACATGAAATGTCCTTTTTCAAGGTAAAGTATTTTTAATAAAAATACGATATGAAAACAAGATAATTTTATTCCAAGTATTTACCTTCTTTTTCTACACATTTCTCCCAACGTGACAACAACTTTTTTATCCCCGAACTGAAAACATCTGAGCTTTGAAGTGAAAAAAAATCTGAAAACGCACTTTTCACTTGATCATCATTTTTAAAAAGTTTTCCTTTGACGAAGTAAATTTCTGAACAGGTGGTAATCTGTTGGAGACAAGTCGGGAGGATATGGTGGGTGCGGAGAACTTTGTAGCCCAGTTCTTTCAATTTTTGCACGGTGTTTTGAAACATGGGGTCTTGATGCCGCTCAGTGAAATCATGAGGTACCCATGTATCGAGCTTTTTTAGTTTCCCGATACACTTTAAATGTCTGGAAACGGTAGATGCACTTGCATTTAGTTGTGCTGAGAGTCCTTTAACTGTTTGGTAGGGGTTTCCTTCTATTATATGTTTGAGGACATAGTTGTCTATTACGGACAGAGGTCTTCCTTCAATGGCGAATGGTCCGTTCATTAACACTCCCTTCCCCAAACGCCTTGCATATATTTTTAGCGGCCTCAGCTGCTGAATGGCCGAGTTTAAACTCGTACAAAAATATTACTCGAAAATCGAGTGTTTCCATGTTCATATTTGGAGGTATACTAAAAAGTGGGTAATTGATTGGGAAGCTAATGTTTATAATACAAAGTTAGAGGATTAGTAACTGTTTACTTTAAATATGTAAACATTTGGAAGAAACAGACAGAGTCCTGCAAAATTCTTTATGTATTTCAGAAACTATAAAAACGGACATTTCATGTGAAACAGCCTGGAAACGCATAGTAATGTGTATTTTATTATAACTGGAAACTATAATGTGAATGTATATTTTATAAATATAAACAATCAACACACACTTATATTTGAATTAATAATCACATATGTGAAGATTTGGGAAGGTTATCATGTTTAACCAGTGTTGCCACAGTTAAACAAATTTTGTATTATAAACATTAGCTACAGACAGAGTCCTGCAAAATTCTTTATGTATTTCAGAAACTATAAAAACGGACATTTCATGTGAAACAGCCTGGAAACGCATAGTAATGTGTATTTTATTATAACTGGAAACTATAATGTGAATGTATATTTTATAAATATAAACAATCAACACACACTTATATTTGAATTAATAATCACATATGTGAAGATTTGGGAAGGTTATCATGTTTAACCAGTGTTGCCACAGTTAAACAAATTTTGTTTTACGTTTTAGAAAAATATATTTTTCAACCATTTAGAATAGTAATAAAAACTATCCTATCTTTTAAGTTGGACCAAATAACAGATACTTACGAAGTTTGATCAAAGTCGGTTCAGTAATTTCAGAGTTCATCCCGAACAAACATTGTGACACGAGATTATTTTATATATATATATATATATATATATATATATATATATATATATATATATATATATAAATCGCGATAAACTCAGAAATTACTGAACCGACTTTGATCAAACTACGTAACGATCTGTTATTTGGTCCAACTTAAAAGATAGGTTTTTATTACTATTCTAATGGTTTAAAAATATATTTTTCAAAAACGTAAAACAAAATTTGCTTAACTGTGGCAATACTGGTTCCCAGTAACCTTCCTATATATTCACATATGTGATTATTAATTCAAATATAAGTGTGCGTTGATAGTTTCTTTGCGTTCTTATTATTAAAATATACATTCACTCCATAGTTTCCAGTTATAATAAAGTACATATTACTATACGTTTTTAAAAAAATTATAAGTACTCATTTGAATGACAATCAAATTCCTAACCATCTGGACGCAAAATCATCTTAATTAAATTAATTAGCAAAGATACGATTCCAATTCATAAGAAATGTATTTAAGAATATCGAGCATCGTGTCCATGTTTCGTATGTTGGGTCAATTATTATTATTTTTTTAAAAATAATTCGAAGTTTTAATATTTCGTTAAAAACAAAACAAACATAAAAGGTTACAGCGCTAGTATATATATAATTAATTTGCAAAATTCAAAATGACAAATTATTTTCCATGGAAGAATTTTTTAGAATGGAGCAAATATAATTATAAATTTTAATATTTAGCCTTCTTACATTTTATTATTTCTCTTACTGGTTAAATATAAATTCATTGATATTAGGCCAAATGACATTAAATTTATTTTATTTTTCTCTTTTTTTTGTTTTCAGGTTTACTTGATGTTTCAATTTGGATCATTGATAGACAAACAGTAATAGGGATTTTGAAGTTTCTCTGTAACGCGAGAAATGTTTATTTATTTCAGTAACAGTACACAAAAAAACAAAACAGTGTTGTCCAACCGTACGGTGCTACTTTACACAGTGCACTTATAAATACATAAAGAAAAAAAATACCTGAATTGCCAATAATTTATGATTTTATTTTAAGAACCGATGGAAAACCAATCAGACAAAATAAACATTGATACCGAAAAAATTGTAAATAACTTAATAATTATTCTGAAACATCAACTTTTAAATATTTTTACCGTATTATATATATTGAAATTTAAAACTGTATCACAGAATAAATAAATTTAAGGAATAAATTAAAAAATGGCATATTGCACACTTGTAAAGAAATAAAAAACACTCAATTTAAATAAATAAATCATAAAAGTCCGTTTACACTAAAAAGTCATCGAAGTATTTTTCTTATGATACAATTCAAATATATGTATATTATAATATTATTATTTTCTATGTTTCTTTTTAGTAAATACAAACAGAACAGATTATTTTATAGATAACCAACATATTATAACCAGAGTGAGAACAAAAAAAAAATCTGGTGCGGGCAACACACGACTTTCACTTACCTCCATTTTTAAAATCAATGAAAGAATTTTCAAATACAGTTAGAGATAAAGATACGTAAAATTATTAAGGAATTAATCAAATTGAATTTATATAGAAACATGTGTTTTATTAAAAAATCTATTATATTATTATCTAAAATAATCAGTTAGTTTTATGTTCGTTTCATCACTCTCTATTAACTTTTAAGAGCTTGTGTATGAGATGATATTTTTTCTAAAATCTTTAGCTTTCCAACGGTATATCATACATGTATATTACTGCTCTTATGTTCAAAAACGAAAAATTGCATTAAAAAAATATTGTTTCTGTTTTCTCCTTTAGTTGGGTATCGAATTTATTCAATTTATATATTTACCTGTTTTTCATCAGCGTTAACAAGAAAATCTAGTTATTATTATTGAATCTACAAAATTAAAGGTACTTTAGGGGAAGACAATTTAAAATATCGGCATTTAAGCCCTGTCAGACCATTTTTATCCAAATAAAACCTACATGATATTAAAGCCCATTAAATTTTACATCGATATAGCGAGTTTAATCAAAATCGTCGGAACCGTTTTTGAGAAAATCGAAAAAAAGTGAAAAATGCATGGTATAAGGTGGCTCTTCTGGTAAGCTCATTTTGATAAAAAGGGTTTTGTAACGTCTCGGGCGTATATTTGTCTTAAATATGAAATTCCAGTTTCACAGGACTTACCGTTTCCGCCCGGGAGTTACCACACACACACACACACACACAGAGCCCTTTTTGCGGGACTTGGTTATTTGGACTCTGGGGACCCTAAAACGTGTATTTCCGTTGAAAACTGGAATTCGAAAATATTCACGATCGCAATACTTCCCCTTACTATTTATAGTAAGTGAAAGTAAAAATATACTAATCCTACATTTAAAACATATGATTATGCTGCAAATTTTATAATATGGGTTTAATGTATAATTTAAAAGGTTAGAAGGATAATTTTTAAAACCTGTAACTCCACGACCATGAAGAGTCTTAAATTTAGTAAATATAGATTAAAAAATATTTCTAGGCCAAAGAACGTGCAAGAAGTTGATTAAGACGAGATCAAGCCCGAGCACCAAGTTTCTTTTTCACCAATTTTTGACTACTCACTTCATCCTCCATACCTTCGGGTCACTGCGGGTCAAGTAGACATGCGCAGTCTTCACTAGACAAGCACTAGTCAACAACAAGTAGTCCGTGGACTCCTGGGTGCTATCGGCAAATTATTTAAAATTACCGCAATGAAATATTTTTGTTTCGTAGCCAAGGTTTGAAACAATAATCCTTCATGTATTGCGTAGATACATTAAATTTCCCAATAGCTGATAATTACATACATCACATTGATGAAGTTTAGTAATTCAGAGACAAGTACAATGTACAATGTATTAGACTCATTATCAAAGTGTTCTGGGTCCTTAGCTAAATGATAGCATTTCTTAAGCAACGTCAGTGTTGTTTGATCGTCATTTTATGATTTTTAGTATTCAGGTCTTGGACATTGTACTGATTGGATGAAGGAGTCCGTGAAAATTTTTTGTTGGAACCGTTACACTAAACCACGCCGTTCCTCCAATACCGAAACTCACTGCATCGAAACCACAAGACCAAAGAATCTTGAGTATCAGACATTTTTTCAGGATTTAAGAAATTATTGTAAGCCACTGTGTAATTATTTACTGTTTTTCTGTTTTTACTCGAGTATCATTGCTCTCCCTCGTAGAAGACATTTTCTTCAGCAACTCCCTTCCCTACTCGACCCCTAACAGCGCAATAAATCTAAAAAGGTAACATAAATAACCAGAAGACGGTCATCAAGGAGGTGATATAGCGGAAGTGGGGGCCTGAACAGTAAATGAGTTTGCCAACAGTGGCAGAATGGAATCCCGGCTATGCGGCGGGGGACGGAAGTAGGTAGGCCGGAAGTGCACATTACGTCGGGGTGGAGGGGACTTCGCGCGATATAGTCGGTCTAACTGTTACCGTTCCATCGCTCCGATGGTCCGACCGCATGGCTATGTCGTCTTAGCAACAGTAAGAAAGTTGGAGCTCATGGAAGCAACAGGCCAAGGAGGATCAATGGTTGGGAACGAAACGAAAAAGGTATACAATACAAGTGAGAGGCCGTGGATCCCCTTCTCAAATTTGGTACCACAAAGAAAACTAGTATGATGATGTTTTATGCCCTTATTGGTTTTTTTATTTATTTATTTATTTTTTTTTTTTTCTCGGCAGATATCTTCAGGATTTTTTAAAGATAGTAAAAAACTTTGGTAATACCTCTTCCGGAGTGGATGTAAAATTTTAGTGTCTAACCAATGGAATGTCAGGCACTCGTTATTGATCCCTATCCTAATTAAACCTGAGAACATTATGTTGACATGAGTAAAAAGTAGATTTCGAATATATGAAATGATTCTGTATGAAGTAAGGGTCCTCCTGTTTCTTGGTCAACCGTTATGCATGGAGGTGATATGACTGAAATCAAGCTTTCTTTCTAAACTTTAGGTATTCGTAATAAGTCCCAGGAGGATTCAATCATCAAAGAATAAATAATTATACCTCTGCAACTGGGATCGAACCTGTGAAGTTATCGCTCAATATTCCACTAATGTCGTAGCCCACTAATTACATACTATATTTCTTTTTAGCAAAAATATAATTGATTATTTGGAGTCACCTATAGCGTAGTGCCTTACATAACAGCCTTGTAGGTGTAACAAAAGATTTAATCAAAATATTAATAGCGTATCCACTATCTCTTATCAGAACAAAATAAATAAAGAAACGAACCAGCTACACTGTCAATTAATATTCAAGTGAAATTGGCAATAACGACTTGATGTTCAAAACGCTTTTCCTCCTCTTAATTAACTTGTTTTTATTATTTTTCGCAACTGCGTTTGTGCGCATCCAGCGAATGTGAATTATTATCTCGTTCATAGTAGATATGATAGATAGGACCGTTGAGAATTATTGAAAGAAATTCGAGTGGCGGTCAGTAAACGAAACAACTAAATAATTTCAGCTATTTATTGCTTGCTGACGTTTCGACACCCATTGTGGGTCATCATCAGGGCTTATCGTGGGCGAATGGAAATCTGGAATCAAAAGCATGGGTACAATGGAAATCAGTTTTTATTCTTCTTATGATACGCCCTGATGATGACCAAAAATTGGGGTCGAAACGTAGGCAAGCAATAAATAGTTGGAACTATTTAGATGTTTCATTTACTGACCGCCACCTGGAATAATTCCTTCCAATATTATCTTTTTCGTGATCAGCATCCAGAATTAATATCAATGGTTAATTATTTTAGTAGATCTCTCGGCCATCTTCTTTTGAGTATTCTTTGCGGCTATCCTGGTACAGGGAGGAAGAAAGTGATGAAACGAGTTTCTTTGGGTGGGTGGTGATGTGTTGATGAATGAAACGCGTTATATTTGTCGTAAATGTGAGCATTTACAGATGGGATGTTTGTGTCATCGTGTATCCTATGATTCGAAACATACCATGGTTAGTTAAACATAGACAGCTATCAAAAGGATATTTTTAAAGAAATTATTTAGAGAATGCTGAGAGGTTTCGAAGGATCTGGACTTAGGAAAGAGAGGAGATGGGAAGACATTATCCTTCGCTTGGAAGCTCGCGTGCTTCTCATGACGAAGGATCTTCCTCACAGACAAAAACATCAACACGCGAGGTCCTCATAAGACGTTTTTACCATCAGCATCTCATGTCTGCTCTTGAAGTTGATCGAGGGTCGTGGATTTTTTTTTTCCTCAATACAAAACATTTGCCATGGTCGCACAAAGGACTTATCGAAAGAATAGAAGTACAAGAGAAAAAGAAAATTACGGATAATATAAAAACGTTAAAAGTATATTTAAAAATAATTAAATAAATTCTTTATTGTTCTGGGACATGTCCCTTAAGAATAAAATATACAGAATGTACAAAAAAAAGGGCTTAAGAGTCTTAGAGTAAATTAATTAAATATAAACAAGTTAATAATTAATGGTATAACATAGACATATTTATATGAGATAAAAACAAAAAAAATAAAAAATAAAAAGCTTATTTACAATTCTATTGAGCCTGGATGTTCAATAAGTGATCAAATATGCGGGATTTGAAGGTAGAAAGAGAATTGGAGTGATGGATGGAAGAAGGGATAGAATTCCATAGGATTGAGGATCGAATGAGAAAGGATCTGTCGAAATGTGCAGTTCGGTGGGCCGTACTGTACAAATCCAAAGGACTGGAGCGTGTACAACTAGGATGGACAGAGGATTCGAACTGTAGGAGGTCAAAAATGTATGATGGGCGGCGGGATTGGATAATTTGGTAAAGGAATGACGCAGGGAGATGCTTGCGACGATTATAAAACGAATCCCGCTAATCCGACTACCAGACTTTGTATCGCAAATGTCTTAAAATTAAAGTATCGGTTATACTTATTATTATATTCGTGACTAATTATATGTAGAAAGGCCCCTGGGAACATTTAACAAGCCACAAGGGTTAAAAACATAAGGTGTAATTAAAATAACTTGACTTGGAAAAGGTTGAATTTGACTTGGAAAAGGTTGAATTTGACTTGGAAAAGGTTGAATTTGACTTGGAAAAGGTTGAATTTGACTTGAAAAAGGTTGAATTTGACTTGGAAAAGGTTGAATTTGACTTGGAAAAGGTTGAATTTGACTTGGAAAGGTTGAATTTGACTTGGAAAGGTTGAATTTGACTTGGAAAAGGTTGAATTTGACTTGGAAAAGGTTGAATTTGACTTGGAAATGCTATATATAACCTTTATCCGGCCTATTAGGAACTATGGCTTTGAGCTTTGGGGATTCAGTTAATCATCAAATTCCTCTCGCATCCAATCATTACGATCCAAATTCCTTAATGCTTCTTACTTTGTTACTAATAAAAACATCCATACAGACCTAAATATCCCTCTAGTTAAAGACTTATCCCAAATAGACATACCTCTTGTCATTACAAACTCTCTGCCCGCGCAAATCCACTTATCGTGTCCTTTCTTCCTATATATTCCTCAGAATCCACCGAGGCGAGTTAAAAGATACTAAAGAGGCCAAGGGACCTTCTACCATAAATTAGACATTGGAGTGCGACCAAAGGGTAGTTTCTTCACAGAAATACCATGAGTTTTTAGCATATGTTAATCTCATATACTTGTATTGAATCAAATTCAAGAGCTTTATCCAGGGAAGTTAAAACGATGGCAGAAACATAACTAACAGCTTAAACTAAACAAATTCTTTCATTCTCACTTTTTAGTTACATACGACAGGATAGACAGATAGCTAGATTCATACCTGTAAAAGAAAAATAAATAAATAAACAACAAAAGTAATACAATAACAAATAAAAGAACATAAGATACATATACACAATATTATTAATAAACAATTTTCAAACGAAATATATATTAAAAATCTGGTGCGGGCAACACAAGACTTTCACTTATCTCCATTTTTAAAATCAATGAAAGAATATTGGAAAATTCCATATTCCAAAGTTAGAGATAAAGATACGTGAAACTATTAAAGAATAAATTAAATTGAATTTATATAGCAACATGTGTTTTATTAAAAAATCTATTATATTATAATCGAAAATAATCAGTTAGTTTCATATTCTTTTCATCACTATCTATTAACTTTTAAATGCTTGAGTATAAGATAATATTTTTTCTAAAATCTTTAGCTCTCCAACGGTATATCATACATGTATATTACTGTTCTTATGTTCAAAAACAAAAAATTGCATTAAAAAAATATTTTTTTCAGTTTCCTCCTTTGGTTGCTTTTCAAATTCGCTCAACTTGCATAATTACCTGTTTTTCATCAGTGGTAACAAGATAATATAGTTTTTTTTTATAGAATCAACAAAATTAAAGATACTTTAGAGAAAGAAAATATCGGCATTTAAGCCCTGTTAGACCATTTTAATCAGAATGAAACCTACATAATATTAAAGCCCATTTAATTTTACATCAATATAGCGACCTAAATCAAAATCGTCGGAACCGTTTTTCAGAAAATCTAAAAAAGGTGCAAAATGCATGGTATAAAGTGCCTCTTCTGGTAAGCTCATTTTGATGAAAAATGATTCATATTTGTTTTAAATATGAAATTTCAGTTTCATATCACTTACCGTTTCTGCCCGAGATTAAAAAGATTAATTTCTAATTGTAATATATCTCAATAAATAAGTATAAAAAACTTAATATACTTGTTATAAAATACTTAAAAAATTAATATATTCATTAATCATCTCTAATGTAAATATTATGAGGTTTTCTAGTGAAAACCCCTATCTTATGTTTTTTTCTGTAAATGTTTAGTTTAATAAAATTAAGTAAAAATAATTCTTATTATTTTTATTACTACCTTTTTTTCAAATATAGGTATTTTTACCAGTATGTTCGTGCTGTAGTAGACAGGACTCCAGAGAGTCCTATGGGAAGATTTCCTAAGCAGTTTAACCCGGCCCGTGACTAATCTGTAAGTACTGTAAGCTGGAATACCCTCAGTTCTGGAAGCACACCCTACCCCTTGGACGACCACAGTTCTGCTAAGGATAGCAGAGAGCACCGACTTCCGCAGTGTCAGCTCGTTCGGTGAGAGCGTAGAGTACAGCCCTAGGCAGTATATCATCTCCAGTCCGAGACATCTGGAGTCCCCTGGAGTCAATGCACCGGTACCGGCTGCTTGAACGGCTTCACTTGTTTCTGAATTATCAGCGATATTATCAACTGTATTATAATCATTATTCGTTAGATATTTCATTTTTGGGGCATCTTGTTCTTTTTATTTGCCTTGCAATTTATCATTATTTGCAGGAATTTATCCCTTTTTTCTTCGCTCCATTTTGTTCTGGTTTTCGGGGCTTTCAACTCTGTTTTAACATCCCGTTATTAAACTTTTCGCCTAATTTTTTTCTCGTGTTCCTTTCTATTTATTTTTGGCTAATTTCATATTTTTTTTTAAATTTTGGATTCATTTACCTCCAAGAAATACTATATATCTTACTATTATCTGTGATCGGGAAGCATCATTATTAGGCCACAGACTTTAAGGTGTCTTTAAGATCCGAACTTGAAACGATCTGCACCGAGCTGATAATAGAATGAAACATATTTTATAACAAATTTAGTATATTAGAAAATATGTTAAGAATGGGTTGTCTAAAAAAATCCTGGACTGACTATATTTAATTATTTTAAAAAAAAAATTAATTAAATGCTGCAACATCATAATAATTAGAAAACTTTTACCCTGACTTAAAATATCAAAGGTATAGAATGTGCTGTCGTTGGGTTGCCTAATCTTTTCCTGGACAAACTATCGGTTGTCAGGTAAAATATATCAATATAAGCGTTGTTTTATTGTTAACACATTGATATAGGGTTGCCTGCAAAAAACTTGGTCCTAATCTGGGTTCCCGAATTTTAAAGATTAAATTTTAACGCGAGTGGAAATGCGTGACAGAGAGATCCGAGTTGAGTATAGCGTGTAACAATAAAGGACCCAACATTGCAGCCGCACGTAATCGGACATTGAATATAAGAAAGTTTGATATCCCATATAAAATTACAGGACGATTTCTTACACAAATACCAAATTACAGAGTAAAAGTGTTCTTATTATCGTGATGTTGCAACATTTAATTAAAAATTTTTTTTTTTTAAACAATTAAAATTAGTCTGTCCAGGATTTTTTTAGGCAACCCATTCTTAACATATTTCATAATATAGTAAATTTGTTATAAAATAAGTCTCATTCTATTATCAGCTCGGTGCAGATCGTTTCAAGTTCGGATCTTCTACTATCGAACGTTGATCGAAACATTAGATGATAAAAGGTTTCATATTCTTTTACGAGCGCCACCATCACATCCTTCATAATTATTTTTTAAATAAATAAATATAGATTATAATTGATTAAAATCGTAAATGTCTATATTTCAGAGCCCTGTTACCTAGGATAACTGTTAGTATTATGTATCGGTTGTTGGCTCTTCGATAAAAACAAAACACACACATCTATAAAGTTATCTACGCGTCTTATAGTTCACTCAATAAATAAGCAATTTTATTTAAGCTACGTATCGAGTAATTATTGTTCTTATATTCATCATTAACATTGAAAAAAAAAAAGAATATTAAAATTTGTATACAATAGGTAATAGTTGATGCTATTGTTGGAGAGACAGAAAACATTTTTAAAAAATTTAAGAATGCATTGTACAATTAATAGATATAAAGTAGTTAAGTATATATCTCAATTAGAATTAACATTGTTTAGAATTAGATTTTGTTTTTAGCGTTATAGATAAATGTTTTTTTAAACATTTTATTTGCACTTTGACAAACGTCTCTCACATGGAAACCCCATACAAGACTGAAACTACACGACGTTTCCGACTGCTTCAACACTTACTAGACAAACGTTCTAATCTTCTACTTAACTACAAAAGACTCATCTACATGACTATCATAAGGCCGATATGGACTTAAGGAGTAGATATTTGGGGCTCTACTAAACCATCAAATTTTTCTCGTATCCAATCCATACAATCCAAAATCCTTCGTAAAATCCTCAACGCTCCTTACTTTGTCACGAATAAACTAATCCATAAAGACCTTAATGTTCCGTATGTTGTTGATTTGGCCCGATCTAGGTAGCATTCCTTTCATGACATACTCCAGTCCTCCAGTTTCAATTCTTTCTTCCTCTTCAATTCCTGACAATCCTGCGAGGCGTCTGAAAAGGAGATGGCCCCGATGGCTTCTATTTCAGAATATTTTTAGAGTGCTTCCATTGGGAAGCTTCTCTACATGTGTTTCATGCCTTTTTATATTTCATTCCAATTTACTTGCTGAATTCCATTATAAATTTTATAAAAATACAAAACATTTTATTGATATTTACAACTGCACTTATAATAAACACAATAAGTAAATGGGTTAATTACAATTATGGGCTTGAAAATGTCTTGTCTAGAATTACCCAGTGGTAGCACTTCAATGTCAATTTAATTTAGTAGTTCTCGAGGCCATCGTTTTTTCAATCGCCTCGGAGAGTTAACAGGAATAGATGGGCATGATAAGTTGGATACAAGAGGATTCTTGTGGGTCGGGAGTTTGGAATTAAAAGAGGCATATCTGTTTAGGGATAGTTCCGTGACAAATAGGATATTTAGGTCATTATAAATGATTTTATTCGTAACGAAATAAGGAACATTTAGGATTTTGTGAAGGATTATGGATTGTAAGGATTGAATACGAGAGGAATTGGATGGTTTAGTAGAGCCCCAAAGCTCGATTCCATATGTCAAGATGGGTCAGATGATGGTAACGTAAATGAGCTTTGTGAAATAAATTGGAAGTTTGGAACGTTTGTCGAGTAAGTAATCTGTATCTACGGACATAGATACATTTAAAAGAAATTATTAAAAATTTACTTACAGTTATATATTTATATTTTTAAATTTATTTAGAATCTTAAGGTACAGGATAATCTAAACCAAACTAAAAATTAGAATTTTTATAAAATGGCAGTCCGTTAGGATTAATAGAGATGAAAAAAAAAAAAAAAAAAGAGGTAAATTATAAATAAATATATACATAGGATTGTTAAAAAGTTGTGGTGTGAAGAAGTTAGGCCGGAGAGGACAGAATGATAAATCAGATTAACAAGTTTTTATCAGGGCCTCTCGAAATTCGACTACCTCCCCCGTCTCAACTTCAAAACGATTAATGTCCCAAATTTAAAATTCATCACCCAAGTTTGTTATTGCCACGGTCCCTCGGGTGTCATCGGTTATAGGTCGCTAGGGACATTTCTTCAAACCAAAGGAAAAAAAAATCTAACTTGAAGGGAAAAATGAGGTTTTTGGTTTACTTATAAGAAGAAAAAAAAATTGTAATAATTTATACGAGAGTTGTTTTTAATGTCATGTTTAAATTTCAAATCAATATGGTACTCTGATACTAAAAACTTTATATTTTATTGTATAATAAATATTATAACAAAGAAGCGTTTATTTATTGGGTACCCGGTATTATAGATTACCTCAAAATACTGAAAATACCGAAACTACTGGACCATTTGTTTTTAATTCAACACATAAATAATAGAGCATCCACCGATGAGTTTTAAATATTACGGCCGTTTAAAAATGATTTAATTCAATAACTCATCTTTTGAGATAAAGAAAAGATTTAATAGGTTTTTTTAACCAAGAAACCGTGAATAATTATAAAGCAGAAAAGAAAAAAAATTGAAATTTTACCCGTAAATACACCTATAACTCAGTTTATTTTTGTTTTGTTTTTAAGATAGAAAAAAATTGTATGGAGTTTTAAGATCAGGACACTGTTCACATTATAAAATAAATAATAAAAAATAGTTTGCAAATTAGGCATAGCAATAGGCCTTTTTTCCATGAATTATTTTCTGCTTTCTATATTAGCTAATATATATATAATATATATATATATATATATATATATATATAGTATATTCGTATATATCACAAACATATATATAACATTTATACTATAATATTATTGTTATGAGTAAATAGTAACCATTATGTAAAGTTTGCAGATTTTTTTTCGTATCGATGCTTGTAATACCTTCGACCTTTGAATCCGGCTATTTCCTAAAGATTCTATCTAGATATTCCATTTATATATACTCAATAATTCGTAAAAAGAAAATAATATATTTTAATTACTTTTCATTATGTTTAATGAAAGAAAAAAAATATATAAATTGCTTTTTATTATGTTTGTAAAAAGAAAACAAATATATAGAAGAGTTAATTACTTTTTATTATCCTTTGTAAATTCAATAAGCATTGTATTTTCATTAAATGTGTGTACATGAACGTATTAATTATTTATTTAATTTATAGTCCATTATTAAAAAATATTATGGAGAAGAAAATGAGATTATTTTACACTGTAACTTAGTCCCTTATGAACAAAAAAATATACATATATTTAAAAAAAAAAATTATTTATCGATATTTACAACTGTATTGTACAACACATGATAGGCAAAAAAGAAAATGAAGACATGAACAAGACATGTAGGGAAGCTAACCAGCGGCAACACTTTACTTAATAAAATATTTAAAAATAATGTAGAACAGCATATCTACAACACATTTGAATAACTAATTAATTACAAACTTATTAAGAACACAGAAAACAAATAATAGAGCTAAATATTAAATTAAAAATAGATATCTAAATACTAATACTAAAAAGATGAAATTTGGTCATTAAAGTGATTTGAGTTCTTATTAAAATTTCAAGTGAAAATTTTACAGTAAAAAAAAGTATCTATTTTTCGAGTCATTATATTAAAATTTACTTATTGATATACTTAATTATTTTCTTCGTCAACTCTGTCGAGTATGTCGTTTTTGTTAATTAATCTAACGTCACTTTTCTGATACTATTGATAATCGGACGATGCCAAAGTGAGAATCATAAATTTTACCTTCCCACATTCCCTCTAAGGAACGGGATGGTCTAAGATTTTTCACTCCCTTTAGAAAAATCCTAGAATCACCTGCCGGGTTTGAACTTATGGCTCGGGCATAGGAGGCTTTTATAGTAACCACTATACGACAGGTGACCCATGGCATTATCGTCAAGTTCTTCATGTACAAGTTTGGTTACCAAGATTTGGTGAAGTTATTAAAACATCTTTACTTCTGAACGTCAAAACTGGGGAATCATTAGTTTGTGAGTTTGATCGGAACGAAACCTCTGGCTCACTCCATTATTAGTAAGTGAAAAAAAATAGGTATGTCACTGATGCAAAATTATTCTGGAATAAGATTTAAAAGGTGTTAGGTCCAATCAAGGACAACTATAAGTTTCTGTATATAATCAAACTACAAACTAGTCATGTAATGGTTACCTCTAAATAAAGAGATAATTCAATATAACATTGATAATATAAATTTTTATTTTTAAAAATAACAACAAATTTAAAATATAAAAAATGTTAAAAAAAGAAAGCAGAGAGCATAGGACGGGTACTAAACGCGAAATATTTTAGGGAAAAAAACAAAACAGAGACAATTCTCCCAATAACAGAGAACACAAAGTATAAAATGTAATTTAAGAATAACAAAACTGAAAAAAATATTTGAAAAATGAAAATACAAAAGATCCGTTACCGTCGAATGTTTATTGTATTTTTTCTTTCTCCTTTTTTTTTTTAACCAATAAAAAGATTTTAAAACAAATCTTATTTTATTAAACAATATAATGTTAGAGTAGCCTTTCATTTATACTATTCGGAAGCTATATTAAAAAGATCTGATTATTTAAAATAATAAACAAAGATGTACATAAATTTTTTTTTTTTTTTTAATTTGTTTTATTAAGAGATAATACAATCTGCCACCTTCTGGGGCAATGAGTATTAGAGATAGAATAAATCATTCATACCATATGTACATTGTAAATAAAATTAAAGAAAAAAAAAATTAATAAGACTAATCAAATAAAAGAAAAAAAATATATATACACAAAATTAAATAAATACTATAAAAAAAAAAATAATAACAATCTTGTTCGCATTCATACCTATTTACAATATTTACAAGCTGCCCCTGGGATCACTGGATCAAACCTCGAGATCCACTAGTGGATGTCGAGGCACAATGCCAGAAGATCCCAGCGCCTCTCATTCAGCTGCGTCACTGGTCTTGAGTGCCAGTGGAGCCTGAGCGAGGGCGCTAGAGCCACATACACCCAGGGCATGAGTGGAGAAGCTGGCCATTGCCAGCACTCCAATGACATATTCACAAGAGATCTCTGGGCCACTGCCGCTTCAGCCTACGAGGAGGATTATAGGGATGTTTGGAACTGGATAGGGAGTGTGCCAAGGGATTAGGAAGGTGAGTAAGCTTCTGATGGAAGATTGAGAATTTGGATGGGATTAGATCAAGGACAAATGGGATATTCAGGTCATGGTGTAAGGTTTTGTTGGTGACATAATATGGGGCATCGACTATTGATCTAAGGACTTTAGACTGGAAGGATTGGATACGTTTGATATTCGAAAATTTTGCTGTTCCCCACAGTTCAAGTCCGTAGGTCCAAATGGGTTTAAGAATAGTCTTGTAAATGAGTAGTTTGTTGTCCGTTGAGAGGTGTGATTTCCTATTTAGAAGTCTATATAGCTGGCCATATCGTCGATTGAGTTCTTGTCGTTTGAGTCTAGTATGGGGGTTCCATGTCAGTCTTTTGTCTAAGAGAAAACCAAGGTATTTGACTGTGTCAGAAAAGGGAAGGGGGATAGAGTTAAAATGGACGAAAGGGCAGGATCTGCGTCGAAGGGTAAAGGTGACTTGCTTGCTTTTTGATTCATTGACTTTGATGCGCCAATGATTGCACCACTGTTCAATCAGATCGAGATGTGATTGGAGGTTTGAGGATGCCATAACAGGATCTGGATGGGATGAGAGGATAGCTGTATCATCGGCAAATGTTGCCAGGAAGTTTTCGGGTAAGGTGGGAATGTCTGAGGTGAATATGATGTAGAGTATAGGACCTAGGACACTACCTTGTGGAACACCGGCTTCTATCGGATGACAACTTGAGAATTCAGAACCACAACGGACTCGGAACGAGCGGTTAGAGAGGTAGGATCGAAGGATTAGATATAGGGCTTGGGGTAAGAGGGTTTTTAGTTTAAAAAGCAAGCCATCGTGCCACACCCGGTCGAATGCTTGTGCTATGTCCAGAAAGGCACCTGTGCAATATAGCTTGCTTTCAAGGGCATAGGATATGTGGTCAACAACTCGAAGACCTTGGTGAACAGTGGAGTGACCTGAGCGGAAACCAAACTGGTGAGATGGGATTTTGTGGAGTTGGATTAACGGTAGGATGCGTTTCAGAAGGATTTTCTCAAATAATTTGGAAAGTATAGTGAGCAAGCTGATTGGTCTATAGGATGATGTATGATTAACAGGTTTACCCGGTTTAAGGAAAAGTATAATGGTTGAGTGTTTCCACATCAGAGGAAAATGGGTTGTTCGGAGGATGCAGTTATATATGTAGGTCAGGAATATTATAGCCTTTTTGGGAAGTTGTTTAATGATTTGGGAAGTGAGGAGATCAAATCCAGGAGATTTTCGAGGTTTAAGTTTATTGATTAGGAATTTGACCTCAGAGGGGTTGACAGCTTTAGGAGGTAAGGAGAGAGGAATCGGCGAGGAGAGGGATTCTTCAACTGCAGCTGTATGGGTAGGATTAAGTTCAGGATGAGGCGTAAATGTGTTTGCAAGATGTTTAGCAAATTCCTCTGCTCTAGTCTCATCTGACGAGGCCCAGGAACCATCATGACGTTGGAGAGGATGAGATATATAATGGTATTTAAGGATTTTTTTAGTTGCTTTCCAGAGGGAATGGTTACAAGTGGATAATGAGGAAAGGTAGGAATTATAGGATTGGGATCTGTAGGTTGTCAATCTATTTTTAACTAATTTACAATAATAATTGTATGATTTCCTGTCATCAGGGTGCCTAGTCCTCTGCCAGATAGTTCTAGAACGGCGCTTGAATTGGATAAGGTCCAGGAGTTCTTGAGGTAAAGGATTTGTACATCGGGATTTGGTGGAAGAGAGAGGTGAAGATGAAGTCCAGGCTGCTTGTTGGATTAGGGTAGTAAAGGTATTTACAGCTTCATCCAGTTCTTCAGGGGATTTGAGGGATACTCTGAGATCAATATTGTCGGTTAAGATTTGACGGAATAGGTCCCAATGAACTGGCCCTCTGATGAATGAGGGTGGAGTCGGTTTAGGAATGGGCGATAATGAAAGGGTAAGGAGTAATGGACTGTGATCTGAAGATAGGTCATCGAGGCGAGATATGGAATAATTTAGTGAACCTAGACCTTTATGAATGAAAAAATCTAGAAGGTCAGGATTGCGGTTGGGATCTGTTGGCCAGTAGGTAGGAGAATCCGGAGGAAGGATATTGCTGCGAGTAGAATTAAGTGCAGACAACAGGATTCGTCCGCGAGAGTTTGTGGTTCTGGCTCCCCATTGTTGGTGTTTTGCATTAAAATCTGCTCCTACAAGAAAGTGGTGTCCCAAGGAATTTAGGAATGAATTGAATTGGGATTCGGAAAATGGAATTTTTGGAGGGGAATATGCTGCAACAATTGTTAAGTTAAAGAGCTTGGTTCGGACTGTTACAGCTGTAGGTTGTAGGTAATTATGGACCGGTAAGGGGTGTGAATGATGGGAGAGGGAGTGATGGATAATGACAGCAGATACATAAATTAGAGAAAAAAATCATAACATAAATTAGCCGATAAATAAAATTATTGCTTTATAATATTTATTTTTCTGTTGTAAATAGTTTTAAGCATATCGTAACACTATCTCGGACAAGCGTACGTTATTTTGAAATTGTATTAGTGAACCGACGCTAAAATGCTCTAAACGTCATGTCTTAGTCCAACCTTTTCCGCTTTAAATTATTGTTATTTTCTTTCTTTAATAGGAAATTTATATAATAATACCCCAAGCCTTTCTTATATAGAACATTTCTTTTTATTTCAGCCAATGTTTTTTTTATGTCAACCAATCACCATACATGTATATGTCGTCATTAGTTAATATTCTCCTTAAAGTTTTAATAAATGCATTTTAATGAGAAGTCAAGAATAACAGAGGAAAGATCCAGAAAATACATTTTAAATGTTGTCCGGTTCTACTTACTGTTTTGCTTTTTTTCTATGGTTTGGAATTTATACAGTATAATATTTTTATTTGAAGATTTAAAAAAAAATATATATTCAAAACAAGGTGGATACGCGATTTTCGAATCAAACTTAAAATTAAAATTAAAGCACGTCAACAAAATGTTCTTTATATACATTTATAATATTTAGCCTTTTGGAAACACAATTCTTCCTCTGGGTGTAAGCTCGCTAATTACTTACTCGAGTGTTTGCCTAGACTTGTTGGAAATTCCGAAACCCGTCAAAAGTTTAGAAAGCAATCCCAACTTGAACAATTAGACATTTTCTCCGCCCGTGTCGGCTCGCTACCTTCACACGCACGTTTTTCACCTTGTCACAAATAAACCGGTTTACAAATCATAATTGTAATAACTAAAATTTAATAATATTACGACATAGAGGTAGTTAGTAATAAAGTAATTATAACTGAAATACTATTAACTTTCTGCTTTAATAATATGGGATGATATCGAATTATTTATATTATAACCTATGCCGATTATGAGATCAGGAAGCTACGACCGACGGTATGCTGAAGATATTGATAATTTATTTGGGCTAAATGGGATTAGTTTTCAAAATTTTAAGTTCATTTGTAGATATTAAATAAATTAAAATGATCAGAAGGAAATGTTTAAGTAGGATTCGGAATAAAATTAAATACATAATTAGAATCTTTTGAAAAGAAATGCATTCTTTAAATGAGGTTGTTTATTTTATTTTTTTAACTAGGTTTTTTTGTAATGAAATCGGCTCACAGAGTTTAACAAAAGAACGAGTTATAAAAGTCCTTTTGAAAATCAACACATTAATTGATTATTTGAAAAAGGTCTTGGAGCTGTTGCCTTTTCGAAATTCGGAGATTGTTATATTAATGGTATGGATCTAATAGGGATTTTGCCATGGGATTTCAAGATAAACAGGCTTATGTAAAAAAAAAAAATTATAATAACTTCGTTCTTTAAAGAACAAACTCCTGGTTAGCATTGATAACGTCGGTAATTTCTGCAACTGATGAAAACCCATTAGTCAACATCACATTATTTCTCATCTTTCTGTTGTGAGCCACTCATTTCACCTATTTATTTTTTTAAGTCTTAATAATTTTTAAGTATTAATAATATTAATAGGCTTATCGAACCCGAAGGTTCGATGCCGATACCACCAAAATTCGCCTGCACAGACTCGTCCAATGTTCGCCGGTCAAGCCGTCAAGCAATGTCGGCCTACCTTTCGGATGCCCACCACTCGGATTAGCAAATACCAACTTTCTCGGAATCCGTTCCTCACCGAGCCCAACAACCCTACTATTAATTATATTCACAGGATACAAGTTCCGCAATTCCGCGTTGTGCAACCTTCTAAACTCCCCAGTGCCCTCATCTCTCTTCGGACCAAATATTTTACGCAGTACCTTATTTTCGAAAACCTTAAGCCGTTGTTCATCCCTCAAAGTAAGTGGCCACGTTTCACATCCGTAAAGAACCTTTGGAAGAATAATAGTTTCATATAAATTTCTAACTTAGCAACTGAATAATAACACCATATTTCCCATCTTTAACCGGGACTTTATTTCTTCCTTTGGAAGAAGTATTTAGTATTAAGTATTATTTTATAAAACTTTTGTTTCCCCGACTTTGCTTAAAATAATACAAATCGATATCATACATTTATTTTAAACTACATTGTCAAGTTCAAATCTTTAATTTACATGCGTTGTAAAACATATTCATTAAAATAACTGAATGTATTTTTAGTTATTTTAAAATAACCTATTTATTATTCATGTCATGATTTAGTTTTTTAACAGTGTATATGTAGATGTAGCAAATGGAATCGATAACGTTGACCTATAATAACAGAAATTAGTCCATCGTGCAATATGATAGCAGTCCATATATACGAGGTTGAATAGCTACACATCATAGATCTCACAACAATAATATTAAATGGCTTAATCATCATATTTACATTTGATTTCTCCATAAGGTCTATAATATTTTTATAAGTAATTAAACAGTTTTATGAGGGTAAATGCACAAAAAGTCTATTTTATTTTACTTTCTAATGGTTCATTTTGTTGGCCATTTTTTTTAATATGATTTTTTAAATCTACTTATTGAAATTTACTATAATAACTAAGATAATAAGTGTAATTATTGACTTAATAATGCGTTAGGTGTATAATAATAATATGGGACAGTAATATTATATCATTTTACATTAATTTTATTTATGTTCTAATATTATATGCTTGTCCCCATATTATTATTATATACCTAACGCATTATTAAGTCTATAATTACATTTGGTTGTTATCTTGTTTCTTTTAGTCCTGATGAAGACCCACAACACATAATTAAAATAGCACTTGTTTTAATGTGTGTTTCTATTTAATGACCACACCCCCAACCATCTTCCTCATCTAATTTCTCAACGGTCAACAAAAAACCACATCATTATCAATTGATATTACTTCACTTACTAATATAGTAAGGGAAAGTATTGCGATCGTGAAAAGTATTTCGAATTCCACTTTTCAACGGAAATACACGTTTTAGGGTCCCCTGAGTCCAAATAACCAAGTCTCGCAAAAAGGTCTGATGTGTGTGTGGTAACTCCCGGGTTAAGTCCTATGAAACTGAAATTCATATTTAAGACAAATATACGCCCGAGACGTTACAAAACCTTTTTCATCGAAATGAGCTTACCAGAAGAGCCACTTTATACAATTATTTTGCACCTTTTTTCGATTTTCTCGAAAACGGTTACGACGATTTTGAATCAACTCGCTTTATCGATGTAAAATTTAATGGGCTTTAATATCATTTAGGTTTCATTTGGATTAAAAACGTCTGACAGGGCTTAAATGCGGATATTTTAAATTTTTTTTTCTCTAAAGTACCTTTAATTTTGTTGATTCTATAAAAATAACTATATTATCTTGTTACCAGTGATGAAAAACAAGTAAATATAATAACATTGAATGAATTCGATACCCAACTAAAGTAGAAAACAGAAAAAATAGTTTTTTAATGCAATTTTTCGTTTTTGAACATAAGAACAGTAAAATACATGTATGATGAATAACCGTTGGAAAGCTAAAGATTTTAGAAAAAATACTATCTTATACCGTGCTTTTAAAAGTTAATAGAGAGGGATAAAAAGCCGATAAAACTAAGTATTGTTTAAGATAATAATATAATAGATTTTTTTAATAAAACACATGTTTCTATAGAAATTCAACTTAATTAATTCTTTAATAGTTTTACGTTTTTTATCTCTAACTGCATTTGAAAATTCTTTCATTGATTTTAAAAATGGAGGTAAGTGAAAGTTGTGGCCCGCACTAGATTTTTTTTTCGATAATTTGAAGAATACAAAATAGGCTCTCGTATTCTCACTGTATTGTGGAAAAACAATAAATATAGTTTTATATATATATATATATATATATATATATATATATATATATATATTATATATATATATCTGTAACCTAGCTAGAGACGAAAATTACGCCTACTTAATCACTTAAGTAATTCTTCGAGTCTGTCTCTTTAACTGAACATAACATATATAAGGCCACCTAATATAAATTGATGGTTTTGATCCTTTCAGACGCTATGCCTTTAATTTCATTGCGTATTTAGTGTTAAAAAGGACAATATAAACAGAATACCACGTGAGTATATTTTGTGTAAACTTATTTGGCAAGATACCCTAACCTCCCCATGGGAGCTGAAAGCTATAGATCAGGAGGGGGCACCATAATGTACACTCCGTCCCAAATATAAAGCAATAAATCAGGAACATGTCAGAAAATGGGCCCCCTCCTTAATATTATGTCCCCGGGTGCAGTTGTTTAGGGTCTCGCTATCAACACCTTTTCCCTCCCCAAGCGGTAAATATCCTTTATAAGCTCCCTCTTTTCCAGCTCCGTATATTCCAGTATACAATGCCGTCCTCTCATTGTTCTCCAAACACAGGCTAGGCCGAGTAATTAGCATTGTCTCTTGTTGAGAGGATCAGCGTTTTACTAAGTCATAAAAGGATGTTTTGTAATTTTGAAAAGAAAAAAAAAGGCTCTTCCTCAAGGGACTTTCGAGATTAAGGATATTGTAAAACTTTAAAATTTCTTAATTATAATCGCATGTAAACATGGTATACTTATAAAGTTTTTGGCTACAAAACGATAATTAAAGTTTTAGAAGAATATACAATATCCAACTAAAGGAGGAAAGAGCAAAAATATTTTTTATGCAATTTTAATATTTATGCAACAGTAATATAGACGTATAATATACCATTGGAAAGCTAAAATTAAAAAAAAAAATATTATCTTATACACAAAATTGTAAAAGTTAATGGTGAGAGATGAAAAGCTGATAAAATTAACAGATTGTCGTAGATAATAATATATTATTTAATGAAACACAAGTTTCTACTGAAATTCAATATAATTATTTCTTTAACAATTTATTTTTTATCTTTAAATGTATTTAAAAATTCTTAAGAACAATTTAAATTTATTTTAACAATGGGGGTAAGTGAAAGTTGTGTGTTGTTTGGTATGTAAAAAATGTAACAACTTTGATATATTCTTGCTCTGTTGGGTTTTTCCCCTAATCAGAGATTAATGCTTAAGTCATTTTTTAAATTATACTTATTAAAGTGATAAAAAACTAATAAATTTAATAAATGAAAATTTTTGTTAAATTGATAAGATTTCATTTGTATTTTGAAATACTATAAATAAAGTGAAATAAAGTTTTGTGAAAAGAAAAGGACAGATGTTTTTATTTGTTAAATTGAAAATAAATAAAAAACATACTTCTTTATATTTAGCACATAAAATTGAGTGCGCTCAGCATACGAATCTCACTAAACTTTGTTGCTAAAATCAATTTAAGAATTTCCAAATACAATTAGAGATGAAAAATTAAATTGAATTTCAACAGAAACTTGCGATTTATTAAATAATCTATTATATTATTACCTACAAAAATCACTCTCCGTTATATTTTACAATTCTATGCATGAGATAATGTTTTTTCTGAAATCTTTAGCTTTCCAACGGTATATTGTACATCTATATTACTGTTTTTATGTTCAGAAAGGCAAAAAAGATTTAAAAAATATTTTTATTCTTTTTTCCATTAGTTAGTTATTAAAGTCGTTCAAATTGTAAAATTAGCTGTGTTTTAGCAATGCTAATCAGATGATATGCTTAATTTTATAAAATTTACAAAATTAAAGGTACTTGAAAGAAAATTGAAAAAGTCGGCATTTAAGCCCTGTCAGACTGTTTCAATCAGAATGAAACCGCTGTCATATAAAAGCCCATTAAATTTTACATCGATGAAGTGAGTTTAATGAAAAATCGTTTGAGCCGTTTTTGAGAAAATATGCAAAATGCGTGAAACAAAGTAATTTTAATGAAAAAGTTAATGTAACATCTCGGCCGTATATATATATGTGTATATTATATATATATATATATATATATATATATATATATATATATATATATATATATATATCTTTGTTTCGTTTTTGTGCTAAACTTATCACACCAACACAACCAATTGCATTTTTTATTTTTCTTGATGGATAAGAACGAAATTTGGAAAGACAATTTAAAAGCTTACAAATAAGTAATTGTTCACAATATTTACAATAGTGTAATGCAAATAATTTTAATTATAATTAAAAACTTTGGGTTTTAAGCAATATTAGTATACTGTGGGTAACTATGTTTGTGCTCAATTTGTCTCTAAATGTCATACATTTTTTGGGGGATTTCTGCTATTAAAATCGTATAATCTTATTTTAATAAGTGTCCGAAAATAGTCCCATTGAATATATTGACATTTTCGGTATAAAATGTTATTGTTTTTAATTTTATAAATATAATTTAAACGATAAAATGTTGGATAAGAAAATAGTTTTGTTCTCGTCCAGGTCGCAGAAGCACGCTATCCTTTCAAATCGTCGGTTTCGACACTTACACGATCTTTTTTTTCATCGGTTTTGAACGATCGTTCAACAAAGATCTTGTATGTGAGCCTTATGATAAGCTTTAACTTAAGAACTTAATTTATATACTAATTAAAAGCTTGTTATTACCCTGTTTAATATCGCAGTTTAATTGCTCGAAGGAAATAGGAGCTAACGAATAAGCAATTCCTGGAAGCACCTCGCCAATTAGTCTAATGCCGGGCGTCTTCTCTACAGCCTTCTTGATCATATTGACGGCTTCCATTATCGGCTCACCAATTCCTTTGATACGACTCGAGATTCGGACAATGGGCGTTGTTATCGGCATTTCAAGATGGAGTTGACAGGCGGTCATCTTCCTGTCAAAGCGGACATCCATTGTGGGGCAACCTCTTTCCCAGCACTTCACGGTTGGAGTCGAGTGGTAATAATAAATATAATGTGTATTATTAATATGACAATCAGAAGTTTTTTTTTTCCGGTTCGAATTAGGGATTGTACGAAGTTGTACGTAGATTACCACTAATGTTAATAAATATAATAAGATCTATTCGGTAGTTCACCGAATGAATTCCTCAAAATCGTGACAACCTTTCTTAGAGGTGATTAAAAAACTTTATAATGTTGATCCGAACGTTTTGAGGATTCCGACATCAATAAAAACTCTTAAGTAGCTAAGCCATCAGAATAAATATTTTCTGTTGCAGATGATATTCTACTGGAACTTCTAAGACTCCCAGCATGAGATTCCTTAGAGTACGATTAGCAGAATACGTCCACTATTGGCGGATTGTCGGTAAATGATATAATAATTATTATTATAGGCTCTACGACCCAAGCGTTTAGTCTTGGCCGCCTGCTCTAGCATTAACAGCATTTCTGTTTTGTGCTGCTTCTCGCAAGTTACGTTTGCCAAGTATCGACAATGCTTCGGCAGAAACAAAATCTTCCCATCGGAGCCTTGGTCGTCCAACCTTCCGTGTTCAAACAGTTTCTCCGATAGGACTTTAGATGGGATTTCCTCTGGATTCATCCTAGCGACGTGGCCTGAGTGAATTTGATCACATCGACCACGTCAAAGTGTTTGTAAGGTCTTCTTAGCTCCAGATTTTTCCTTCACCTCCACACTCCGTTGACACAAGCTGCTCCATAAAGTGTCCTTAGGATCTTTCGTTCGAACCTGGACAGTTCCAGTTCTTACGTCCTTGTAAGTGTACAGGTTTCAGAGCCATATATTATAACAGGTAAAACAGAAAGCCTAATATATCTTTACCTTTGCGGATTTTGAAAGGTTGCTGGACCGGAGTTGCTTTTGAAGTACGAAGGAACAACGTTTTTCAGCCACAATACGCCTGTCTATTTCTTCACCATTGTCGTT
Organism: Piezodorus guildinii; assembly: GCA_023052935.1. Classification (NCBI taxonomy): domain Eukaryota; kingdom Metazoa; phylum Arthropoda; class Insecta; order Hemiptera; family Pentatomidae; genus Piezodorus; species Piezodorus guildinii. Next base: position 17,895,438 of record CM041292.1, on the reverse strand, counting down.
TCGAGAGTTCATTTGGGAGCCCAAGTAGACAAATTCTTGTACCACACACACGATAGTGAACCTAACACCTAACTCAATATCATGCTTTGGATTTACACCCATATTCTTAATTTTATCGAAATTTATTAGGAGCCCCATACGTGCTGCTGCTACCAGAAGCGGTATATCTTGTATCATGCTGGTGAATGATATAAGGAGGCAGGAAATCTACTCCACCCAAAAAAATGACCATTAATAAAAAATAAATGAGCTGATAATGTTTTAGAATAGAATAGAATAGAAATTGATTTTTATTCTGGGACTGTGTCCCTTGAGAATAACATATTTGCACAGTTTACAATATACAGTATGACTGGCCAACAGACAAAATGAACATAATTAACAAATGTTTACAATTATGGGTGAATATATACGTAAAATATAAAAATAAAATGAATAAAAATTAAAATAAAAAATATCCTCAGAAAATAGTTGTTTGGACAAAATGAAAAATAAATGAGTTTGGATGGATAATAAAAAGAAGAAAAATAAAAGTTTACATTATTTTGTTACTTGGTCTTTTAAGAATAACATAAGCTTTGAAATAATAAAGTAACTTAAACTGGACAATATACTTCCATTTATTAAATATACTTCAAAGGTTTCAACTTATGAAGTAGTACACGTTCTAGAGTACTCTCGAGTCCAAATAAAAAATTAGCCCGAAAAGGTCTAAGTGTGTGTCCGTGGTACTTGTGGTAATTCTCACACAAGTCGTACGAAACTGAAATTTTGTATTTTGGAGAATACTTCACTCGAGATATTACACCAAATTTTTCATCATCAGCTGACCGGAAGCGCTACTTCATACAAGAAAATGCATTTTGCACCTTTTTACGATTTTCCCAAAAAAGGTTTAATACGATTTTGGTTAAATTTGTTTTTTTTCGAATATACCAATAGTAATATAGATTTATTATATACCATTAGAAAGCTAAATATTTTAGAAAAAAACGTTATTTTACATACAATGTTGTGGAAGAAAATAAAAAGTGATAAAAAGCTGACAAAACAGTAATTGTAGAATATAATGATTTTTATTGTCAGATTTAAAGTTCTTAAATTGATTTTAACAACAGAAGTAAATGAAAATCTTGTATTGCGCGCTCCAGTTATTTTATTTTACGAGGCATATTTTTTTAAATAAGTACCGTTTTGGAATTAAAAAAAAAAACGTGCAAAGATATCGCAATAATTTTATTTTTACATGAAAGCCTGTACATTAATCTACTTTTCTACATAATTTCCATGAATTTTGAGGCACTGTATAAAAATTCTGCCGCCTGACTTGTTAACCACTACATCACAAATGTGATTTTTTCAATGTCTCACAATAAGACGCTGCATTGATTGTCTCATTACGAGGCAGAAGCTCCACTAGCAATACTCCTTTTCTGTTCCAAAAAAATGTGCACATGTTTTTCCGGGCAAAAATTGTTTCCTTAAACTTCACTCTTTTGGGTGATGATGAATGTCGCCATTCCATGGATTGTTGTTTTGATTCTAGTGTGACGTAGGCCACCCATGTTTAGTCACCAGTAACAATTTGGTTTAAAAAATCTTCACCTTCATTGTGATGCAGTGGTTAACAAGTCAGGCGGCAGAATTTGTTGAGGAGGGTATTCAAAAACTGATGCCGCGTTATGACAAGTGCCTCAAAATTCATGGAAATTATGTAGAAAAGTATATTAAGGTACAGACTTTCATGTAAAAATGAAATTATTGCGATATCTTTAAACGTCTTTTTTTAATTCTAAAACGGTACTTACTCAAAAAACATGCCTCGTACATTACATAAAGCTCTGGCTTTTAAGAATATAAATGTTAAACTAGTAAGACTGATTTTCGGAAACAATAAGCATGAATTTATATCACAGAAAAAAAAATCTTCTAGAGGGAAAAATATAATGTTTAAATGAGGAAATCCAGTCGAAGGAGAGTGATTCAAAGATATTACATTATTTCATTGAATATGATACATTTAGCAACCCCATTCTCTGCCAACTGCCACGAAGTAATATAAAAGGCACATACATTACCCGAATACACTCATCCATTCCGATATCATTCAAAATTATTCCAGCCCGATAAAATTTATGACGGATCCTCCTAGCATGTAGTAGTTCCTCTGAATAATAATAGGGAGCGCTCGGGAGCTCTGCCGAAGGGGAATGATGACTCAGGAAAGAGAGCGATAAATCATGAGAAAAGAGAGAGATAGTGTGAGTGTGTATGTGTGTGTGTGTGTCTGTGTTAGTGTGAGGGTGGGATACGGGAAGGAGATGAGCTCCAATCGGACGAAAGGCTGTTGAAATAAGAGGGGGTTGGCATTTATTGGTCGGCGGCCCTTTGTAGCTCCTGTTTATTGCCTCCTATATAAAGTCTCCTCTAAAATCGATATCCTTTTTGGATACGAATCTCTTTGATCGAAAACGTTGCTCGAAGGCGACTTTCCCGGAACTCGCTACGAGGATCATAAAGGCTTCAACATGTCGACTCGGATTCGAAAACAAACCAATGAATAAAAAAGATTCGGGGAAGTGATTTTTCATCCTGCCACGTCAATAAAGGGAAGTTTGTATAAAGGATACAAGTATGCAATATAGCCGGTGCAGCCGAGGCGTAAAGGGGAGGATACAGTCACTTCTCATAAGATCAATCAAAAGAGTGCCTCGAGAAATTTCTCAGTATAAAAATAATCATGAGTTACGTTTGAAGTAACGCATATTGAGGAAAAACGTCGTGCTACATGTTGCGAGGGATTAACAGCTGAAAGGAAAGAGTCCAAATGTTCAATTTTAGATTAATAAAAAGGGTGTTATAATTATTTGTTTGTTTATTTATTTAACGTCAATTTATGCTGCTATGGCTAATCGGACGATGCTACAGTGGGAGTTCTAAATTTTGTCTATCCAGGTTTGATGAGGATAGGGATCTTAAACGAGTAACTGATATCGCAAAGGCACGGGACCACCTTTTAACGTTGCCTCCAAAAGACGGCAGAACAAAGGTTTTTTTTTACTTTCATTAAAAAATATCTTAAGTCCACCTGCGGGTTTGAACCCGAGATCTTAGGCATAGGAGGCTTTTATGGTAAACACCATGCCACAGGTAACCAATTAAATAAGGGATATATGTTCTCCAGACATTATATCTTATTTTTTTTATTCTTATTATTTATTATTAAGTAGTTATAGTAGTCTTCTCTACCCTGATTTTTTTTTATGTAACATTATTCTTAAATATGTATTTTTGTTTTCTACTGGTTTTATTGTAATATATATATATATATATATATATATATATATATATATATATATATATATATATATATATATAGAATAGAATAGAATAGAATATACTTTTATTGCAATCGGGGATTTCCCCATACAATAGGAGTGTGTACATAAATCATATTTGTTATATACTGTTTTCAACTTTTTGGTGTAACAAACTAAAGAAAACATATATATACATAATGATAATAATAATAAATATATCTACATAGTCATATATGAGTACAATAAAAAAAATAAAAATAAAATAAAATAATAAATACAAATAAAATAAAATAGACAGTAATAAATAGCAAAAAAAAAAAAATATATATATATATATATATATATATATATATATATCCATTTCTTGTGACTTCAAAAACAAAACAAAATCATAATAAATAAATTAAGATACATTTTTTGAGTTAGTGATCTATCACAAAACCTCTTAAATTTAGGCTTGCTCTGGTGTAAAAGTACAGTTTTTTAGTATTTTCGGAGGTTATATTTTTGAGATATAGTCTGAAGTTTGAAGGTGTAAACTGGGCTATGGCTGGTATGATGGTTGAGCGGTAGGAGGAGTAGGATGGGCATGATGTGAAAAAAAAAATTTTCTTTCATTGATTTTAAAAATGGAAGTAAGTGAAAGTCGTGTGTTGCCCGCACCAGATTTTTCTTAATGTACGAGTATTGAATTTATTGTTAAACACTACTATTGTTCAACTTTGAATAATGTCTGAGACTTTCTGTAAAGTAGGGCATTGACGACTACTGTTGAGGACAGGAGCTTATAGCGAGTGGGTGGGTTCAAAGGATTAGGACTGGTGGAAGGACTCCTTAGCCAGTCGAGATCCTCGGCCCACCGCTTCCTCCTTCCACTTCCTCTGTCTTCGGTTCTTGGCAGGATTATTCCCTTCACTGCGTCTCCTTAAAGACATCATAACTTAAGGAAAATGTTATCTCCGCAACGGATATTGCATTCAATCTTGTTTATATATATATACATATATATATATATATATATATATATATATATATATATATATATATATATATATATATATATATATATATATATACACATTAAGTATTAGGGTTAACGCAGCCTTTAGCATGTCGACTCGGATTCGAAAACAAATCAATGAATAAAAAAGATTCGGGGAAGTGATTTTTTATCCTGCCACGTCAATAAAGGGAAAAAAGTTTGTACTAAGGATTCAAGTATGCAATATAAGCAGTGTAGCCGAGACGTAAAGGGGAGGATGTAGGCACTTCTCATAAGACCAATCAAAAGAGTGCCTCGAGAAATTTCTCGGTTCAAAAACATCATGAGTTTCAATTGAAGTAACGCATATTGAGGAAAACGTTGTGCTACATGTTGCGAGACATCAACAGCTGCAAATGTTCGATTTTATATTAATACAAGGAGTGTTTTAATAATTTGTTTGTTTATTCATTTAACGTCACTTTATGCTGATGTACTTAATCGGACGATGCTACAGTGGGAGTCCTAAATTTTGCCTATCAAGGTTTGATTAGGATAGGGATCTTGATAGATCTTAAAACATATAAGACAAAAAATCATTATCTAAAGGGTCAAAAATTGGACACTACAATTCTGTTATAAAACCAGGCTATCCCCTACGCAAGTGGAACACAACTTCTAGGCATCAAGAACAGAGGAATATCATCATAAAAATTCTACAACGAAGACATACGCAAGGCGGTTATAGGTTATTACAAATTTGAACAACTAAAAAGTTTTTAACCATCAAAAATTATTTTAAGAAAAGACGAATAAAATTCTTAATCTCAGCCGACTACCAGAAAATCGATTGACAAAGAGGATAATAGGTTATGTATTGTTTGTTTATTTATTTAACGTCACTTTATGCTACTATGGCTAATCGGACGATAGTAGGAGTCCTAAATTTTGCCTATCCAGGTTTTATTAGGAAAGGGATCTTTAACGAGTACCTGACACCACACAGGCTCGGGACCACCTTTTAACGTCCCCTTCGAAGGACGGCATAACTAGGGCCACCCCCAGGTTTGAACCCGCGACCTTTGGAATAGAAAGCTGTTATGCTAGCAACTACACTATGGGTTACCCCTAAATAGGTTATGTAACCTCACTTAAGAATTCCATATCTTGACTAGATGAACTAATCGAAACCTAAATGATGCAAGCTTAGACCAGCCGACATTCAAGAAACGGACACCTTTAGATACAAAGTAGACAAATGGGAAGTTATATCAGAGCAACCAAAAGAAAAACGGTGCAGACCAAAGTGGTCGGATGACAGTAAACAAACGTTTTCGGAAAAAATGAAGAACTAAAAGACAAATTTTTCGAGTAATTTGATTAACGAATTTCATTTCTTCGGATAACTCGCCAATGATTATAATATGTATGAGGACACTGTAGGATAATGGAAGTTACACAACATCGAATTACAGGGCTCGGATAAAGTACGAAATAAAGTTGTTGCTTAGTAGCGACCCAAATGTTTTTATGTGCTAGGTAGGCGTCTAAGAAGTAGGTGAGAGGTTCCGATTAACTAAGGGTCTCAGAAGGTTTAGACTTGGACGATACTGTAATAATATCGAACTTTTTGGTTCGCAAAGCCTTGTTATCTTTTTTTTTTTTTTTTTTTTTTTTTTTATTTATGATATTTAAAATTGTATAATAGAAAAAATACACATAAAGTAAAAGTGAACAATGATTATGGGCTTGATGCAGGTGTATGGAGAAACAGCCAAGAGGTAGCAAATATTCTTACCTTAGCATTGACAGTTCAATTAGCTAAAATTATTTTCCATTAGGTAGAATGATAACAGTTAAAATATAACTTATTGACACACACAACCGGACAAATACTACATTATTATTTAAAAAATATATATTTGTTTTAAATTGAAATAATTATTGAAAACAATAATGCGGTCCAATCTATAGAAAAGACTCTTTTACTTGTAAGATATGAGGATTAAATGTCTAAATAATTTATCTACAAGATACTTCCATATCGATTTAAATTGCACTGATTTCGTTAAAGAATTCTACAAGAAGTCTATTATTACTTTAAGTTTAATCAAAAATGTTTAGGTATTACTCGGTAGTAAATTGATAATAAAACAAACAAAAAAGAAATTTATATTTTAAACGATTTCTAATACATGATACCTAAGTTATATTAAATAAATGAAAAACGAATAATTAATTCTGGAGTGTTGGATCAGATTTAATTTTGGAGTCAGAACTCGATTTAAGGTAAAACAAGCTAAAGCGAGAGGCGGTAATGAAATATTGTAGGAGGGAACTAGACCCCTCCACTTTATAATACAATTCCTACCTCCCCTCCTCCTTCCAGTATAACTGCTTTAGTGTGTGTGTGTGTGTCTATATATATATATATATATATATATATATATATATATATATATATATATATATATATATATATGTATATATATAACTTATGTGTTGTCCGAAAGATAAACTAAAAAAAAGGAATAAAGGGGCATAAACAACACGCTTGATGGCTATTCAAACACTGTCTTTATTGGTCTTTTAATCCTCTATATATACATTTCTAATGTTTACAAGAGGTGGTTTGGAATTAAGGCTGATATACTACCTTATCAGTCCTTAACTTCCCCCCACCAGTTTACGAACAATCCTCGTAAACTACATCAGCAATACGAAAAAACAAACAAAAGCAGCGAAATACAAATTGCATAAGATGACACAAAAGCAAAAGAAACTAAGTTTACATAATATAAATAAATACAAAAAAACACCTGAAACACAACAGAAAGGAAAAATAAAAAATAAACACTGTGAATAAACTGAACAGAAACACTTTCAAAGAACAACACTGGGCCAAAGCCGAGGACACTCCAAGGCTAGGATGCGTCCATGGGCGGGAGTTTTAATTGTTCCAAATGAACCGTTCGCCGCTTCCGGGGCTCGCGCAAGCTCTCAATGGTTACCAAGTTATGCTCACGAATGACGACCACGCGGATTGGGCCTTCATAACGCCGGAGTTCTTTCCCCCTATTAGTCCCCACACGCCGGTATACCACTGTTCCAATTTTGACGGGCCCACAACGGACTATTATAGGGAGACGTGCTGTCCACGATAATGCCCTGTCGACGTAAATCGTCCAGCTCCTCCCGGAAATATCTCCGAAGAGCCTGAGGGTACCGACTTTCTTTCACGTAAACGACACTATCCTTCTTCAGCGGAATTTCGTGCATTCTCTTCCCCGTAGTCCCAAGGACATCGCCCTCTTTAAAGAATATATCCCCGAATTCCTCGAGGATAGCCGCTTTCCAATCCTCGACCTGATTCAGAGCCCCGATTCGCGTTGAACCGTCCCCAACCAAGCGAATACACGCATATCGTCTCCCTCCAATTCTGATGTCCCATTGGCCAACCTTATTCCTGATCCGCGCTCCGATCATCCCTAATAGATCATTCCCTATGATCACACTATACTCCCTTGGCATTCTACTTACAATGTGAACGGATAAATTGCCACCCTTCTTTTCCCAAGTACTTAAACTCATCTCGGATTCTCCCTCCACGCTGCAGGGCCCCCCTAGGGTAATTAGATGACATTTGCATACCTGCACCTGGAGTGCCCTCTCTCGGCCGTTCCATCTCTCTAGCGCCTCTCTGCATGCGATGGTGCTCGAGCTCCCGGTGTCCACCAGGCATGCGACTCCCTCTACGCTGATGATAGGCAGACCGCCGCTCTCTCCTCTCGCATGGTAGCTCACCAACGTGCGGTTGCCACTCTGCTGATACCCACCTCAAATTTCCTCACGCGATCACTGAGCTGCCGCTTCCGGTCGCCTCCATACACTCCTCCTGCTCCTATGTCCACCTCCTCGAGCGGGAACGTCCGCCTCAGTCTCCGTTTCTGCGGACTCGGACCCTCCAGATGATTCGGTTGCTGATGTCATATGCCTCCTCTGGAACCTTCCTGGTCGTACTCTCTGAGCATTTACTTCCATGGATTCCGGCTGGTTCACATCACGCCGCCGGTACATATAGGGGCAATTCCTTGCCATATGTCCTTCTACTCCGCACTCAAAGCACCTAGTGCGAGGACATTGAGCTACCAGATGCCCAAGCTTGCCACAACCATGGCACTTGCGGTCTTCCCGCCGCCCACTGCTTCTTGGCTTTGCTGGCCGTCGATCACCTTGCGGAGGCCTCTCTCTTCTATTCTCCCGAAAATCTCTTCTTTTCCAAGCAGGAGGGGTCCTGGGCTGATTGTACGAGACCCGTGTCCAACCGTGCTCCTCCGTCTCCATCCTAGATTCTTCCTCTCGGGCACTGGCGTCCATCAGTTCTTGAGCGCATTCGATGAACGGGCGCTCCCTCTGAAACCCTTCTCTTTTCCCGGTTTCCTTCGCCAGCTGTACCTTTAGAATTATTGCCAAGAAATCCATCATAAAGTGAACCTCCTCCTCAACACTCGCGGTCTCTCTCATCTTCTCCGTTATTCGGTTAAACTTCGTAAGAAGTTCTCCCGCATACTGACCATTAGATTGCCGCGGCTTCTTAGTTTCCCTTATCAGGTGGAACACATCTTCTTCGGGGGCCCATCTTCCCCCTCCGTAGGCCTTCTTTAGTCGCTCCTTCACGACGCTCCAGGGTGTCTCCTCATCTGCTTGAATATGGTTCAGAATGCTCCTCCTCACCCTGCAAACCACTGCAGCCCTTAACGCTTCGGCATCCTCCCCGTCTAACAGGTTTTCGGACAACTTTGAATGGATTCTCACCATCAAGCGATCGCCTCCTTTTAGAAAGTGGTTGAGCTCACCGATCTCCCCAGTGAATCTATCAAGGTCGGATGTAGCCTTTCTCAACTCCTGAGCTGTCGCCGTTTGGATCTTCACCCACTGCAGCGTCGTTCTATGCGCCTGCGCCAGTGAAACTTCCGGTAGTGGCGCCGCCGCTGCCGCCTGCTGTGGCGCAGCCGGTGGGACGTTCAGAACGGCTGGCCTCAAAACCACGTTTTCTGCCATGTTATCGGTTTTTACTGGCAAGAGATTAAAATAAAAAAAATAAACTCACGTACTCTGAGAAGTAGGCAAGTACAAAAAAAATTAAAACAATTACGTAGTCTGAACTTATCTAAAGGTCCCGGGTTTCGGCACCACTTATGTGTTGTCCGAAAGATAAACTAAAAAAAAGGAATAAAGGGGCATAAACAACACGCTTGATGGCTATTCAAACACTGTCTTTATTGGTCTTCTAATCCTCTATATATACATTTCTAATGTTTACAAGAGGTGGTTTGGAATTAAGGCTGATATACTACCTTATCAGTCCTTAACTTATATATATATATATATATATATATATATATATAAAGAGAGATTGATTGATTGATTTTTATTGTCTTAGGGCCAGAGGCCCTTTCTTACAGACAAAATTATAAACTTTTTACATACAAATGTGCTATTTAAAATATAATTGAATAACTTATCTACTAATTTTTACAATGTTATGTTTATAATTAACAGAAAAATTGTTACATATTATCTTTTCCAAATTTTAGAAAAATATGAAATAAAATATAGGCAATATGCTGAAGGAAGATAAAAAAAAAAGAAAAGAAAAAAAAAAGAATGATGCTAATAATAAAGGATAATGAATAGGAATAATTAAGTAGAAGGAATATCAGGAAAGGGATAGGAAATGGCAACTGGTTTACAGAGAGCATAAGGCTTCAAGGCGCACTCGTCGAGTCTCCGTCTAGAAATAGTCGAATGCATGCCCTGCGGAAGGAGGATGCGAACCTGATCTCCACCGGAAGCATGTTGAGCTCTCTCGCGGCCGCAGCGTGGAAAGCATTTCTAAAGGTCTCGGTTCTGCAGGCAGGTAATTGGAATAGACCCTGCATTCTCTCGCTCCGCACCTCCACGAATTCACTTCTTAGTGCCTCCGGAATCCCTGTATCTAGTATTTTACGTGCTAGGCACATTAGGTTGATTCGGCGATATTCTTTGACACGCAGCCAGCCTAATTCTTTCATTAAAGGAGTTATATGCTCGTCCCATTTGGCGCTAAAGATAAATCGGATTGCAATGTTAAGGGCTCTCTGAATCCTGCTGTCCTCCGCGTCAGTAATGTCCAAGTAAACCGAATCGCAATACCATACTAGAGGGCATATAAGAGCTGATACTACTCTTTTTTTGACCTCGGCTGGCAACAAACGTTTCCATCGAGAGAGGGAATGCATCACACCATGGACTCTGCTCACGACTTGACTTGCGTGGTCTCGCCAAGACAAGGTACTGTTGATAACTACACCTAAGACCCTCATCTTGACACAACGCGGAAGAATTTGGTCAAGTATCGTCAGTGGAGGCAGCAATGCACCCTTTTCAGCTTTCACCACCAGTTTAGGGCTGCCGATCAGCATCCAGCTTGATTTCTTGCTGTTGAGGTAAAGCCTGTTTTTAGTTGCCAGAGCCGAACTTCTTCTAAATCAGTGTTCACTCGCTGCAAGGTCGAGACTACGTCTTCAGGAAACGCAGAAGCCCAAATAAACACGTCATCTGCAAACATATGTACTATGCAGTTTCTGAGTGTATTCGCTAAGTCGTTGATGTAACATAGGAACAATAATGGTCCCAAAACTGAACCCTGTGGTACACCTGCACTGCACTCTAACCATCCCGACGCGTCACTTAGAGTCCTTACTTGTTGTGGCCGCTCGCTAAGATACGACTGGAGCCATTGCAAGACCGGCTCTCCAACACCAAAGCTTCCGAATTTCCGTAACAGCGTAACATGGTCGACCGAATCAAATGCCCTTGTAAAGTCTAACGAGACAAATATTGTTACCATTCGATCGTCCGTAGCTTTCCTTATATCCTTCAGAATAGTGTGGAGCGCCGTACATGTGCTACGACCCTGTCTAAAGCCCGATTGATGTTGAGACAGTAGGTGGTTGTCTTCTAAGAATTTTCTCTAGAGAGAGAGAGAGAGAGAGAGAGAGAGATTGTGTGTGTGAGAGAAAGAACATTTTATCTATACACACTGATCCACTGACACAAATTTATTGCTCAATATACGATTGTGCTTGAAATAAAGTAAATAATTATCAAATCAATTTTTATTTTCACTTACCCATATATGAAATATATAATGGGGGAAAGTATTGCAATTATGAAAATTTTCGAATTACCGTTTTCGCTGAGTGCAAATAACCAAGTAGCGAGAAATGGTCGGTGTGAGTGAGTGTGTGTGTGTGTGTGTTTGTGTGTGTGTGTGTGTGGTAAGTGTAATAGAAAAACAAGTTGCACGAAACTGATATTTTATATTAAGTAGTTTAAAATACAACTATTAGTTCTCGTGTAACTTACCACACACACACACACACACACACACACACAAATATTTTTGTGTGACATGGTTATTTATACTCAGTGGACCATAAAACGTGTATTTCTGCAAACACTTGAAAGAAGATTGCCGACAGATCGAATCAACTAATTAACCAATTTATAATTCAGTACGCTGATTAGGAAAAATATAAGACATTACATTCGCTAGATGGGCAGCTTCTATAAAGCATGATGATATAACTGTTTATAATAATATTCCTCTAAATTTTCATTATTATATTGAAATAATATTGATTGATATTGAATATAATATTGAAATAATATTCTTTAAATATTATATTGTTTCTTACTGTGTAGTGTGTGTTTCTATATAAAAAAATTGTGTCATGTTTTGTATTGGGTTGTTTCACATGAAATGTCCGTTTTTATAGTTTCTGAAATACATATAGGATTTTGCAGGTCTCTGTTGTTCGGAATGTTTACATATTTAAAATAAACAGTTACTAATCCTATACCTTTGTATTATAAACATTAGCTTCCCAATCAATTACCCACTTTTTAGTATACCTCCAAATATGAACATGGAAACACGCGATATTCTAGTAATAATTGTGTACGAGTTTAAACTCGGCCATTCAGCAGCTGAGGCAGCTAGAAATATTTGCAAGGCAGTATTAATGAACGAACCATTTGCCGTTGGTTCGCTAAGTTTTCAGCTAGGGATACCGACTTGGAAAGCTAGCACCGAGGAAGACCTCCGTCCGTAATAGACAACGATGTCCTCAAACATACAATAGAAGGAAACCCCTACCAAACAGTTAAAGGACTCTCAGCACAACTAAAGGCAAGTGCATCTAACGTTTCAGACATTTAAAGTGTATTAGGAAAGTAAAAAAGCTCGATACATGGATACCTCATGATCTCACCGAGCGGCAGCAAGACATACCGTGCAAAAATTGGGTGTCACGTTGGAAAAAATGTTTAGAAAAATAATGTAAATACTTCGAATAAAATTATCTTGTTTTTAAAACTTATTTTTAATAAAAATCTTTTACATTGAAAACGGACATTTCATTTGACACAACCCAATAATATTACATAAGTATTGTACTGTTTCTTATTCTGTACTGTGTTACTCTTTGTTATTGTACTTTTATCGAATATCTGCAGGTGAACTCCTTTAGGACCATAAAAATGTTATTAATAATAAAAAATAAAAAAAAATTTAGTTACAGTTCATCGTAAAAGTAATATAACTACTAGGTGAAATTATAATAACTTTTCCTTGAATTACAAAGAAAAATATAACAATTTCATGTGAGAGTCCGTTCGCTGAAGAATGTCATAACGACATGTGAATGAAGATTGGAGTGTATGTAGTTGCGGGGGCCCATTCATCATAGAGCATATTAGTCAGGGAATTCCTGCGATATAAGCTCTCTCCCTCTCTCCGACGCTTTGAATAATATTCTCTTTATTTCGAGAAAAAGCTCGGAAAACTAATAACGATAAATCTAATGGCTCATAAAAGTGCAATAGCATTTCCATTCCGGGGAGATATGAAGGAAGATGGTGAAGGATAGCCTCGGGATGCTAATGCTCGTTAATGAAAAACTCCCGAAGAAGAAATCTGCCAAGTTTTCTCCCTCGGAGGCGGAGGGTGGAAGATTTCCATATAAAGGAGACAAAGGAATAACTGTAAATAATAAGACTTTTTCAAGAGAAAGTGTAAATTAAAACTGGGGATGTTGTGCGGCTTAGCCCCTCTCCTCTCCCCCAGAGTTCTTGATAAAGAGGAGGAAGAAGAGCCAATGTTTGCGGGAGGGCTGTATCCTTTATCCTTTATTTAGAGGATCCTGTCCTCGGGAGCTATTGCCCAGGATTCCGATGAAATATTCACTTCGCGGGCGTAGAGAGAGGTCTTTAATAGCAGCGGTTTTACGATCCCTGCGAGGTGCGGTATTAATTCTGAGGTGTCTGCCGGGTCGGAGGGGAAATGCATCATTTAGTGACATCCTTCCGGAAGAGGAGGAAGTACAGGGGTCCCAAGTATCGAACAAGTCGAAATACTTCCGGTACTCCTATTTACACACGTGCCAAATAAAAAGTTCACTAATTACATAAAAAGGAAAATTAAATTTTACATCCAGAAATCTATATCTGAAGAAGAGAGAGAAATGCTTTATTTTATCAAAATTACAATAAAACAAAACCGTGCTGCCCAACTGTATTGGATTGCTATCATACACAGCGTACTTATCAATCTTGATGACATGTGATATTGACCTAAAAAATTATAAATTTACAATACAATTACTTTCTTTATCAACAGATTTCTATGTTATATCTTATAATATGTAATATGGTCTATAATCCAAAGCAAAACACAAGCATAAAAAAAACAAAAAGAAACAGATTTGAAAATGCACACCTAAAAGACCAACAGAATCAATGACAAAATTTAAGCAAAAAGATAAGACGAATAAAGAAAAACATAAATATAAGTTTGTAAGGAAAAATCTTAACCCAACTAATATCCATAGAGGTGATGATGAATAATCCCCAGGGAGTCCAATATTATGTTCTCGGTCATCATGGACAATTCACTATTACCAACACCGAGTTCTTCTAGAAGGCTCCTTGTTCTACTGGGGATAGTCCTGCGAGATCCGAACCAGAGGCCTCTCACGGTGAACTCCCTCTCTCCGAAGATCTCGCGGAACTTCTCTTTTAGGAAAGGGATACACTTATTGTAGATCTCTCTCTTTTCCCTATCCACTTCATCTGCCTGATCGAGGTCGTTTGTTTCATACCTGACGGTCGGGTCTAGGATCAGTGCTGTTCTCCCGTTCTTGGAGAATGCTACAATGTCAGCATACCTCGCAGAACCGCCCGTGTCCACGCAGTAGACCTCGTCAAAGCAGGTATATTCCTTTTCCCTAAGAAGCCTTATTAACGCATGCTTAACTCGATGGTGCCGGCGAGTAACTAGGAGGGAGTTGTTTGGGCATTTTCCCACTAGACACTAGGACAAAGGACCCCCCGCTTGGGGCACTTCCCAGATCAGCCCCGCCCGAGGTGACGATGAGGAGAAGATTCGAATGAGGTGAGTCTTATTCCAGCAAGAGGAGAGTCGAGTTCCATCCTCAAGAAGAAGCGAGGTCCGTCTGGGGTCAGAGAGAGAGAGCAGCTGGAGGATGAAGCAAAGAATCGGCGCCTAAGATGATTCCACCTTCGCCAGCCGACAAAGTCTTTTAAAGGTATTTGCGTTAATTGTAATATTGTATGGCAAGTGTAACTATAATGTCCCTCAGTATTCCCAGGCATAGTTTAATTATATTGTATATTTGTAAGTTGATTTTAAATAATAAAGTCGGTTAGTAAAACATTTCTAATTTAATCCTACCCTGCATGCCACCTATTGGTAAACACGATACCTTTGGAAAGGAGATCCAATAGTATCATTAAATATGGTTTAAATATATCAAGTAAGCTAGTTTTTGAAGATACCACTGCCTTAGAAAAGCAGCCGGTCAAAAACATAGAAAATTGATGAAACAATCCTGCAAAAAGTTCGGTTTGCAATGAATCTAGCTTGAAAACGATTTATACCTTTTATTTTGCGTCATATTACAGTATTCTCGAAAATGGCTATAACCATTTTAATTAAATAGTCTGACAGACCTTAAATGCTTAAATTCTAAATTTTCAAATTCGAGTTTTTCACTGGAAATAAATGTCTTATGTCCAAATGACAAAGTCCTACAAAAAGGTGAGTGTATGTGGTCAGTCTAGGTTGAAAACGATTAATTTTTTAAAAACTATAATTGCATATATTAAAAGCGCATATTCTTGAGATGTTTTATTAACTTTTTCATCAATATCGGCGAACCGGAAGAGCCACTTTATACCATGCTTTTAGCACCTTTTTACTATTTTTTCAAAAACGGCTATAACGGTATAAAATTCAATAATCGTTAATATCTTATATGTTTAAACAGTTCTTCCTCTTAAGTACCTTTTATTTTATAGATTCCAAAACATTACCCATCTTATTGATAAAAATCTGGTGCGAGCAACTCACGATTTCACTTACCTCCGTTTTTAAAATCGATTAAAGAATTTTCAATTACAGTAAGAGATAAAAATGAGTGAAACCATTAAAGAATTAATTAAATGGAATTTCTATAGAAACATGTGTTTTTTAAAAAATCTACTTTTAAAAGCTTGTATATGAGATAATATTTTTTCTAAAATCTTTAGCTTTCCAACGGTATATTACTGTTCTTATGTTCAAAAACGAAAAATTACGTTAAAAAAATATTTTTTCTGTTTTCTCATTTAGTTGGGTATCGAATCCATTCAATTTATATATTTACCTGTTCTTCATCAGTAGTAACAAGACAATATAGTTATTTTTTATAAAATCAACAAAATTAAAGGTACTTTAGAGGAAGAAAATTTAAAATATCAGCATTTAAGCCCTATCAGACCATTTTAGTCAGAATAAAACCAACATGATATTAAGGCTTATTAAATTTTACACCAATATGGCGAGTTTAATCAAAATCGTCAGAACCGCTTTCGAAAAAATCAAAAAAGGTGCAAAATGCATGGTATAAAGTGGCTCTTCTGGTAAGCTCATTTTAATGAAAAATGTTTTGTCACGTCTCGGGCGTATAGTTGTCTTAATTATGAAATTTCAGTTTCATAGGACTTACCGTTTCCGCCCGGGAGTTACCACACTCACTCACACACCCAGACCTTTTTTCGGGACATGGTTATTTGGACTCAGGGGACTATATATAGTAAGTGAAAGTAAAAAAAACGGCTAAATATACAAGTTGCACGAATTTGATAAACTGAGGGAGAAAAGTACTAGAAAAATACATAAGTACCTATTTATTATGTAATTCTTTTTTAAAAACATAAGAATAGTAATATACCGACATATTACGTTGCAAAACATACCGCTAGAAAGCTAATTCGGTTACAATGATAGAAAAATTATTTTTTCACTATCTCTAAAATAACAAACCCTGATCACATTAAAACTTATACACGCATTTGTTGGCTAATAGTATGTAAATTAAGTTATATGTTTAATTTGTGTCTCCCTAATGTGAATATTTACTTATTTCAATTAATAATTTATGAAATATAGATGATAATTAGGGAGCGGCGTGGTCTAGTGGATAGAGCACTAGTCTACTGTTCTTCGGGTCCTGGGTTCGAATCCCGGCTACGGCAGAATATAATTTATTCTCTTATTTTAGCCGAGGGGCGACCCTAGGGTATGAAGGACCTTCCTTGGGCAGACTCAGCTTCTATAAAGTGAGTATCTAATAATAGACAGAAAAAATGTCGGCTGAGAGCGGTCTCATTGGTTGTAAAGGTACAGGTTTTTAGATGATAATCAGGATTGGATTTTTAATACAAGGAACTGTATAAAAATAGGAAAATACGAGCACAATTTAAATTAGAAATGGAAATTTTATATTGTTATAATATAAAAAAATAATAAAATGATAATAAGTGTGAAATGATTCGAAATTACTTCTCTAATTTCGGAGAGTGTTACGGCCTGGAACCACAGGGAGCTATTAGCATATTGATTGGTTTGGGCGCTAAAGATTCATCTCCAGCAGGTCTTCCACTTCTTGCACAGACGACGGAACCCTTCCGATCTGACAGGCCCGTGGAGGCGGGAATACCAACTACCTGTTTACCAGAGGCAGGGGGCGTCATTATCATATTGATGGCTAGGAACACGCTTCCTTAGGGGAACCTTCTCCTGTCATCAAAATCAACATCATGTCCCACTGGATCGATGGCAGGCTGCGTATGGAAGTGTAATATGGCTCACATAAACACATTAAATGGAGGAATTGCAAGTAAAATTTACAACTAAGTTTTACTTTATTAACGTCGTGTTTATATTGATCTTCCTTCAAAGGAGCATTCAGTATTAATATTATTTTATTTATAAACTTTTAGTTACAGTTAGGGACAAGTATAAATTCCATCAATAACTTTCTTATACTTTATATCAATAACCACAAAACTACAGGTGCTTTATGACGCATGAAATGGTTCGGAAGGTGGTAAAAAAATTTAGAAAAATAGTGAAAAAATATTCTATAATCCCGATTTTGTTTTTTAGATTAAGTGTTTTATTTTTCAGAATTTAAGAAGCGGTCACAAGTCTCAGATATATATATTTTTTTTTTTTTTACATGTTATTTTTGTAGTATGTAAAAGCAGTACCAAGTTACTTGTAGGTTAATTTATCATTAAAACAGTAGGAAAGTCTGGGGGAAAAAAACTTGCACAATTAAAAACTATTAAAGTAAAAAACAAAACAAATTAAATTAAAAATCAAAAGAAAATAACAAAAATTTTGGTCACTTATATATAGGAGAATATTTATAATTTCTAAATTATGACCTGTCGGGCTGTTTCAATCGGAATGAAAGCCTAAAACATTTTACATCCACAAAGCTAGTTTTTAATTAAAATCGTTAGAGTCGTTTTGGAGAAAATCAAATAAACTGGATGATTTGTTTAATTTTTCCGATTTTTTCAAAAATAGACTTTTAAGTTCTTGTGTCTTTACATAATTGATATATATATTATGTTTATTTGATATTATTATTGGATAGCTGTTCGTAGTGTTTTAGAGTAGGCAAAAAAAGATACTGGAAAACTCACATCTATTATTTATTCAGAGAAAGGAAATCTTTTTTTTTAACTACATCTCTATGTTTTCAAACTAAATCTAAATAAACTATACAATTAGAATAAAACTATAAATGTATTTACTATAATTAAAATCAGTTTATAAGCGTTGACGACCTTAGAGTTTTAAGCAGTAAAAATCAAACAAGCAACTGAGCGAATATTGAAAATTAGATACGATATATATTTTTCTCAAATAAAAACTTTTTCCTAAACAATTTAAATAATCATGTCTGTTAACCATAAAAATTGCCTTTTAGAATTAAATCCTTAGCCCGATACAGATATACATCCTTTCATTCTAAACTTCCTTCCCCTTCTACTCAACATCTATTTCTGACAATCCACCGAGGCGACTTAAAAGAAGATGGCCAACCTCTTACCATAACTTGGACATTGGAGTTCTACCAATGGGTAGTTTCTTCACAGGACGAATGCATTTTACTCTCATATCAATCCCATTTACTTGTATTGAATTAATTTCAATTGTAAATTTCTTTAAATAAATACATTTAAAAAAAAGAATTAAACTGATAAGTGATAAATAATTATTTATGTAGTCCGTTTCGGCGTGGAGTTACCTCGGGGCATGGAGGCTTTACTGGGGCACTGGGCTCTATAAAGTGGGTACCCAAAAATAACTGGGAAACCAAGGGGGAATGAGTCTAGGACGTTTACGACTAAAGAAATCCTGACATGACCATATTTATCTTGATGATACAGATAGATAGATAAGTATTTTATTGTGAATTATACACTATCAAAGTGTCAAAGGTCGCCGGCAAAGTGAAGTACGTCTGGTTCGCTCGAGGTCGAGTCCGTTGTCGACGAGAAGATGGCGCACCTGTAATGATCATCAACCAACCCGACGACCTCGAGGTCTTGAAATGACATTTAAGTTTTCGTTATTATACTCTAGAACATTTTATTTATTTCATCATTTTCTTTTCTCTAAATTTATTTATTTATTTTTATTTCTTTTTTATTTCAAAAGAATATTTTTATTTTTCTCCAAAGGCTCTTTTGTATATTTTTATTATCATCCTCTACTTTATATTAATTTTCAATTTTCTTTCTATTATGTCTTTAGCGTCTTCCTCTCATACTCTATTTGTTTTTTCACCTCCTTTCCTGTATGGCTAATGTTTTAACCTCCTGCCATGTTAACGCCCAGTCCCTACCTGCTCACTTCGACGAATTCCTTCAGTATTTCTCCCATAACTTTTATCACATTATCGCAGTCTCCGAAACATGGCTGAAGCCCTATATTCCTTCCTCTTCCGTTTCCCTCCCTGACTATTCCTTTATCCGTCATGACCGGATTGGCCGGACTGGTGGCGGTGTAGGACTTTATGTCCACAACAGCCTTAAATCTCGTGTCCTAGATCTCTCATCCCAATCTGATCCTTCTCATATTGAATTCCTTTTCGTTGAAATATCCTGTAACACACAACCCCTCCTTTATGCAGTGGTGTATCGCCCTCCTTTGGTCCCATTTGACCCATCCTTTGAATCAATCCTTTACACATATGTGCCTCTATTCAATAATATCATAATCTGTGGTGATTTTAACACCAACTTCCTTTCCGAATCCAACGATAAACACTACCTAGACAACCTCTTCTTCTCTCTTAACCTATTCATCGTTCCATATGCTCCTACTCACCATACTCATCATTCCGACACTTGGTTGGACCTCCATATAATCGATTCTGCTCACAACCTTCTTTCCACTTCTCAACTGCCTGTTCCATTCCTATCATCTCACGACCTTATCCAATTGTCATATAATTTCCAAATATCAGCATTCCTTCCCAAAACCTTAACTTTCCGAAACTTAGATTTCCTTACCCGTGAAACTATTGCACCCAATATTGAAGCCTTAAATTGGGATTCAATTTATAACAGTACGTCCATCGATTCAATGGTTCACATTCTCACCTCTAATCTTCTAAGCATCCTCGACATCCACGCTCCACTCAAAACCCGCACCTTCTGTCGTCGCCCCGCTCCTTGGATAAGTCCAGAAATAAAAGACATGCAAAAGAGGCGTGAGGCAGCCCGTAGACGCTTTAGACGTACAAGACTTACAGATGACTATCAAGCGTACAGGGCACTCCGCAATCTGACTCAGGCGACAATAAGACAAGCTAAAACTAACTACTTTTATATAGCCTTCTCCTCTACTCCTGATTCCAAGTCAAAATGGCAGCTCCTCCGCAAACTCTCACTCTGCAAATCCTCTTCCTCACTGGCCTTTCAAGTCTCACCCGATGAATTAAACTCTTACTTTTCATTTTCCTCCTCTGACAATTCTTCACCGTCTTCTTCCAACTTCTCTTCAATCCAATCATTCAACCCACATAATTTTTATTTTTCCGACATTTCACCAACTGACCTTCTTTCCTCTGTACTGAAATCTCATACCAACTCCATAGGATTTGATGGAATTCCTGTAAAACTGTTAAAATTATGCCTTCCTGAAATCCTGCCAGTACTTTTATTTATATACAACTTTTCCCTCCAAAATTCCGTATTTCCCGCTACTTGGATAAAAGCATTAGTCCATCTTATTAGTAAAACTTCCAACCCTACATCCCCTAAATACTATCGCCCTATTTCCATCCTCTCGAACCTCTCTAAGCCTTTAGAAAGAATAATCCAGACACAATTATCAAATTTCCTTGAAAATTCTAAACTCCTTGATCCTTTCCAATCCGGCTTCCGACCCGGCTTTTCCACACAATCTGCTCTCCTCAAAATCACTAATGACATACAAACTGCTATGGACGAAACGAAACTGACCGTGCTAATACTTCTGGATTTCTCGAAAGCATTTGACTCCCTGGATCACTCCATCCTTTTCTCCAAACTAAAGTCACTATCCTTTTCCAACAGCACCATCAGGTGGTTTCAATCATTCCTTTCTGACAGAACTCAAGCTGTCACTATTCCTAACCATCCTCTATCTTCCTTTCGAGAAGATGCTGCTTCTCTCGGCAGGTGTGGCCCAGGGTTCAAGCATTTCTCCTCTTCATTTTAATTGTTATATCAACGACCTTCCCAACTCTATCCATCACTGTTCCCACCACCTATACGCTGACGATTTCCAGATCTATTTGTCCTTCTCTCCTTCCGATTCACTAGTAGCATTTGCTAATATTCAGGAAGACCTGGATGGAATCTGTGCCTGGGCAACCTTAAATAAACTAATGCTAAATCCTATGAAAACTCAGGCCATCCTAATTGGTTCCAATTCCCTTCTCAGATCCTATACCACGTTTCCGAGTCTCACCTTAAATGATCATCCAATCACCTTCACTTCCTCTGTCAAAAACCTGGGCATTACCATTGACCAAACCCTTTCCTGGAAACCTCATATCGCCCAAATTTCCCGAAGAACAATAAGTACCCTGAAATACTTCAATCGCTCCCGCCATCTTCTTCCACCTTCCATCCGTAATCTCCTTGTATCCGCACTTATTTTCCCCCACTTTGACTATTGCTGCTTAGTATATGGTGGCCTCCCGACGATGCTTGAGGACAGGCTAAAACGCATCATGAACATATTTTTAAGATTTGTCCTCTGCACTCCGAAGAGGTCTCATGTAACCCATTTTTACGGCGAGTTAAAGTGGCTCCTTCCCCGAATCCGCAGACAATATTTCCTAGGATCATACCTTTACCAAATCATTAGATCCCAACACCCTCCATACATTCATAGTCTCCTACAGTTTAAATCTTCAGTCCACACTCTTGAAACAAGATCGCGCCATTCCGACTTTACTTTCCTACCCATAGAACTAAAACTTTTGATCGTTCCTTCCTGGTCCGCTCCTCTATTTTCTGGAATTCTCTACCTACCCATATTCGCCATGCTGCCTCTCTCTCCTCATTCAAATTCCAACTTTTCCAATATCTTTTATTATCCCAAAAAGATGCTTAAATACAGTGATTCTTACGTTCCTAATATCACACTTGAAAGAAAAGTAATATATGTTCTTTATTGAAACGCTGTTATATTTTAATTTATTTTTAATTTTGATCAACCCAATATTTTTCAAGAACTGTTTTTATTTTATTTTATTTTATTAATTTATTATATGTTTGTGGATATTCGTGTGTGATTTGAACACTCGAATTAACCCATCTGTGTAATAAGTAATTAATTCTGTTCCTTCTGTCTGTTGGCCAGCATGTTGTATATTTAAATTGTACAATTCTGTTATTCTTAGGGGACCCAGTCCCAGAATAAAAATTATTTTCTATTCTTCTATTCTATTCTATTCTATCACATCTACTCGTAACAGGTATAATTGGAAGGGCATGCATGTGCATTTGTGCTTTACTTATAGTGGTTTATATTTTAATTTTAATTTTAACATAATTTTTTATATACACAGATATTGATTTTAGGTGCTAAGTGTTTTGGTATTGTTTTTATTTATGATGGTGTGATTTTTTAGTATGTAGTTGTATAATGTATATATAATTTGTTGTTTGGTTTTGTTATTTAATCTTTGGTGTATATGTATAGATATATCTAAGTTTTTGAAAGAAAATGTGAAACGGTAGAGAAGGAAAAGAGAAAAAAAAAAAAAAAAAAAACGGGAAAAATAAGTAGGAAACAAAATTTAAAAGGAAAAAAAATATTGTATTTATAGTTAAATAAATTGTTAAGAATATTCTTGTAGGAAAGAATCGGTATGCTGTGTTATAGCAACCCAATTAAGTTGGGCAGCATCATTTTGTTTGTTTATTTATGAATAAAGTGTATCTCTCTACATAAAACTTTAAGTTACACAAGATATAATGGTGTTTCAAGACGGATGGGATATTTTTCACTCTACATGTAAGCAATTATTAGAATACTAAGTTATAATTTAACATACAAGAAAAATAATAGACGGAAAATTAACAAAAAAAAAAACCTATAAGAGGTGTATATGATACTGAAATAATATACTTAACCTATTATTTATTTTACATAATTATTTATTCTATGCCTCGCCTTTTGGACATATATGCTTCCATAAAATCCCTTTGAAACGACAGAATCCATGACTAGGTTAGCAGTTAACATGGCTAACAATTAAACACGAGATGTAAATACTAACCGATAAAGCCTGAATTGCCAGTTATGATACATGAGGACCGTAAAACGCCTTTAGAAGCATTGGGGACGGAATACAGAGCGTTCCAGCAGTGACTGGGATTCATGACAGCGGCTCTTATTAGAAGCTATTGCGAATAAGTTGCCTTTGAGAGAGCTCTTATCGGGTGGAAGTGATAAGGTTGCTATAGCACAGATAGCGGCCATAGCTACATTCATCTTTCTCCAGCGGCGGGTCTCCTTCGTAGCCTCCAGCAGTCCAGCCGAGGCAATAAACCATTTAGAGTGAATTATTAATTGGGCAATAGCATTAGTCACGGAGTTTCTCACAGCACTAAGATTATCAACATTGTGAATTAGTTATTTATTATAGCTATAAACAATTACATTAGCCTATATTGATGTGAATTACTTTTTTTAGTACGATTGTGGAAAATTATATACCATATTACTTGGATAAGGTGTTTTTAAGAATGAGAGTCTTATATTTATGCATTTATAGGAATTAATCCTTATTATTGGGTTGTTTCACATGAAATGTCCTTTTTTATAGTTTCTGAAATACATAAAGGATTTTGAAGGTCCCTGTTGTTTTCTTCCGAATGTTTACATATTTAGAGTAAACTGTTAATAATCCTCTACCTTTGTATTATAAACATTAGCTTCCCAATCAATTACCCACTTTTTAGTATACTGAAGGCATTTAAAGAAGAGAGTGTTAATGAACGGACCTTTCGCCGTTAGTTTGCTAAGTTTTCAGCTGGGGATACCGACTTGGAAAACTTTCCCCGAGGAAGATCTCCGTCCGTAGTAGACACCGATGTCCTCAAAACATACAGTAGAAGGAAACCCCTACCAAACAGTTAAAGGACTCTCAGCACAACTAAATGCAAGTGCACCTACCGTTTCCAGACATTTAAAGTGTTTTGGGAAAGTAAAAAAGCTGGATACATGGGTGCCTCATGATCTCACTGAGCGGCAGCAAGACCCCATATTTCAAAACATACCGTGCAAAAATTGAAAGAACTGGACTACGAAGTACTTCCACACCCACCATATTCTCCCGACTTGTCTCCAACAGATTACCACCTGTTCAGGAATTTAGACAACTTCGTCAAAGGAAAAATGACTATCAAGTGAAAGTGCGTTTTCAGATTTTGTTTCACTTCAAAGCTCAGAGTTTTTTAGTTCGGGGATAAAAAATTTGGTGTCACGTTGGAAAAAATGTGTAGAAAAAGAAGGTAATTACTTCGAATAAAATTATCTTGTTTTCATATCGTATTTTTAATAAAAATCCTTTACCTTGAAAAAGGACATTTCATGTGACACAACCCAATATAATTAAATTCTTCTTGCTATTATGTACAGATTGGTAATTCTCATTAAAATTTAAATATGTATTATATAATTCAATTATGTAAGGATGTGGAGATTCAGTCAATAAATAAGCAGTTGTCTATAGGCTACGTTTCGAGAATTTATGGTTTTCATATTCCTACCTTAAAATTAAAAAAAAAAAAAGAATATAAAAATTTATTGATAATAATTAATTACACAATAATTAATAGATCATGTTATTGTTACAGAGTCATATTTGAATAAATTTAATAATGCATTGAATTTAAAATAAATAGACATCTCAATAGCAATTTACATTTTTTTTACGTCATAAAACATATGAAATAAATTATTACAATATGAGATAAAACAATGTCTTACAAAGATCTGTTTCGGTATTACAAGGTTTGAAAGAACACTAAAAGAAAGATGTTAAGAGTGGTTCAGAAAGAGGAAGGGATGAATTTTACATTATTAGACATTATTTTGTCTCAAATTGTAAGTAAATTTGTAATAATTTCTATTATAGGGGTACTCACTACGTTTGCTATAGCATATTTTTTGTGATATTTTGCTAAACCCGCCGAGTTTCTACATTTATTTCCTGTATAAAATTGATGGGTTTAGCACAATAGCACAAATAGCATGCTATAGCAAACGTAGTGAGTACCCCTTATATATATTTATAACGTTAACATCAAGAAAATTCTGATTGACATTTCTATTTATCTTCTTTATATCCATTCATAGTGAAATCAAAGCATTCTTAAATTTATTTAAAAATGTTTTCTCTTTCAGTAAAAATATTACCATATATTAATTAATATATACAAATTTTAATATTCTATTTTATTTCCACTGTTAGGGCATAAATATAAGAACAATAAATTCTTTGCGTTGGCTTAACACAACTGCTTATTCATTGATTGAGGCTTAAGACCTGTAGATAACTTAAATTGTTAACAGTCGAGAACTAACAACTATATATATATATAAGCATTTTAAAAGATTACCTTAAATATAGAAAAATACGAAGATAAAGCAGTTCTAACTGTAAGGAACGTAGGCCACCCGGCGCTGAGTGCCTACAGTTCCCGCAAAACAAAAGCATATTCAAATATGTCACTAATAACTATTTTATATATGTGGCAGTAGTAGATCGAAAAAAAAAAACCGTAGAAAGGTGAAATTTTAAATTTAAGACAATTATTGACAGTTTCTTTGTTTTTTTTCAGGAACAATTTTTATTGAGTAATATTACAATCTTTCCTAATTAGGACAGTTTATCGAAAATTGAGGAACTAGAAATGATACTTTGCATTTTTCACATACTAATTTTTTTTTTTTTTTAAAGTTTATCTATTCGTGGTCTAGTTGAGAGGTCACTTTCTAAAATGTTTCTAACGGTATATTATACATCTATATTAGTGCTGTTATGTTTAAAGATAAAAAAAGCTGGCGCAACACACGACTTTCACTTACCTCCGTCACTTACATCAATTCAAGAATTTTTGAACAAATTTCTAAACGAAAATAAATTGTTAAAAAATCATTTAAATTGGATTTTAATAGAAACATTCGTATTATTAAACAATCTGTTATTTTATAATCTAAGAAAATCAATTTTTTATAGGCTGTTCATCACTCTCCGTTAACTTTTACAATGGTAGGTATGAGATAATATTTTTTCTAAAATCTTTAGCTTTCCAACGGTATATCATACATGTATATTACTGTTCTTAAGTTCTAAAACAAAAAATTGCATTAAAAAAATATTTATTTCGGTTTTCTCCTTCAGTTGGGTATCAAATTCATTCAATTTATATATTTACCTGTTTTTCATATTGGTAACAAGATAATATAGTTATTTTTATAGAATCAACAAAATTAAAGGTACTTTAGAGAAAGAAAATTTTAAATATCGGCATTTAAGCCCTTACTTCTTAAATCAGAATGAAACTTAAATGATATTAAAAACCATTAAATTTTACATCGACTTAGCGAGTTTAATCAAAATCGATTGAGCCGTTTTTGTGAAAAAGGTGCAAATTCAGTAGTATAAAGTGGCTCTTCCGGTTAGCTGATTTTGATCAAAAAAGGTTTTGTAACGTCTCGGACGTATATTTGTCTTAAATATGAAATTTCAGTTTTATAGGACTTACCGTTTCCGCCCGGGAGTATGTATGTACACAGACCTTTTTGCGGGACTTGGTTATTTGGACTCAGGGGACCCTAAAATGTGTATTTCCGTTGAAAACTGGAATTCGAAAATTTTCACGATCGCAATACTTTCCATTACTATATATAGTAAGTGAAAGTTAAAAACAGTATAGGGATAGGATTTCAAATAAATACTTCACAGTTTTGAACACGTCATCACGTTTTAGGGCGTGTTCTAGTTAATAGTAACATCTTAGGTGTTATAATTGTCTCAAATATGAAATTACAGTTTCGTACGACTTATATTTTGGCCGCTAGACTTACCCCACACAGAGACCTATTTGGGAGACTTGGTAATTCGGACTCAGAGGACCCTAAAACGTGTATTTTCAGTGAAAACTGGATTGAATTGAATTTACACGATCGCAATAAAATAATCATAAAAAAAAAAATAATAAGTGAAAATAAAATAAAATGTAAATCCTTACTTTTTTATAAAATCATATAAAGCTAAATAAGGACAACAAAATATGTAAGAATAATGTAAAAAATGTAATAAATGATAAATCCTACATGTCATGCTCAATTTCTCCGAACAGCTTTATCTAAGGGACAATCTTAGAAAGTTGGACCGTATTCCCAATATGAGGCTGTCCCAAAACGATAAATCATTATGACAGAAAATGTATCTGCAGAAAAAAAAAATATGCGGTTTGCTCAGGGAGAGAAAAATATATAAAAAAAGGAGAAGAAGAAGTATATATGAATGGAGGATCGGATATATATAGAGATGTGGAAGATGATAAAGACAGAATGCGAACCGGAATGCTCATCTTATATCTGAGCTATGATACATCAATGTCACCCACAACCATCTCCTCTTATAGTCTCCCTAGTCTCTACCTTACACCGGGTCTTATCTTTCCTCTCTGTCATCTCACCTGTATATTCATACATAATTAACGCGCTAGAAATTTCTTTATAGCAGAAAATTTTAACAGGCGCGTATTTTTAAAATAGGTAAATAATATTAATAGAAACAGAAAATTTGAGTTGCATTTGCAAGTAACACTAGACTTTTACCGACCTTCGTTGTAAAAATTAAGATCTTTAAAATAATGTGAGAGTAAAAAAAAAAACTTAAAGAATATTAATTACTTGCGAAGAAAATATGTGGTTCAGATTATTATTATAACAACAAAAATTATCATATTTTATCTGTTTAACATTGTTTCCTAGAATCATATCTTTACCAAACCATTCACTCCCAGCTACCTCCCTATATCCAGAGACTTCTGCAATTTAAATCGTCAGTCCACTCCCTCCAAACAAGATCGGGCCATTCTGACCTTTACATTCCAACCCACAGAACAACAACTTTTGATCATTCCTTTCTTGTCCGCTCCACTATTCTCTTGAATTCTTTACCAACTCATATCCGCCATGCTTCTTTCCAACCATCATTCAAGTCCCAGCTATTCCAGTACTTACTGTCATCCAAACAGACGCTCCATAAGATATTTCAAATCAAATATCAATTTAAAAAGACAATTTATAATTTATTGTTTATATTTTTATACGGATCAATTATCATGAATCAGTTTCAATGTTTAGTTTTGTTTAACACATCAGAAGTTATTATTTATTTATTTTACTCTGTTGTTTTATTATATCCTTTCTTTTCATTTTATATCATTGTGAATAAGAATTAATTATAATTCTTTGGTCTTGTAACAAGACACCATATATATCTTTATTGTACATATATATTGTTCTTATAAATAAAATAAGAACAGAATAAAAATATTTTATATTCTATCTAAAACAACGGTCAGTTTTATTAGCTTGTTATCACCACTCGTTACCTTATAATACTTTGTGAATAAAATTACAAAAATTACATTAAAAATATTTATGATATCATCTCCTTTAATTAGAAGAATTCAACGGTTAATTGAAACGTTGATTTCCAAAAGATACTAAAGGAATTTTTTTAAGAAATTTAAATTATGACATATTTGTATTCTCATAATTTAGTTTTATCTAAATCATCAATTTGATTTTTTCTAATGATCTCTCAAGTACTATACAAACGCGATTCATAAATGTAATTATTTTCTAAAAGTCTTAATTACGCATTTTTTTTTCGTTCCACATAATACTTAAACACTTTATTCCATAACTTTAATATAGTGTAATTAATATAGTATAAAAAAAATATATAGATTTTAATGCGAAAAGAATAGAATAAGTTAGTTAATTAATATAGTAATAGGAAATTTTCGCGCTTTCTGTAAAATTTCCTAGAATAAATGCAGTTCTTTTTTTAAATTAACGTCTCAATTACAGCCCCAAACCTCAATTCCGTAAGTCCATATAGGCATCTCAAAGTAGATAAGCCTTTTGTAATTAAGTGCAAGGTTAAAGCGTATGTTTGGTAGGTGTTGAAATAAACGAAAGCTTCAAGCAGTTTGTTGTCTTCTAAAGTCTTCTGTGCGGATCCCATGTTAGACGTTTGTCAAGAAGGATTCTGTAGGGCAGGATGTCATAGGTTTATGCACGGTTTAAGGGGTACCGACAATAAATGCAACGAACCAATTGCAATCGAGCTAGCTGATGTAAGATGGACTTCCTTGTGAAGTTCTATAGTTAAGAATTAAGAAAGTATATAACAAAAAATATACAGGAGTTCTATATTTTCAGTTTGTTTTACACACAATTTTTCATTTTTACTGTAATTTTTTTTAATAAAGGGTTGATACAGTTTGTGTTGGGTTTTTGTATGAGTATATTTTTCGAGGACTTGAATACTTTCCTAAAATCATTTTTTTAGTCTAATATTACGAAGCATTATTACTAAAATATAAAAACGCTTCAAAAATGTATGTAGTATGCTAATGACCCAATGAGGGTAGATGCATTTATATAAATAAATAAGTAAATATAAACGCTGAAAATTATCACATATTGATTTTTTATTTCCAAATAACTATAATACGGTATAACTGTTTACAGCTAATTAACAAAGTTCAAAATTAATAAATAATTCGAAGGAAAATGGAATATCACCGCTACTAATTTCAAAACACTATCTGGCTAGTTTTGAATCAATTTTAATGATTCCTTTATAGTTTTGTAAGAAATTTAATTATCTTTCGAAAAGCAACAAAAGATGTTTTATTTATAAATTTATAAATAACTGAGGTGTGGGCGTTTTTATAAGTAAAATTACAATTCCTTTTCTTTTCTGTTTTCTAATTATTTGCGTTTTTGTTTTGTTTGTTTTTTTAGTTAAAAAACAATAATAAATTTGTCTTTATCTTCACAAATAACTGAGTTATGGGCGTATAGTATTGGTGTTGTGTCTGAGAAAAATTATACATCACCCAAAACGCAAAAATTCTTTGTAATACCTAAAGACTAGAAGGATTGATGATACAAATCCTACAAACAAATCCTTGGGGTAACTTGGGGGTTATATAGTTCTTCGTTATCGAATTGGGACATACATTTACAAATTGCTAAATTAACTCTACAGGTGAGATTGCAAGGTATATTCAATTATGAGTTTGGAAATGTAATGTCTTACCTGTCTCAGCAATGCCCATTGTTAAACAAAAGCAAAAAGACTTTGTTCTAAATACACCTTGAACACAACAAATTGCCATCGAATTAAGATAATCCCACTGCCGGTTATTAGGCACTTGTGCGAACAGGAATGATTCATTCATTTATTATTTACATGTAAACACAGTATGGCGGGAAATATTAGTGTTGAGTGTCTTGTCAACTAATAATAAAAAGGTGAAGCACTGAAAATTCCAATCTTTTGTTCACCTCAATTGGTGATTTTGCCCACTGTGGAGCGGACAAACGGATTTATTTGTATTCCCTATTCGGATTATACATAGCTTGAAACGCAAGTCCTCAAATTTTGAGAACAGGGAGAGGTAATTTCTCTTTTCTTTTTTTTAGATTACAAAGGTTTAATATTGTAAATAATAAACCAAAATTTATAACACCAATAAACTTGGTTTCTGTCTTTTCCGATCGTTCAAAACTAAACCTCTTTATATATTCGGAAATGTTTTTATTTCTACTAAGAACTCCATTGGTTGGAGGCGATAAGTTGTTTAAAGAGGCCACAGAAACGGCGTTTTCAGGATTTTTTATGTTTCGAGTAGAATTGTGCGATGGGAGGGAGGCTAGGTTTTTTACATCTCCATTTTATCTTGGGCGAAGGATGCAGAGGTCGTATCCTTTACAGCCAGGCCTCCGAGTCCTCAGGAGTGATCGCCGATCTCCACCGACCAAGAATCATGGATCCTATATCAGATTTCATTGCCGCCTTTTAGGATCCCATTCTCGATATATCTTTTCACATAAAGTAGATCTTAAATGTATAACTTTATGGTGGCATCTTGATCTCCAAGGATAATACAGCAATGATACCAATCATATAGCTAGAGTTTTTATTTGGAAATTTTATTTTACTGTTGTCCTTAAAATATTCATATATTTTATAGCTAAGTTTAAGTTAGAAAGAAAATAACTTTATTCTGTAAATGGCTCAACTATTAATAACATTCTATTTGAATTGGCATAAGACCTATATCTTGCTAATCTTTTTTTTTTTTTTTTTTTTTTAATATTTATTTATTTGAATTTACAAAAATTGTAACATAGATCACAATATGTTTGTTGTTTATTTATTTAACGTCACTTTATGCTACAGTGGGAGTCCTAAACTTTGCCTATGCAGGTTTTATTAGGATAGGGATCTTTAACGAGTACCTGACATCGCACAAGCTCGGGACCACCTTTTAACGTCCCATCCGAAGGACGGCATAACTAAGGATTTTTTACTCCCATTAAAAAAATCCTAGGATCACCTGCGGGTTTGAACCCGTGACCTCAGGCATAGGAGGCTGTTATGCTAACCATCCAGCTACAAGTGATCCCTGCACAATAAGTAAGTATGCAGGATAAAGAAAAGTCGTTAAAATGTCTTGAGAAAGAACTACCCAGTGGTAGCACTTCACTAACTATTTTAAGGAAGTTGGTCTCGAGGCCAAATTCTTTTCAATCGCCTCGGAGGGTTATCAGGAGTATCTAAGGAAGATAGATTATGGACAAGTGAGTTTGTGTGGGCAGAGAGTTTAGAATGGAAAGAGGAGTATCTATCACGGGCTATGTCTGCAACAAATGGGATGTTGAGGTCATTATGGAGGAGTTGATTTGTGACAAAATAGGGGACATTCAGCGAAGGATTTAATAGTGATGTAAATGAGTGAAATAATTTTGTATTATACTGGAAGTTTTGAACGTTTGTCTAGTAAGTGTTGTAGTAATCGGTATCTTGGAGCAGTTTCTTGTCGTTTCAGTCTTGTGTGAGTATTTCAAGTAAGACGCTTGTCAAAATGGAGCCCTAGGTATCGGTTTTGTTCTACAGAGATAATCTAAATGAAAAATCTGGTGCGTGCAACACACGACTTTCATTTACCGCAGTTATTAAAATTTTACTATGAATTTTTAAATACTGATAGAGATAAAAAAAAGGTTAAGTGGTGAATAGCATTGAGTTTTTATAATAACATATGTTTTATTAAATAATCTACACCAATTGGTTATATCTATCGGCTTTTCACAACTTTTTATTAACTTTTATAATTTTATTTATAAGCCAAAATCTATAGCTTTATAACGGTATATCAGGAATCTATTTTACAGTTCTTAAGTTCAAAAAGCCAAAATTTATATTAAGAAATATTTTGGCTCTTTTCTAATGAGAAATTAAATTATAAAATTTAAATAAATGAAAAAAAAACTAAATGTAGTTGGATATCAAATTCGTTCAATTAATATATTTACCAGTTTTTATAAATGCTAACAAGATTATATTGTTGTTTTTTTCAAATATACAAACTTAAATGTACTTAAGAGGAAGAAAATTTAGAAAAATTACTTTTAAGCTCTGTCATACTATTGCAATCAAATTGAAACCCATATGATACTAAAGCTTTTCAAATTTTAAATCGATTTAGCAAGTTAACTTAAAATCGTCTGAGCTGTTTCTGAGAAAATCGTGAAAAGATGCTAAATGAGTGAGACAAAGTAATTTTAAGGAAAAAGTTACTGAAACATTTTGGACAATTTTCTTAAATATGAAATCTACGTTTAGAATTACCCACACACTACTTTTTCGGGCGAGTTTTTTGTTGGGACACGAGGGAAGCTAAAACGTTACATTCCGTTGAAAAATGGAAATAAAAAATTTGACGATCACAACATATTCACAAACTATATAGGTAAGAGAAAGTAGGAAATGAAACAAGTTAACATAAAAATATATGATATATTATGTAGTATAATTCTTAGAAGCTGTTATAATATGAACAAAATTTAAACTCTTAATACAGGGATTCTTAAAAAAGAACGTAAAGTTGAATAAAGAAATTTCATTAGTTGCTGGTGTACCTCAAAGACTTATAAAACTTCATTATACAAAAAAAGTAGATTAAAACCTTCTAGCTAACTATAGTCATTAGCTTTAACTACGTTTATCTTGATCTAGTTTATTTAACCTAAGCATTACTTTATCTATGTTTTGTCAAACAGTATGCGGAAGGTCACGGGTTTAAACACGCAGGTGGGATGTTTAGAAGGGAATACAAATAAAAAATCCTTCGTTGAGCCACCCTCGGAGGGGACGTAAAAAAGTAATCCCGAGTTTGGGTGATGTCAAGTGCTTGTTAAAGATCCCTGTCCTAATTAAACGTGGATAGGCAAAATTTAGGACTCCAACTGTAGCATCGTCCGATTAGCCACAGTAGCATAAAGTGACGTTAAATATATAAACAACACTTTGCGGAATGAATAAATCTCCTGGCACTAGAATAGCATATGTGTTAAAAACTGAGGCTAAAGGATGTCTAATAAATTTTAAAAAAAATGAAATAGTTTCTTAGAAGTAGAATATTAGATACATTTCTACAAAATTGTATTATTACAGCAAATTTTTGCCGTCATGTTTAGTCTTGATACAATACGGTTCAATAAATTATTTTAAAAAATTAAACTCTGTTACACCTATTAAATTACAATGATTATCATAAATACCTCATGCGTAATCTTCACGATATATTCCTTATCAAAATTGC
Organism: Piezodorus guildinii; assembly: GCA_023052935.1. Classification (NCBI taxonomy): domain Eukaryota; kingdom Metazoa; phylum Arthropoda; class Insecta; order Hemiptera; family Pentatomidae; genus Piezodorus; species Piezodorus guildinii. Next base: position 17,861,235 of record CM041292.1, on the reverse strand, counting down.
AGTACTTAAAAAATAAATTTATACTGGCACCACAGAATAATACGAACCTGAAACAAAAATAAACAATTCCAATAAATATGAATCCACAAGAACATACAAATTAATTGATACTAAGTAACATTTCATGTATGTGTTTGTTTCACACAATATATTACATATTAAATTTAAAAAAAAATTGTATAAAGTTAAAAATTCATGAACATTATACCTAATGTAGGACGGAAATATATTTTTATGTATGCACATTGATATTCGCAGGAAAATTTAAATTTTTGAAGTGTAGGAAAATTTAATCTTCTTTACCTTTCATTATTTAGAAAACAAAGAAAAGAAAAATGCATTTTCAGATGTAAAAAACCACTTAAGAAAGTTTAATTCATGCATTTTATCTTTAAAACAGTTTGCTTCATAATGAATAAAACTGAAAGGTTGATCTTCACAAGGCATTATGAAGCTTCGTAGTTATATTTGTATTGTATTAAAATGGTGATGGGAGCGGCGTGGCCTAGTGAATAGAGCACTAGTCTAGCAGCCGCTAGAAAGTGGGTACCTAAAATAATTGAGGAAAAACCTGGTGGCTCAGCGTGATTGACCTAACCTGAGGCCTAATCATCTCATTGCACTGCCGTTTTCCTAGAAACAGTACTAATCTCTGGAAGGAATTAGTCCGGGTGGCGGTCATTAAATGAAACAACTAACTAGTTTCAACTATTTTATTGTTTGCCAACGTTTCGACCCCCTTTGTGGGTCATCATAAGTACTAATCTCTATATGTACTGAGCCCAAGACCCTTCGTGGGTTGTAGTGGTATAGGTTTTTTACAGGTTTAATATAGTTGTAAATTTCATTAAATAAAAAAATGTAGCTAAGATTTTGAAGTAAATCGTACCAATGTCAGTTACTTCGAAGATGTTTCAGAAACAATTTACAACAAATCCCTCTAATCAACTAAATATCTGAAAAAGAATTGTATCATTTTTTTTTTTTTTCTCCGGGAAATTGAAAAGTTAAGCCGCAGAATATTGCTTTAGTTTCTCCTTGAAAGCGAAGTAACAAGTGGGACTGAAGTGATTAGATTCGAGTACCAAGATAGGCCAACAGGTAGCGCCACTGCATGCTTATAGCAAGGCTACCACCACAATGCTCGTATATAATTACAGCTATTAAATGTTTATTATTTATGTAAACGTACTTATATTTATTATCTATATTAATGTTTGAAAAATATTTAGTTTTATCATGATCACCATACAATTATCAAATAGTTTACTATGATTATTCAATGATCGCGAATGAACTGAATGCAATCACTCATTAATGTTGAAAAAATAAAAATATTAATAATTTTATATTTACTTTGACTTACATATATACGAAATAAAAATGAAATTAAAGTTTTGCAATCATGAAAATTTTACCATTCCAGTTTTCAAGTAAAATACAGGTTTTACAGTCCACTGAGTCCAAATCACTAAGTCGCAGGAAAAGGTCTGTGTGTGTGTGTGTGAAACTAAAATTTCATATTTATATATATATATACATACATAATCCGTTGCTGGTTTTACTTTTGAGTTGTCACAAAAATATAAATACTGACAATAAAAATAAATCAAAGTGTTAAGAGATGTACAAGTTAAATAAATATAAATTATCCCTTCATTTAGTTAGATTGTTTGAAATAAATCGTCGAGAAGTAAAAGAAATAGCTTAGCTTAACTGCCAAAGAAAAAAAATTTGTTATTTCAGTTAGTCTTATTGATACCGATTTCTTTCCACCATATGTTAAAAAAAAAAAAAAAAATCCTTAAAGCAATATGTTTGTTATTTTTTCCTTGATTAATTATTAAATTCGTTCAACATGTTTATTTAACTTTTCTTCATTAATGCTAATAATATTTTTTTTATTATTTTTTTTTTTTTTTAATTTACAAAATAAAAGGTACTTTAGAAGATGAAAATTAAATATATTGACACTTAAGCCCTGTCAGACTATTTCAATATGAATGATTGCTTTGGTTTTTGGTTTTTTTATTGGTACAAAACATCTTGGTTATCAGTGCCATATACACACATTTTACATCGTAAAATCAATTTAAAACAAATAATATTTTTTTGAAACAAACAATTATGGTTTTAGTTGAAATATTAAATAATAATATTAATTAGAATAAATAATGAACTAATAAAACAAATACATAACAAACAAATAATGATACATAATAGACTATAATGATATACATAATAAGTAATACATAAATACAGATAATACACTCTAAACAAATAATAGACTCATAAATAGTGCCAGATACACTCATTTTAGAAAATTAATTTAAAATAAATAATATTTTTTTAAATAATCAGCCATGGTTTTAGTTGAAATATTAAATTATAATATTAATTAAAACTAATAATAAGAATAAGAATAGTCAATAATAAAAATAAATATGAGAGCATTTTCAAGTTATAGTAAGTTAAATATATATCAAGCTAATTTGAAGTAAATGAATAGTAGACAATATTCAAGGATGAAAAAATATCAAATCCTCTTATAAAAGTCCATATTAATATGAATAAAATTTACTTGTCAATATGAATAAAACTTACATGATAATAAAGTCCGTTAAATTTTACATCGATTTAGCGAGTTTAATTAAAAACATTTAAAAGAAACTGTTAAAAGAGTACAAAATCCATGGTATAAATTAGCACTTTCAGTTTAAAAAGTTATTCTAACATCTCGGGCTTACAGTCGATTCAAATATATATATATATATATATATATATATAAAATATATATATATATATATATATATATATATATATATATATATATATATATTTATAGTATGCTTCAAGAAGTAATAAACTTTTATTAGTAATAAAATGTAAAATGGTAGAGTTTTACAATATATATAAAGTACATTCTGCTTTGACAAAACATCACTTTTGCTATTTTCCTCAGTTAAATATTTTACTCTAGACCCATGACGACATCCTTGACTTCTTCGTTCACAGCGGATTAGGCTCCCTCAACTTATTTGTAGCTCGACTTGATGAACTATCCTCAGACCATAGTCCACTGATCCTAAAAGTATCTCTCACTCCGATTCCAAAACCTATCCCACCGTCATTTATCCGAGGCCCTGTTTACTGGAACCTATTTCGCCAAATCCTGACCGATAATATTAACCTCAGAGCGACCCTCAAAACCCCAGAAGACCTTGACGATTCCGTCTACTCCTTCACCACCGCCATTCAGCAAGCTGTCTGGACTGCCTCCTCTCCTAAGCACTCCAATATAACTCCTATCCAAAACCATTTGCCTCAACACCTTACAGACCTAATCCATGCAAAACGCCGTGCCAGATCATTATGGCAGCGCACCCGACACCCAACAGATCGCCGCTCCTATAACTTCTATTGTAGACAATTGAAGCAGGAGTTGGCGACCTTCCGTTCCCAGTCCTTTAATTCCTACCTCTCCTCTCTGTCAGCTAGTGATAATTCCCTGTGGAATGTCACGAAGAAGATTTTAAAATCCCATCAAGTTTCCCATCCTCTCCGGCGTGGTGATGACTCCTGGGCTGCGTCTGATGAAGATAAAGCCGAGGAATTCGCCACACACCTCTCCAAAGTATTCACTCCTCACCCGGAATCCCAAAGCAATCATACCGCAGCAGTACAAGACTTCCTTTTGTCACCAATACCTCTTTCCCTACCTCCTAAAGCTATTAATCCCTCTGAGGTTAAATATCTTCTCCAGAAACTGACCCTCCGTAAATCTCCTGGACATGATCTCCTTACCCCCCAGATCCTCCGTCAACTTCCGCAGAAAGCTATTATATTCCTTACCTACATCTACAACTGCATCCTACGCACCACCTATTTTCCTCTCTTGTGGAAACATTCCACAATCATTCTCTTCCTAAAACCAGGTAAACCTTCCAGCAACACTTCATCCTACAGACCTATAGGTCTACTTCCCATCCTCTCAAAAGTGTTTAAAAAACTAGTTCTAAAACGAATCCTGCCTATATTAGAATCACAAAATCTTCCTTCCCATCAGTTTGGTTTCCGTGCTCATCATTCCACTGTTCAACAAGGACTCCGAGTTGTAGACCATATTTTCTCAGCCCTTGAATGCAAAGAGTATTGTTCTGGTGCGTTTCTGGACATAGCGCAAGCTTTTGACCGGGTATGGCACACCGGATTACTCTTCAAGCTTAAAACGCATTTACCCCAGTCTCTATACCTCATTCTACGATCCTATCTCTCAAACCGCTCCTTCCGAGTGCCTACATCCTTTACACTGCTGATATTCCTAATCATCCTGACACCTTTCTGGCAACATTTGCAGATGACACCGCCATCCTATCATCCAATTCCGATCCTGAAATAGCATCCTTAATTCTGCAAAGACACCTTTGTTTTATCAAGGACTGGTGTAATGCTTGACGTATTAAGGTTAATGAAAGCAAATGCACCCACGTCACCTTCACCCTTCGACGCCAATCCTGTCCAATGGTTCATTTCAATTCCATACCGCTTCCTTCCTAAGACACAGTCCGGTATCTTGGCTTATTACTAGACAAAAGATTGACGTGGAACCCACATACAAGACTTAAACGAAAAGAACTCAACAGACGATTCGGACAGTTATATAGACTACTAAACAGAAAATCTAAGATTACAGTTTACAACAAATTATTACTTTACAAGACAATACTGAAGCCAATGTGGACCTACGGACTTGAACTGTGGGGAACAGCCAAACGTTCTAACATCAAACGCATTCAATCCTTTCAATCCAAAGTCCTCCGAACAATAGTAAATGCTCCTTATTATGTCTCCAATTATACCTTACACCACGACCTTAATGTTCCATTTATTTCAGACCTGATTCCATCTAAATTTTCCAAATTCCACCAGAACCTCATTCATCATCCTAATCCTCTAGCACAATCCCTATCCAGCTCCACTCATCCATACAACCCTCCTAGAAGGTTGAAACGGCAGTGGCCCCGAGACATATTGTAAACATCTATTCTGGAGTTCTGACACTGGTCAGATTCTCCTCTCATGTGCGGTGTGATTGTGGCTGTGGCGCCCTCACTTAGCTTCCGCTGGCTCTCACCAGTGATGCGGCTGAGAGGGAGGCGCTGGGATCCTTTGGACTCTGCTTGTCCTTCCACAAGTGGGAGGACAAGCCCCGTCAGGGGTTCCCGAGCTGATTGTAAATATTGTACATAGGTATGAATGTGACATGTTTTGTTTATTTATTTGTTAACTTCATTTATTTGTATTTATTTTGTCTATAAATTTTGTTATTGTATACGTTTATTTATTTTAATTTTATTTTATGTAATTTGACTTTCCTTTTGTTTATATTGTAAATATTGTATGAATGAGATCCTGTAGCACTATTATTATTGTCTATTATGACAAATTGTAATATATACGAATAAAAAAAAAAAAAAAAAAAAAAAAAAAAATACTCATGACAATGTATAGTATTTACCCCTTAAAAGTGATGTGAATGAAACATAACGTTTTAACAACACAACGGATCACATGGTAACTTGCAAAATCATATTACCATGCCACAATATCCTAAAATAAACCAATCAATGATCAGTCAAGCGAAGTAATTTCTAATCAAGACAGAACCATCCTTCGCCAATGCATACCAAATCAGGGCGGAAGACAGTTTTATCTTGTTTGTGATTCATCAATAATTAATGTTGTTTAGTCGTTCAATTATTAAAACCTGAAAGTGTCGATGTTTTACAAAGTTCACTAAAATGTTACATCTTCATTGAACTCCTATCTGATGTAATCGTCATGACGGTGATGATAAAAAGAAATGTTTTAAAATGTATTTTTGAATTATTCTGTAGCTCAGTGTAAACATTTATTCAGGATAATTTCTGAATTTGACGTTTTAGGCTACTTCATAGAAGACGAACTTATCACCGTAGCGGGACTAACTACAAACATATAGCTCTCCCCGACTTCTGTCAAATTTACCGAAAGGGTACACGACGGTTTCAGATCTCTCAGTGTTGCCAGGTAGAAAGTAATTTAATAAATAATTTAATATTTCTTGCGTTTATAATAATATAATAAAAGTGTATTATATTTCATTTCTCATTTACTCCATTTTGGTTAATGATTTTCTATAATGACCTTCTTCATAAAAAAAAAAAAAAAAAAAAAAAATGATTCCCCTCTCAAAATTTTAGGGCTTACATTTTACGTAGAACCCGAATTAATGTTCTACTAAACTATCTAATTCCTCTTGCATTCAAATCTGACAACCCTCCGAGGAGATTGAAAAGCGACGGCGCCGAGACATACTAATTTAATTTGACATTGAAGTGCTACCGCTGGGTAGTTTTTACACAAGAAATTTTCATGCCCATAAATATAAATTAGCCCATGAACTTATTGCATTTATTATAATAATAATAATAATAGGCTTAGCGAACCCGAAGGTTCGATGCCGATACCACCAAATTCCGCCTACACAGACTCGTCCAATGCTCACCATTCAAGCCCAAGCTCCCGAGATCAGCCTTAACGCAATCCTCCCATCTCCGCTTCGGCCTACCTTTCGGACGCCTACCAGTCGGATCAGCACATACCAACTTTCTCGGAATCCGCTCGTCATCGAGCCCAACAACTTTACTCGCCCATTTGAGTCTCCGCGATGTAATCAGCTCAATTATATTCACAGGATGCAAATTCCGCGTTATGCAACCTTCTAAACTCCCCAGTGGTCTCATCTCTCTTTGGAACAAATATTTTACGCAATACCTTATTTTCGAAAACCTTAAGCCATTGTTCATCCTTTAAAGTAAGCGGCCACGTTTCAAATCCGTAAAGAACCGTTGGAAGAATAATAGTTTTATAAATTCTAATCTTTAAGTTTTAAGATAGAAGCCGCGAACTAAGTTCTTCTATCTAAAAACTTAAAGAATTGCATTTATTATAAGTAATAATAATTATAATGATAATAAATTCTTTATTTTTTCTGGGACAAGTCCCTTTCGGTATAATATCACAGAAAAATAAAATTACAGCTTCAGTCTCTTAGAGTATAAACAAAAAAAAAAAAAAACCTACAGAAGTAACAAGAAAATAAATTATAGTGATAAATTAATAGGTGGCTTCATAAAATAATTTAGAAAAAACAAATTATACAAAAATTAAAAAAAAATTAAAATATGATCATACATAAAGTGCAAAATACATTTTAAATGCTTGTGATAATGTGTAAAATAATATTTATAAATCTTTAAATACAATACAAAATAAAATATGATAAGTAATTGTTTCTCGCAGCTCCATTTACCGATTTTTGTTGAAATTTGCAAGTCTGTTAGGATCATTTGAAAATTAAGTAGACAGGAAGTGTTTGAACTAACAGGATGGTCGGAAGAATATTGGAGTGACGGATATAAGAGAGGAATAGAATTCCATACAGATGAGGATCGAATAAGGAAAGATCTGTCGAAAGCTGCTGTTATATACAGGTCTGAATGCCGCGAAGTTTTTTTTAAATTCTTACATTGATATTACAATAATACGATAATATATATATATATATATATATATATATATATATATATATATATATATATATATATATATATATATATAAAATCAATTAAAATATTAAATGGTTAAAGTGGAAAGTGTAACAGATAAAAACAAAACAAAAAAAATGATGAAATATGAGAAGGCGACAATCACCCGACCTCGATGATGAGATATGGATTGACCATGAGAATAATGGACACAACTGTTGCATCCTCAACTCGACCATCGCACATCACATACATAAAAATGGATTAAACTCCTGCATTATTTAATATCTTTTCACCAAATCGTGTAAATTAAGCTTTGTCACATGACAAGTCGACATTAAGTTCCGAATAAATAATCAATAATATAAAACTAGATCACTCAAAATGATCGCGGACAATATAACTTTGTTTCGACATAGATAAAAATCAAAACTACTAAATTAAATACAGCATTTCTTTTTTTTTTTTTTTAATTTAATCATTTTTATTAGTCAAGTGCCCTTGAGACTGCAAAGTCAATAATATTTAGATATATGCAATTTGAAATTAATTTGCGAAATATTAAACATTTAAATTATAATTATTAGTGATTGGACACAACTATTACAAATTATGGTTAATAAAATATTCAAATAATACACAAAAAAGTAAGAAAAATTATTTTTAAAAATGTGTGAATATGTATTACAATAAAAAAAGTAGAAAACAAAAATACATATTTAAGAATAATGGTACATAAAAAAAATCAGGGTAGAGCAGACTACTGTAACTAATAATGATAATAATATTATATCAATTACTATTATAGAAGAGTAATTTAAGTTATGAATATATTATTCGGAACATTCTCTTCTAATTTGTTTATATATTTATTTATCACAACATATCAAACATGATTATTAATTACGTTTCGAGGTACCTTATGCCTCATCTTCAGATTTTCAAATATTATCTAAAATATAATTGAATACATATTATAAGCAATTATATATACATTAAGAACACATTATCAATAAATTAGAATCAATTTATCATTTAAAATATTTACAATCTGTTTATAATTAGAATTCTACTTACATTTATTTCCATATTGTATCTCAATATAGGTCAATTACTATTATAGTATTACTCATATTAAGCTCATTAGAAAACATTGAATAGCACAAGAAAGGTATTAGGTAAATGTTATTTTAGTCTATATGATAGTTGCAAGCGCATAGCAACAAAAGGTTGAGATAATGAATATGTGATAATGAAAAGATAAATTTTAACAGAATTATTCATATCTATGAGCTTAATGATAATGTGTTCTTAATGTATATATAATTGCTAATAATATTTATTCAATTATATTTTAGATAATATTTGAAAATCTGAAGATGAGGCATAAGGTACCTCAAAACGTAATGTAATAATCATGTTTGATATGTTATGATAAATAAATATATAAACAAATTAGAGGAGAATGTTCCGAATAATATATCAATAACAATAATAATAGTCTTTATTTACATGTAAATACAAAGTTAATTACTCTCCATTTCGTATAAAAAATCAAAAGAATAAATGAATATTTACATGGAATGTATTTACAAATGGGCCTTTCCAAAGAATAAAAGATTAGAGTCTTTTGTGCGGTATTAATGTAACCACTTGATAATAAATAATAACTATTAAAAAAAATAATACATAATGTCTTGAAAACATATATCTCTTATTTATATTTATATTGGATTTAGTTAAAAATGACAATATCTAGAACGTAATAAACTTTACTAGGAAACAAATAGTATAATTAGGGACATGACATATTTAAGTGACATGCTTAATTAAACTTTTTGTAATCAATTAAATAAAATGAACATGGTTTAACACGTTCACGCCGGGGGGTCGCGCTTAACGTGGGGCGACGTGCATCATAGGTGATTCACTTGTTTTTAGAAAATCAGTTAATTTTATTTTTGTAGGAATTAACAAGCATGAGAGTTCATTTATTAAATATTTCATAACTTTCAACATGCTCCCTCAAAGGACTCTCATCGGTTAATTTAATTTGGTTACTCTTCTTAAAGAATTTTCTTTAGCTGTGCGTGATTTCATTTCATACTTTTATCCCCATAAATAATAATATAATATATAATAAAATAATTATTTTTAATAATAAATAATAATATAAGAATCTTTTTAAAGTATTTCCTTATAATAACTCCTTCAAGTCATATGTTTATGTCAAAACTGTTATCAAAACAATCTCGCATTAAACACGTTGGAACTTGCAACAGTACCGCCCCGCCCCACGAAGCGTTGGTGGCTAAGATGAAGGATTAACTAGGCTTTTACGAATTATCCAATTATGTTTGTCGCAAGTCACGTTTACCCTTCGACGCAGATCCTGCCCTTTTGTCCATTTTAACTCTATTCCCTTACCTTTTCTGACACAGTCAAATACCTTGGTTTCCTCTTAGACAAAATACTGACATGGAACCCCCATACTAGACTCAAACGACAAGAACTCAATCGACGATATGGCCAGCTATATAGACTACTAAAAAGAAAATCTCATTTCTCAACGGACAACAAACTCTTAATTTACAAGACTATTCTTAAACCAATTTGGACCTACGGACTTGAACTGTGGGAAACAGCAAAGGTTTCGAATATCAAACGTATCCAATCCTTTCAGTCTAAAGTCCTTAGAAGGCCCCGCCCCACGAAGCGTTGGTGGCTAAGATGAACGTGTTAAAAGAAAATTTATATTTGGTCAATATGGGTAATGAGTTAAGGATTAACTAGGCTTTTACGAATTATCCAATTATGTTTGTCGCAAGTCACGTTTACCCTTCGACGCAGATCCTGCCCTTTTGTCCATTTTAACTCTATTCCCTTACCTTTTCTGACACAGTCAAATACCTTGGTTTCCTCTTAGACAAAATACTGACATGGAACCCCCATACTAGACTCAAACGACAAGAACTCAATCGACGATATGGCCAGCTATATAGACTACTAAAAAGAAAATCTCATTTCTCAACGGACAACAAACTCTTAATTTACAAGACTATTCTTAAACCAATTTGGACCTACGGACTTGAACTGTGGGAAACAGCAAAGGTTTCGAATATCAAACGTATCCAATCCTTTCAGTCTAAAGTCCTTAGAACAATAGTAGATGCCCCATATTATGTCACCAACAAAACCTTACACCATGACCTGAATATCCTATTTGTCCTTGATCTAATCCCCTCCAAAGTCATAATCTTCCATCAGAAGCTTATTCACCTTCCTAATCCCTTGGCAAACTCCCTATCTAGTTCCAAACATCCCTATAACCCTCTTCGTAGGCTGAAGCGGCAGTGGCCCAGAGATCTCCTGTAAATATGTTATTGGAGTGCTGGCAATGGCTGGCTTCTCCACTCATGCCCTGAGTGTATATGGCTCTAGCGCCATCGCTCAGCCTCCACTGGCTCTCAAGACCAGTGACGCAGCTAAATGAGAGGCGCTGGGATCTTCTGGCATTGTGCCTCGACATCCACAAGTGGATCTCGAGGTTTGATTCGGTGATCCCAGGGGTAGTTTGTAAATATTGTAAATAGGTATGAATGTGAACAAGATTGTTATTATTATTTTCTTTATTGTACTTATTTAATTTTGTGTATATATATTTTTTTTCTTTTATTTGTTTATTCTTTATTAATTTTTTTCTTTAATTTTATTTACAATGTACATATGGTATTAATGATTTATTCTATCTCTAATACTCATTGCCCCAGAAGGTGACAGATTGTATTATCTCTTAATAAAACAAATTAAAAAAAAAATTATGTTTGTCAAATAGTTTCATTATATTCATAATCACTACTAAATATCATATTTTATATCATGTGAATTAGCCGTGTCAATGTATTTCCTCTAGTTCAGTTTTTGTTTCATTGTTTATTCATTTAACGTTACTTTATGTGACTATGTCGTATCGGACGAATCTACAGTAGAAGTCTTTAATTTTTCCTATGCATGTTTGATTAGGATATGAATCTTTGACGAGTACCTAACATGGCACAGGTTCTTCGACACAGTTTACGTACACTACGAAGAACGGCATAACGAAGGATTTTTATTTCCGCTCCTAATAATGTATAGCGTTGTTCCAGGTGTTTTCTCCCCCTTTTCCTAAACTTGAGCAGACATTGAATGATCCCGTACGTGACGAGGAAGTTATTATTATTCCGAGGAGGTGAGTGGGGGGGGCCCTGGCTAATCCGAAATCTAATTAGGGCTTCTTGGCTCAGGTGGCCTTCCCCTCCGACCAATCAGATCTCAGGATACAAACGGGGTTAGCAACCAGCCAATAGTGATGAGCTACACGGAGCGAACAAGTTAGCAGTCTGGTTAATGCACTCGGAAAATTTAGCAGGGCTGGTAGCTACAGCACCACGATGAAGGTACTAATTAGGCTTTTCATCGGACTGGAAAGTAAAAGTTTTCTTGCAAAAGTTTTAATATTATTAATGTATACTATCACCAAATAATTTAAGACAAGAAGTGATGGGTGAGTGTAAGGAAGAAAAATATACTCAACACCTATAAGGACGGTTATTCAATGATCCATCTTATTCCAAGTAACTGTAAGAAGGTTCACCAGTATTGTAGTGGCTAACATAACAACATTTTTGCCCAAGGCTCAGGTTCAGACCTGGCAGATGGTCATATGGTTATTTATATATATATGGTCATAGTAGAGTGAGGGTTGTCTATGAACAATGCTTAAATGTTGGTAATCATCAAATGTTAAAGCACGACCAGAGCGCTCCGCGTCGATCAAGCCAAAATTTTCTGTTCCTTTTTTAGGTTCCACTGGAAATTTTATCAACCATTTGTGCACCAAATTTTCTTTTTCAGAAATAACATCATTAAATTAAATGACTAAATTTTGAGCGAGCAAAATACCACTTAAAGATAAGAAATCTCGGTTGAAAATGATGCATAAAAACATCTTAACTAATCATTTTTCAATATGTAAATATTATTGACCAATTAAACATGGTCTTATAAACACAGAGGGAATGCTATTTTTTTTATTTATTAAAATTTACAACTGTATTAGGAAACACATCAAGTAAATTGGCTGATAATATACATGAAGAGAATATGCCCATAGGCAGCACTCCACTAGGTAATATAAACTCGAAGGTCTCGAGGCCATCTTCTTTTCAGACGCCTCGGAGGATTGTCAGGATGGAAGAGGAAGCAAGGACTGGAACTAGTGGGTTAGAGTGGGAGTGGAGTTAGTCATAGGAGGATTGATACCTCGTACGGGCCAAATAAGCAACACATGAGATATTAAGGTCTTAATGGATGAGCATTGGGGACTTTTCGAAGGATTTTGGATTGTAAGGATTGGATGCGGAAGGAATTTGATGGTTTAGTAGAGAGCCAGTGCTCAATTCAAATACGTAAGTACAGATAGGCCTTATGATGGTAATTTAGATGAGTCTATTGTAGATAAATGGAAGGCTAGAGCGTCTGTCCAGTAAGTGTTGAAGGAAACGAAAGCGGCGGGCAGTTTCTGGTCGTTTCAATCTTGTGTGCGAATTCCAAGTTTGTACGTTTGTCAAGTATGAGTCCTAGATAACGAATCTGTTCACCCGGGATAAGCGGAATATTATTAAAGGACGCTTTTGGGCAGGTTTACGACTAAGGGTAAAGGTAATTTGGTGTAGATAAAATTAAATTGAAATAATGTAAAACACAACGAGCTTATTAGACAACCCAATATATTTGGTTACTTTTTAAGTCCTAATGATATAAAATATTGACTTGTTAATTATATACAGATTACTTGAGAGACTTGAGGTTTTGTTTTAGAACTTTCGCTTATTTTCTTCGAGTTTCATCATAATATACTGGAATTAATTAATATATAAATTAACTTTAAGTTGTTATCTCCTTTGTTGTAGAGGAGGAAGATACTAAGAGAACAAGAAGCACTCTAACCGCAAACATTTATCTTTAGCACAAGTTGGTCCTCCTCAACCGGATAGCTCCCTTCCCATTCCCTCGGTAACAGTTAACAGTCTGACATCCCTATGTTAATCATTATATTCTCGGAATGTTATGAATTTGTTAACTTCCAACAGCAGTAGGAATTAAGGATTATTACGAAAAGCAACAGAGGCATTAAGTTATTTCTTTAAAAGACGGTTTATTTAGAAATAATACAATCTAATAATATAATATGAATAATACAGATATAAGAAATCATTCATCCCATTTATACAGAGTAAAAAAAAATAATAAATAATTACAAAAAAGGATTAAATAAAAAATTGGTATATGGTCCCAATACGGCTGATTGATTATGGTTTTTAGTAAATAGAGAGTTTGTCTAATAAATGTTTTAGCCTTAAAGATATTGGGTTGTGTCACATAAAATGTCCGTATTCAAGGTAAAGGATTTTTATTAAAAATACGATATGAAAACAAGATAATTTTATTCGAAGTATTTACCTTCTTTTTCTACACATTTTTTTTCAACGTGACACCAACTTTTTTATCCCCGAACTGAAAACTCTGAGCTTTGAAGTGAAACAAAATCTGAAAACGCACTTTTTACTTGATCATCATTTTCGAAAAGTTTCCCTCTGACGAAGTTGTCTGAACAGGTGGTAATCTGTTGGAGACAAATCGGGAGAATATGGTGGGTGCGGAAGAACTTCCTAGCCCAGTTCTTTCAATTTTTGCACGGTATGTTTTGAAACATGGGGTCTTGCTGCCGCTCAGTGAGATCATGAGGTACCCATGCATCGAGCTTTTTTATTTTCCTAATATACTTTAAATGTCTGGAAACGGTAGATGCACTTGCATTTAGTAGTGCTGAGAGTCCTTTAACTGTTTGGTAGGGGTTTCCTTCTACTGTATGTTTGAGGACATCATTGTCTATTAGGGCGGAGGTCTTCCTCGTGGCAAGTTTTCCAAGTCGGTATCCCCAGCTGAAAACTTAGCAAACCAACGGCGAAAGGTCCATTCATTAACACTCCCTTCTCCCAACGCCTTGCAAATATTTCTAGAATGGTTTGAACTCGTACAAAAATATTACTCGAAAATCGCGTGTTTCCATGTTCATATTTGGAGGTATACTAAAAACTGGGTAATGGATTGGGGAGCTAATGTTTATAATACAAAGGTAGAGGATTAGTAACTGTTTACTTTAAACATGTAAACATTTGGAGGAAAACAACAGAGCCGTGCAAAATCCTTTATGTATTTCAGAAACTATAAAAACGGACATTTCATGTGAAACAACCCAATACAAACCGAATTATATCCATATTAATGCTTAAAATGTTATTTTGTAATTGTAATCTATAACCTTTCACAACTGTTTAAAATAGACTATTATTTTATCTCAGCAGTTTTTTTTTCACTCATTCCACATTTTTTCATACAGTCCACTAATTCTTGCTGCCACTTGGTCTAGTCCTAATCATTCTTCATAATGATGGTTAGACCAAACAGCCAGTGTAACATTAAAAACGAATAATAGAAAAAAAAAGACAGCCCTATCATACTAGTTTAGAGTCTACATCGCTCATTACTATTTTGCTGATCACTTGTAGCTGGGTGGTTGGCATAGAAGCCTCCTATGTCTAAGGTCACGGGTTCAAACCCGCAGGTGGTCCTAGGATTTTTTAATGAGAGTGAAAAATCCTTAGTTATGCCGTCCTTTGGAGGGGACGTTAAAAGGCGGTTCCGAGCCTGTGCGATTTCAGGTACCCTTTAAAGATCTCTACCCTAATAAAACCTGGATAGGCAAAATTTAGTATTCCCACTGTAGCATCGTCCGATTAGCTATAGTAGCATAAAGCGACCTTAAATAAATAAACAAAACAATTTTTCTACTTATAACTAGCATTCATATTTAATTAATCTAAGGTTTTGAAAAATGTTTGAACTTTGACGCTTTGAATAGTAAATAAGAAGGTTATAGAAGGTAATGGAAATAAAGAATTTTTTAACCGAAACACTTCTTCACTTAATCAAAGCAAATATTGAATCAAAGTTAATAAATGAATGTAATATTAAAAAAAAGTAGGAAATAAGTGTTAATTTTTTTTTTTAATGTTTCTTTTCTTGGGGTTTTTTCCTTCCCCGAAACGGTCGTAATATCCGTTTTAATGAGATGAAGGAGCCCTTTGAGGCGGAGAGGAAAAAATTAATTTGGACAGGGGGAGCGCCCGCAGAGCAATTAGAAACAACAATTTAAAAAGAGTTATACCCGAAGAGGAAGGCAATAATAATATTAAACAAGACCACAACAATAATCTAAGTAAATAACCGCCTTCTTGGGTTTTTCATTAAACAGCTTCCTAACTGGATCAACTTTCTCTCCCACGCTCTAAATTTTTCTTTATCAAGTAGGCTTTATTATAGTGTGCTTAAAGTGGCTAGTATCTTCTGCTTTATTTCACTCATTTCAAGTAAAATATATTACTTCGTAATAAGAAAAAGGGTCTTGGGTACATATAGAACACTGTTTCAGACCATCGGTCGTGCAAGGAGGTAATCCGGCCGAAATCATCCTTAACCTTCAGGTTTTTTTCTCAGTTTTCGAATACCCACTTCATAGAAGGTGTGAGGACCTGAAGGGTTTCTATACCTCAAGGTCTCTTCAAGACTCAAATTACAGAATAAATAACTATTCTTACACAACTGATTTTTTTTTTAAATTTATTTAAATTCTTTTATTTAAATTTACAACTGTACAATTCACATAGTACAATAAGTAAATGTGCTAAAAACAGGCAATCGGCTTGAAAAAGATTTGAGAAGAATCTACCCAGCAGTAGCACTTCAAAGTTTATTTCTTCAGCAGGTCTCGAGGTCACCGTCTTTTCATACGCCTCGGAGGATTATCGGGAATATATGTCGATGAGGGGATGCGGACTAGCGGGTTTGTATGGGCGGGTATTTGGAATGAAAGGACGTGTATCTTTTTTGAGCGACTTCTGTAACTAGTGGGATATTCAGGTCTCTATGGATGAGTTTGTTGGTAACAAAGTAAGGAGCGTCTAGGATTTGACGAAGGATTTTGGATTGAAAGGATTGGATGCGGGAGGAATTCGATGTGCCGTGTGGAGCCCCAAAGCTCTATGCCATAAGTCCAGAAAGGTCTAATTATGGTTGTGTAAATGAGTTTTTTGAAGTAACGAGGGAGTTTTGATCGTTTGTCATGTGTTTTAATAGTCGATATCAATAATAAAATCAAGATTTATAAATCACCTTAAAATACATTTACTGAAAAGAAAAAAAAACAAACCATAAGAAAATAACTGTGTAATTAAGTTTATTTATTTATTTAACGTATTGATGCTTCTGTGTGAGTCCTAAATTTCGTCTCTCCAGGTTTTAATAAGAATAGGGACTTGACATAGCCAGGTTTAGCACCAACATTTTTCGGCATTACGGTCATAACCAAGGCTTAATGAACTTCCATTAAAAGGGGCACCTTAGGCATAGGAAGCTTTTATAGAAAATACTAAATCAGAAGTGACCCCTTTGTCAATAAGCAAGCAAAAAAAAAAAAATTCCTATCGAACATAACAAACAGCAGGTTTGGACACGGACAACTACGTACTCCAGCGTTTTATTATTGTGTCTGATACAACGATAAAACAATGTAAAGATCATACTCAATTGATGCATGCATCATTTTAATACTTGATTGTTTTCATTAATTAATTAAATCATATACGATAAAGAAACTGAATTTTCCAAAACAAAATATTTGTACTCTCACACTTCCTTTTTCCAATGTGTAATTATTATTTTATTCATTATTAGCCTTTAACACTAATAATAAATAAACTTTTGAATGTTGGTTCATATATTTCATACATTTACTCGTTGGTAAATACATTCAGAGATGGATCCAGATGTAGTTTTTTCGATAAACGATTTTATTTTTATTTAGAAGAGTTGACTTTTTGATGATGACAGGGATATGCTAGAGTAAGGGTTCAAACCAGCTCTCAGTCCACCTCTTGAAATGACAGTTTATAACGTTTCATGTCATTTCCTACTTATGAAAGGTTATACAACATTTAACTAACTTGTCCTAGCCAGTGTGAGAAGATCAAGAATAAACGTAAACTCGTAGATTTTACTGGACTACTGGACCATTTTTTTTTTTTTTTTAATTTGGCACAAAAATACCATGGTATCCAACGATAATCCTAACATCTGGACGTTGATATTAGCCGATTAATTTTAAATAATTATTATTTTAAAAAAAATCTGGGCGGGCAACACACGACATTCACTTACCTCCGATTTTACAATCGATTTAACATTTTTTAAATACAGTAAGAGTTAAAAATGAGTGAAACCATCAATAAATTAAATTTCTATAGGAACATGTGTTTTATTAAAAAATCAATTATATTATTATCTAAAACAATCGCTTAGTTTTATCGGCTTTTTATCACTCTCTATTAACTTTTAAAAGCTTGTGTATGAGATAATATTTTTTCTAAAATCTTTAGCTTTCCAACGGTATATCATACATGTATATTACTGTTCTTATGTTCAAAAACGAAAAATTGCGTTAAAAAAATATTTTTTCTGTTTTCTCCTTTAGTTGGGTATCGAATTCATTCAATTTATATATTTACCTGTTTTTCATCGGTGGTAACAAGATAATATATTTATTTTATAAAATCTACAAAATTACTTTATAAGAAAAAAATGTAAAATATCGGTATTTAAGCCCTGTCAGACCATTTTAATCAGAATGAAAACCACATGATACTAAAGCTCATTAACTTTTACATCGATATAGCGAGTTTAATCAAAATCGTCAGATCCGTTTTCGAGAAAATCGAAAAAAGGTGCAAAATGCATGGTATAAAGTGCATCTTCTGGTAAGCTCATTTTGATGAAAAAGGTTTTGTAACGTCTCTGGCGTATATTTGTCTTAAATATGAAATTTCAGTTTCATAAGACTTGCCGTTTCCGCCCGGGAGTTACCACACACACAGATTATTTTGCGGGACTTGGTTATTTGGACTCAGGGGATCCTAAAACGTGTATTTCCGTTGAAAACTGGAATTCGAAAACTTTCACGATCGCAATACTTCCCCTTACTATGTATAGTAAGTGAAAGTAAAAATAATCTTATATGATCAAGCCACAACTTATAAAAGATGTTATTATCTGATATCTCGATTATTATTGATGTAATTGAATTAGAAAAACAATCTAACGACCTTCTTTAATCAGGAAAGTTCATTTGAAATATTTGAATGAAAATCGAAATAAAAGAAAAATTAATTGTCAAGAAGTCTAGTATAAACGCTTTCGGTTTATTATTTTAAACAAGGAACCTTTGTAATCGACCTTAAAAAAATTACACCCTTCCTATCAAAACTCAAAAATGAGGGATGGTTAGGGGTTCGTATGGCCAAATTAATTAATAAATACCAAAATGTTCTACAAAACGAAAAAAGAATTTCTGAAATAGGTTCAGAAATAGCTGAGATGGAGCGTTTTGAAGTTAGCAGTGGTGATAGACCATTTTAGGCCAATTTTCATTAAATTATTTATTGATTTTCATATTGATTAACTGTCTATAAATAGTTCTTATGCCATTAGAAATTATGCCCTGATATATTGAGGATGTATAGTCGACTGTAGAAACTATTATAGGTGTAATAATCAGGAATCGGTCATTTTTTATGAAATTTATTAATTTTGCCAACGTTTCGGCTCAAGCTTGTGAGCCATCATCAGGGCTACAAACATCAGAACAAAAGAGATACATATTAATATGATAATGACAATTTTTTTGAATGAAGTGACAATGATAACATTTGAAATAAAACAGAAAATTTACCAACATACTTAAATATTATAGATAAAAATAATGATAATATGATATACAATCTGATGATGATAAGCATAAAAACAAAACTTTAGACTTTAATATAGAAGTAAAAAAAAAGAATAATAATAATTATATATATATATATATATATATATATATATATATATATATATATATATATATATAAATAAACGTACCATTACTGTGCCATGTCCAAGCATAAACTGAGGAAAACCATAAACATAGGTAGTATGGGGAGGGGTTCATGTAAAAACCCTGAAGGTTTTCCCTTCTAAATGTAACTACTACAGCTTATCTTTGTTTTTAAAAAGTTTTACAAAATTATACAATGGAAAAACAAAACAACATACTCGTATGTACAATAAGGCTCAACATTTTTAACAGAAAATTTTAAACATTAGAATCTGAGGTATGTAAAAGATCCATGAGGTATATAATAAAAAATAAAATAAAATATAAAAAAAACAAAAACCAGAGGTGTTATAAACGAAAAGATAAATATACAGTAAATGAAATATAAGTTACACAAGCAAATTGTACAATAAAGTAAGAAAGTTATAACTTAAGGAGACGGAAGATGTTGGCATACGAAAGAGAGCCCTGATATAGTTATTTTTAAATAATAAGCAATTGTTTAATAATTTGCAGTTGTTTTTTTTTTTTTTTCATGGCATAGTTATATTTTCAAGACAGCCACAATAATATGTCACATAAAATATTTACATTACGGCTTTCAAGAGATTCGTTCAATTAGGAAAAGACAACTTCTGCTTGGAATTTGAGACAGAAACCCAGCGTTGATTCTTACAAATTACTTCATTACACTTTTTATTTTCTCAAATTCTCGCGCGAACTGCGTTTTCCTGTCCTTTCAAAATTATTTTCTCCTTCCTTCAATTTTTCTTCCAGTCGCAAATGAAGGAGACGCCCTGGGACGGAAGCGGAGTGAAGGGTAAGAAAAACGAGGTCCCTAATACAAAGTAATATATCTGGATAAATTAAGGAAGTTGCGAGGGGAAGCGACTTCCGATGAACGGCGATCGCTTTGTCGATAGTCATCTGCCTCTGATGACATCCTCTTACCCACAATTTTACAAAATGAGAAAACATTAAAAGTTAATTATACAATTAATTTTAAACTTTATAACAAAAATAAAAATCTGGTGCGGGCAATACACGAATTTCAGTTACCTTTGCTATTACAATCAATTCAAAACTATTACATACACTTAAAGTTTATGAATACTGTTTTAAGCTAATTTAAATAAAAAATCTGGTGCGGGCAACACACGACTTTCACTTACCTCCATTTTTAAAATCAATGAAAGAATTTTCAAATACAGTTAGAGATAAAAATACGTGAAACTATTAAAGAATTAATTAAATTGGGTTGTTTAGTCATTTCACTTTCAATTTCATGACAATCATGACTCAGGGGTACTCCGTACCTCCACATATTATATCATATTATCACCGAATGCTATGCATATGAGAATGAACGACAAAACCATTTATCAGGAAATGAACATGAGGAAATCTTAGAGGTAGAAGAGCAAATCAAGAAGTTGATATTATTTTTGAAATCAACAAAAATATTTCAAAAAATTTAAATTGTAACTTTTAATTAGCTATACATAAACGGAAATTGTAAAATAGGGTGCAAATGACCCTTATGGTTGAAAAACCCTAATAAATAACTAAAATTTATCTAATAAATAAAAAAATCTATTATATTATTATCTAAAACAATCACATAGTTTTATCGGCTTGTTATCACTCTCTATTAACTGTTAAAAGCTTGTATATGAGATAATATTTTATCTAAAATCTTTAGCTTTCCAACGGTATATCATACCTGTATATTACTGTTCTTATGTTCAAAAACATTTAAAAAATATTTTTTCTCCTTTCTCCTTTAGTTTGGTATCGAATTCATTCAATTTATATATTTTTCTGTTTTTCACCAGTGTTAACCAGATAATATAGTTATTTTTATAGAATCAACAAAATTAAAGGTTCTTTATAGAAAGAAAATTTAAAATATTGGCATTTAAGCCCTGTCAGACCATTTTAATCAGAATAAAATCTAAACTATATTAAAGCCCATTAAATTTTACATCGATGTAGCCAGTTTAATCAAAATCTTCGAAACTGTTTTTGAGAAAATCGAAAAAAGGTGCAAAATGCATTGTATAAAGTGCCTCTTCTGGTAAGCTCATGTTGATGAAAAAGGTTTTGTAACGTCTCGGGCGTATTTATATATTTGTCTTAAATATGAAATTTCAGTTTCATAGGACTTACCATTTCCGCCCGAAAGTTACCACACACAGAACTTTTTGTGGGACTTGGTTATTTGGACTCAGGGGACACTAAAATGTGTATTTGAAAACTGGAAATCGAAAATTTTCTCTATATATAGTAAGTGAAAGTAAAAGTGTATTCAGTTTCGTTGGGAACATATGATTTAGATTAAATAATATAGCAATATTAAATTCCTACGTATAATAATCAGGAATTGGATTTTACTCTGTTCGTCTCTTAACATCACCTTTTACAACTTTGTGTATCAGATAATATTTGTTATAAATTATTTCTCTTTCCAACGGTAGTATAAATATTATAATATTATATTATACGTCTATATTACTGTTCTTATTATCAAAAAAACAAAAATTAAAAAAAAAAAAAAAAAAAAAAAAAAAAAAAAAAAAAAAAAAAAAAAAAAAAGGAATTTCAACATCAGAAAAAAAATCTTAAAAATGCAAAATTCTAATTAATATCAAAAGTCAAGAATTATAAAGCAGTATCAAAAATACTTTAGTTTTTTAATTTATTATATTTTTACTGAGGGCATACTTTTGTACACGTTGAGAAATTCAAGTGTTTAGGTTCAATGATAACAAGAAAAAATTAAATCTAGGAAGAAATAAAGTTCCGGTTAAAGGTGGGAAATGCGTGTTATTATTCAGTTGCTAAATTACTTAGCTCGCGGCTTCTGTCTAAAATCTTAAAGGTTAGAATTAATAAAACTATTATTCTTCCGACGGTTCTTTACGCATGTGAAACGTGGCCGCTTACTTTGAAGGATTAAACAACGGCTTAAGGTACTGCGTAAAATATTTGGTCCGAAGAGAGATGAGGCCACTGGGGAGTTTAGAAGGTTGCACAACGCGGAATTGCGGAACTCGTATCCTGTGAATATAATTGAGTTGATAGCATCGCGGAGACTCAAATAGGCGAGTAAAGTTGTTGTGTTCGATGAGGAGCGTATTCCGAGAAAGTTGGTATTCACTGAACCGATAGGCGTCCGAAAGGTAGGCCGAAGAGTCGATGGGAGGATTGCATTAAGGCTGATCTCGGAGGCTTGGGCTTGACCGGCGAACAGTGGACGAGTCTGTGCAGGCTAAGTTCGGTGGTATCGGCATCTAACCTTCGGGTTCTGTAAGCCTATTTTTATTATTATTGTTATTATATTTTTATTGAATTTTACAACTGTATATAACATAAATGCATCCAGTTAAAGTGTTGAATCATAATAAAGGGCGTGAAAAAGCTTGTGAAGAAACTACCCAGCAGTATTACTTTAATGTTTATTTAAGTTAATAGATGCTGAGACCATCTTTCCAATGGCCTCGGGGGTTATCAGGTATGTGTGAGGTTGATAGGTTGCGGACAATATGGTTTATGTGGGTTAAGATTTGGAATTGAAAGTAGTATATATGGAACGAGAAAGGTCTGCAACAAATGGTATATTAAGGTCGTTATGGATGATTTTATTTGTAACGTAGTAAGAAGCATTTAGGATTTTGCGAAGGATTTTAGATTGTAAGGAATGGATGGTTTAGTAGATCCCCAAAGATTGGTTCTATTTGTCCAGATGGGCCTCATAAAGTTAACATAAATGATATTTTTGTAATTGAGTGTAAGTTTTGAACGTTTGTCAAGCAGGAGTTGTGCTAATCAGTATTTTCTTGTCTTCTAAGTCTAGAATGGTGCTTCCAAGTAAGGCGCATGTCAAGATAGAGTCCTGGGTAAAGAGTTCGTTGAACAGGAGTAAGTGGGGTATTATTAGAGGATGGTCATATGTTTGCGACGAAGGGTAAAGGTGATTTGGTGGGATTAAACAGGTTAGTTAAAAAAAAGAAAATGCATTAAGTGCTATAAAATTTAACGATGAAAACAGTGCTTGATAGTGAAACATTATATAAAGAGTGAAAAAATCAGAAATCTTATTAAACCTATATCAGGGTAATTAAGAAGCGTTATTGTATGTTAGTATGAGTTGCCTCTAATAGGCTGAAATGACTTCATGCATTCATCTAAATATTTAAAACACTGTTCCCATCGTTAGATTTAAATCATATATTTACTGATACATATTCGTAAAACTTGTAATTCTGAGAAACAATATTTTTAATAATTTAACGTGAAATTAACTGCCGCTAGCTCTGACCAGTGATGCGGCTGAGAGGGAGGCGCTGGGATCCCCCGGATTCTGCTTGCCCTCCACAAGTGGGAGGGAGGGCGGACTCCGTCCGTGGTTCCCCAGCAAATTGTAAATTTTGTATATGAGTATGAGTGTGTTCATGTTTTGTTTATTTATTTGTTAACCTAGTATTTATTCAATTTATAAATGTTGTTATTATATACCTTTATTAATTTTAGTTTCATTTTATGTAATTTTACTTTTCTTTTGTTTATATTGTAAATATTGTATAAATGTTATCATGTTGCAATATTATTATTGTCCATTGCGACAAACTATAATATATCCGAATAAATAAATATATACATATATAATGTAAATTAACTGTATGGGTACACGATTTTTCAAAAGACGATCATGCGCATATAATTATTAATTATGAAAGCATCGGTTATCATACGTACTGTTATTTAATTTTTTTTTCTGAGCGCATTAATTAACTTTTCTGAGAAGAACAAACCAAAATGTATGAAAGAGAGCTGATTAGTGCGAAACCACGTTTAAATAATGAATAATTCTTTGCGCGCGAAGAGCCTGTAATTAGATATGGGCTAATAATTATGAATGGAATGTTGGCTTGTATTTAGGTCGAAAACAAGAGATAATTTCAATATTAAAAATAGAAGAAAAAATAATTCGTAAAACATGGAATTATAAGAGTCAAGGTAGATACGTTGAGCGAATGATAGAGAAGATTCGATGGGTTCACCTGTGGTGTCTCGGCTGATCATAACAATTTTTATGTCCAAGTACGCGGGTTTACACCCAACAGATGGAATTAGAATTATTTTTTAAGAAGTAACGTTATATGAATACACAAAAAAAAAATCAATATTTCAGAGGAGAAAAAAAATCTTTACTACGAGTATCATATTGTTTTCTGTTCTCTCAAAATTGCAATTTTTCTTGATTAATATGGAATACAACAGCCATATTAATAAAAGCATTTTACTATTCACTCATATACGAGCTCATCGCGGTATCTTAAAAAATGACAATGCCTAGAAAGCTGATTTTTTTCATATCTCATTACAGGAATTTATAGAACTCACCCTCTATATGCTTGAAAATAAAATATCTAAAACTTTTAAAATAAACTTAATAATAGATAGAAATAATCAGTAGTCAGTCTATTTTACATTTTGTCGACGTTTCGGCTCAAACAATAAAGCCATCAGGACAGCAATGAGCCATGCCAAGCAAACTGGTTGGGTTTATAAACTATTCATTCACTCAAAAATTATATAACTCATTTTACTGGAAGCAAAAGTATAACATAGTGGCCAGTATTAGCAAAGATGCTAAATTCGTAATTAATATATTTACAGGGGGTCTAGCAAATCAGCTCAAAGAGATTCCCCCGACTTTTCGATATTGTAAAAAGTCTTTTACATGGTCAAATCTAGGTGAAAATCGACAAAACAAAGAATAATTATAATTAATATGGTATACAAGATAATAAATATATATAATGACTAATTACTTTACGATAAGATTCAGCTACATCTACCCGACACCAGCTGAAATTGTAGTTAAGTTGACTTACCAGTAATAATAAATACTTAAAAATTTATTTTAAAGCTCGCTTTATGATATTTGCAACATCACAACAAGTAGGCATATTGGAAATTTTGTGTAGGTGAAGAAGAAACGATGTTATCTAGTGACCATTTTCCCTGACCAAAGTACAAATTTCCTGACTTTTCCCTGAATTTTTCATACGTTTTTAAAATCTTTGACTTTTCCCGATTTTCCTCGTTGCTAGACACCCTGATTTAAGTACAATGTGCTGTGTAACCATATTTCGGGTGCAGGTTTCCATAGAAACATGTTCAATTATAATTTGTTAAAAATCTGGTGATCGCAAAGATGAAAAGCATTACTCACAAATGGAAAAGAAATTAAGTTTATGTTGCAAACAAGTGGTGACCATTCAAAACTAAAACGTTTTGAGTAATTATAGGTATTCCTACTTCTACTGGTGTGTCGGAAATTTGACAGAACAGTGCTCAACCATTAAAAAAAAAAAACAGCGTTCTTTGTACATGATATATAGTTAAATGAGTAACTGATAGCGAAGGTGTATGAACTATACATTCTCTTAACATAAGTTAACTATAATACGAAAGTACGGGTTACAGCTAATATACTATAAAACATGACATTTGTAATATTCTTTAAAAAATAAATATTTTATTGTAAATAATATTTGTAATAATAAACTGAAATAGTTTAACAGGAGGTTATATTCTCACTGGGTTGTAGACTTAGTTAAGTGTTGGATGTTAGTGAGATAGTCTGCATTGTTTAAGTACATCTCGGGGGTCATGTGTCGGCCAAGTCCGGACCAACTTCACAACTTGTATTAAGTGTTCCGAGGCAATTGAGCTAGTTTCCTATTCACGCTCTGTAATTGTCTATGATAGTCTTATCTCACCATCTCTATAATTATCTACTTGCTTCTCAATAACAAACCTCTTGTTTTCCAGGCTAGTATATAAGAACGTACATACTGCGTTTTTCAGGATTTGGTATAAACATATCAGGGCATTCAACGATGGTGTTAACAGCTATAACGCTAATATTAGCCAATTAGTTTTAAAATGGTGGCGATTAGTTAGTATTAGTGTTATTTAATCAACAAATCCCGATCAATTATAGAAATATAAAAAATTTTACCTATAAATGCGGCCATAACTCAGTTATTTTTTAAGATAGTTTAAAATGGCGGCGATTAGTTTTAACAAGTTATTCAATAATTTTTTTTTGAAGGTAGCAAAAAAAAAACTATCAGAGTTATTTAACCAAGAAAACGCGAATAATTATTTATTTATTTTTAATGGCCACGTTAGGGATGCGATTACCTGTTATCTTGGTAGAGAAACGATGCTATTTATAATGTTCTTGAATCAAGACATCTTATTTGACTGAAAATGGAAAGAGGGAAATCAAAAATAGTAAAGAAGTCAAGTATAAATGCTTTTGGTTTATTATTTTCAATAATGAAACTTTGTAATCGAAATAAAAACAAAATACACCCTCTCAAACTTTGGGGGCTTAGATTCCAAGATAAGTAGAATCCGAAAAAAAAACTAATTAAGGAACACTAAAATTTTCTACAAAACGAAAATAGAATCACTAAAATCGGTTAAGAACAAGCAGAGATATATCGTTTTGAAATTTTTTCTAATGATATTTAAAAATGTACTGCGTTTTTCAGGATTTTGTCATGACTATAGGGTATGTAAATAGGAAAAAATAATAATAAATCCTCTCCCGAAACAATCTATTAAGAGTTCAGTGCCTAGTTTGATTATTTATTTAACGCCACTTTATGCTACTATGGCTAATCGGACGATGCTACAGTAGGAGTCCTATATTTTGCCTATCCAGGTTTAATTAAGACAGGTATCTTTAACGAGTACCAGACATAGCACAGGCTCGATATCACCTGTATACGCCCCCTCCGAAGGACGGTATAATCAAACCTGGAAAGGCAAAATTTAGGATTTCCACTGCAGCATCGTCCGTTTAGCTCCAGTAGCTTAAAGTGACGTTAAATGAATAACTAAAACAAGCCGAATGAATTATTGCTGTTTTCATAGTCGTGCAGAACAATTTGCTTTTTATGGCTCCTATAGTTAACGGCAATTAATTCAAACTCGGTTGTAAATAATATTGTAAAATATCCCTTTAGAAAATCCTGGGGCCATCAGCTGGGGTCGAACCCGCTGTTTTGGGCAAAGAAGGATTTTAAGCTAGCCACTACACCGTAGGTGACCCCATAAAACTTTTTTTATAACATTGAAATTCAATTGTATTGAGTTGTTTCACATGAAATGTCCGTTTTTATAGTTTCTGAAATACATAAAGGATTTTGCAGGTCTCTGTTGTTTTCTTCCCAATGTTTACATATTTAAAGTAAACAGTTACTAATCCTCTACCTTTGTATTATAAACATTAGCTTCCCAATCAATTACCCACTTTTAAGTACACCTCCAAATATGAACATGGAAACACGCCATTTTCGAGTAATATTTTTGTACGAGTTTATACTCGACCATTCAGCAGCTGAGGCCGCTAGAAATATTTGCAAGACGTTTGGGGAAGGAAGTGTTAATGAACGGACCGTTGGTTTGCTAAATTTTCAGCTGGGAATACCGACTTGAAAAACTTGCCCCGAGGAAGACCTCGTTCCGCAACGATGTCCTCAAATATACAGTAGAAGGAAACCTCGACCAAGCAGTTGAATGACTCTCAGCACAACTAAATGCAAGTGCATCTACCGTTTCTAGACATTTAAATTGTATTGGGAAAGTAAAAAAGCTCGATACATGGGTACCTCATGATCTCACTGAGCGGCAGCAAGACCCCATGTTTCAAAACATACCGTGCAAAAATTGAAAGAACTGGCCTACGAAGTTCTTCCGCATCCACCATATTCTCCCGACTTGTCTCCAACAAATTACCACCTGTTCAGGAATTTAGACAACTTCGTCAAAGGAAAACTTTTTGAAAATGATGAAAAAAAACAAAAAAAAAAACCTGTACCACTACAATCCATGAAGGGTCTTGGGCTCAGTACATATAGAGATTCGTACTGTTTCTAGGCCAACGGGAGTGCAATGAGGTGATCAGGCCTTAATCACGCTCAGCCGCCAGGTTTTTCCCCAATTAATTTGGGTACCCACTTTATAGAGGCTGGGTCTGCCCCAGGAGGATCTCCATACCCTAGGGTCGCCTCCCGACTGAATTTACAGAATAAATAATATTTCTGCCACAGCCGGGATTCGAACCCAGGACCCGGAGCACAGCAGACTAGTGCTCTATCCACTAGACCACGCCGCTCCTCTGAAATTGATGATCAAGTGAAAAGTGCGTTTTCAGATTTTGTTTCACTTCAAAGCTCATAGTTTTTCAGTTCGGGGATAAAAAATTTGGTGTCACGTTGGGAAAAGTGTGTAGAAAAAGTATGTAAATACTTCGAATAAAATTATCTTGTTTTCATATCGTATTTTTAATAAAAATCCTTTACCTTGAAAACGGACATTTTATGTGACACAACCCAATAAAATAATAATAATAATCCAGATATAAAATTTCGCTGATAAATTCTATAAACAAAAATTTCATTTTCGGATAGAGGAGTCAAGAAAACTAAGATGAAAGTATCAATAACCAAGTAAGGTTATAAAATAGTGAGAGAACAGACACTTACATGGCCATTGGCGGCTGATCAACTGGATACGATGTTTAGTAAATATCACTAGAGTTAAACAACTGATCAGAGATTGAACATCAGGCCAAATTCATACTGGTCGTTTAAACAGGGATTTGATCAAGAAGTTCCACTTAAAGAAGCATTGTACACCCGGCCCTTGAATTAAAGTTATATTCCTTTGCAATCGCAGGTACTGGCCACAGAGCAGTGCACACCTGACCTCGCGTGTGGTACACCAGGTGCCATCCTTCTCTAATCCTCCGCACATCGGCTAAGGCAGATTTATCGCCGTAGGGGATACTAACTCTCTTGTCCCTGCCTAATTGGTCCCCCATACCCCTAGGGCTATCTAGCAAAAAACGTATATAAATAAATAAAAAGATTTAGTTACTTAACAAAATATACAGTACCTGTTATGGCTGTGCTCTAATTTAAAAGGGAAAAATCCTACGAGGTATGACCGCCTTTAGAGACGCTCAAGAGATTTAAAACCTATCAAACATTTATATGGGGTTGTTTCACATGAAATGTCCGTTTTAATAGTTTAAAAATGTATTTATAAAATGTTCCCATATTTTAATAAAAAATCCAGTTTAAGCACTCAGAACAAACTACTACTATATAAAACAGTCATACGTGCCCAGATCCGTTATGCATCGCCCGTCTGGAGCTCGACTTGCAATACAAATTATAAAAAAATAGAAACAATACAAAATACATGTATGCGAATCATCAATAACTACCCACGATATACTAAATTTTCCAACATTAAAACAGTATGTCTACACAGTAACCAAAAACTATTTTGATAAAACCACAGCTTCTGAAAACCCATTAAAACTAGAAATTGGTAATTACAACAAAACATCACTAAAGCGCTACACGCACAAAAGAACCAAACATGTACTTTTAAACTAATATTGTATTTTATATTGTGTAGGTTTTTTTTTTTTTTTTTCGTGTTACTTTTCCTACTGTCTTAAACAAAATATTGTATGATAATTAGTAAATTCAAAGGATGATTGAAACTCTGTTATCATGAAAAAATGTCCACTGAAATCATGAAACCAAACATATTTGTATTGAGTGTACATTGTTAATATTATGAAAATAAATAAAGTATCTTCTATCTTGAGCATAGAAGGTTGTTATACTAGCCACCACAACACAGGTGACCCCAGGAAGCCGTTAAATATATATAGTGGAGCGGAGAGGAGACAGGAAGAACGGACAGGCAGTTAGAAGCAATAAGGAAACCATTCGCCGAAGATTAGTGAATATCCAAGGGTCCATTGAAGAAGCATAAAGTGGAGAGTTGTGGGGGGTTGAGGCCCCAAACTGCCACATTTTATCTCCATTTTCACGGCCCGGTATTGCCTTATCTTTCCACCAGGTGCCTTCCAGGTGTCTCGTCAATATTGAATCCGATTGAATAAAGAACAACTATTTCAAGTTTTATGATCGGGTGAATTTGAGAAGAAAAAAAGTCTTCTTAGGAAATCCTCATCATATATTCATTACTTCCAGCTAGGAGTTGTGTGTATAAATATAAATGTAAACAAAATCTGAAAAGATGAAACCTTTTAATGTATAAGTGATAATAAATTATATGTTATCAAGTAAGCTTGAGTTTTATTTAGCCTCTCCATTTCCCTTTTTAATATATTTTTCTCGGTAGAATATAAGTTATATATATATATATACAAGTGTCTTAATAAAAACCGGTAAACAAATAGGTCTCGAATTAAATACCGATAAGACGAAACATATGATTAGTAGCAGAAATGGTGGCGATCTTGATTATATTAATATTTCAGGGCATACTTTTGAACACGTAGAGAAATTCAATGATAACAAGAAAAAATGAAATCCAAGAAGAAATAAAGTCCCGGTTAAAGGTGGGAAATGCGTGTTATTATTCAGTTGCTAAATTACTTAGCTCGCGGCTTCTGTCTAAAAACTTAAAGGTTAGAATTTATAAAACTATTATTCTTCCGACGGTTCTTTACGGATGTGAAAAGTGGCCGCTTACTTTTAAGTTTTCGAAAATAAGGTACTGCGTAAAATATTTGGTCCGAAGAGAGATGAGGCCACTGGGGAGTTTAGAAGGTTGCACAACGCGGAATTAATGATTTTACCCTGTGAATATAATGGAGTTGATATCATCGCGAAGACTCAAATGGGCGCGTAAAGTTGTTGGGCTTAGTGAGGAACGGATTCCGAGAAAGTTGGTACTGTGCAGGCGAAGTTTGGTGGTATCGGCATCGAACCTTCGGGTCCGGTAAGCCTATTATTATTATTATATACATATATATATATATATATATATATATATATACAAGAAATTTGAATACAAATGCAAGTTATAAAGTCTCATAAAAAAATATATATATGATAAATTCATACAATAAAAATTTCTATAATAAATTCTATTAACCAAAATTTCATTTTCCGGATAGGATTATAGAAGAAATGTTCAGTAACATAAACAGAAGAAAAAAAGTGCCAAGTTACCCTTCCATTCATAAAACGGATTACTCATTATTAACTTTCATGCTATTATTAAAAAAAAACATTCAATTTAAATATATATTCTTTTCTTTAAAAATTTTAATATCAATAATAATGAAGAAAAATAAGGGAGAAATTATATGTAGCAAAGAAGGCGTGAAGGATAAAAAAACTAAATCCATAAGATTAAGCTTCGCGACAAATAATTTATATAATAAAAGAAGCCGAAGATAAGACACTACAATACGGTCCTCAAGCCGTTGAAACTCTACAGAATGGAAACCCCTTCTCTTCTAAGCCTAAAGTAAATGTTAGGAACAGAAAGAAAAATACTATGACAAATTTACCGTACAATAATAAAGTCACAGGAAGGTTACAGGTTGATACCTACCAGGGTATTATGCAAATATATAAATGATTTGGGAACAGAAGACCGGGAATAACTGGCTAAGGCTGTTATTTTCTATATTATATTATTGTCACCCTATTATTATTATATACCTAACATATTATTAATTTATAGTTACATAGGTTATTATCTTGTTTCTCTTAGACCTGATGAAGGCCCACAATGTAGGCCGAAACGTCGGGCACACAATTAAAATAAGTACTACATTTTAATATGTGTTTCTTTCTGATGATTGCACCCCCAACCATCATCCTCATCTAAAGTAACCATCGTTGTTAAAATTAAGTTAAGGGCCTTTAAATAATGCTAGATATAAAAAAAAGGTTACAGTAAGTATCAATAGAAAAACGTGTTTCACTTTTTTATCCTGCATTGAGGATTTGATGGTCTACTTCCACCATGAATTTTTTAAACTCTTAAGTGAATATCTTTCGAATTTCTTCTTCGTTTACCTGAAGATTGCCCTTGTAATTCTTATCAGATGTTATGTTACTTTATATATATATATACAGAATGTGAAAAAGCGTTTGTGGTGACTGTCCGTCACAGTGACATTCTTCAGTGAGAGTCAGGTGACATATATACTTCTAGATAAAGAGGCACCGTACCGTACCAATCCATCCGTAACATTGCAACACCTGAGTACAATAGCTGAATAGCTTTTGGTAACCAAAGGTCCCGAACAGGTAGAGAGGGCAGGTACCTCGAGATCCGCTCAGGTAACAGGAAGGCTTTATGACTTCCTTCGTCAGAACTCTACGTGATTACCTTCACTGATTGTGGATTATCATCTGCCAACATTGCCAGCAGGTATATCGTACCAATACTGTCGTAAATCTTATCTTATTATTGTTACTGTATGATAGCTAGTGATGTCTGTAATCAGATGAAGAACCTTTAGTCTAAGATCCGACCTTGAAACGATCTGCACCGAGCTGATAATAGAATGAGACATATTTTATAACAAATTTAGTATAATAGAAAATATGTTAAGAATGGATTGCCTAAAAAATTCCTGGACAGACTATTTTTTATTATTTAAAAAAATATTTTTAATTAAATGTTGCAACATCATGATAATAAGAAAACTTTTACCCTGACTTGAAGTATATAAGGTATAGAATGTGCAGCCGTTGGGTTGCCTAGTCTTTTCCTGGACGAACTATCTGTTGTCAGGTAAAAGCGGGTATGTCGATATCAGTTATCTGCACCGGCTTGATAATAGAAGAAAATGTATATCAATATAAGCGTTGTTTTATCACAAACACATTGATATAGGATTGCCTGCAAAAATCTTGGTCCTAATCTGGGTTTCCGAATTTTAAAGATTAAATTTTAACGCGGATGGAAATGCGTGACAGAGAGATCCGAGTTGAGTATAGCGTGTAATAATAAAGGACCCAACATTGCAGCCGCACGTAATCGGACATTGAATATAAGAAAGTTTGAAATCCCATATAAAATTACAGGACCATTTTTTACACAAATACCAAATTACAGAGTAAATTTTTTCTTATTATCATGATGTTGCAACATTTAATTAAAACTATTTTTTTTGTTTTGTTTGGTTTTAGGGCGTAAAACAGCAAGGTCATCAACGCCCGGAGGTACGGAGTACCCCTGAGTCATGATAGTCATACAATCGAAAGAGTAATGACATATATTTTTTAAATAATTAAAAATAGTCTGTCCAGGATTTTTTTAGGCAACCCATTCTTACCATATTTTCTAATATACTAAATTTGTTACAAAATATGTTTCATCCTAATATCAGCTCGGTGCAGATCGTTTCAAGTTCGGATCTTCTACTACTTTATTACTTTAACATGCCTATTTATGTAATATATTATAAGGAAAGCGTCGTGAAGATTTGATAGAAATTTAGGTGAAGCTGTGAGTGTGTGCGTGTGTCTGTTCAGCTCATAAACAATACGTCGTATAACACTGAATTTTCATATTTAGGTTATATACTGCTGACTGTATAGTATGGCGTGTACTTGCAGTGTTACTGTAAAGGGAGAAAAAAAGCTGACTTAAAAATAACGAAAAGAGTTGTCTGAGTGGTGTCAGCCGTAGCATCTACTACAGCGCTTCGGGTCATCTGTGGTGTAGTGGAATGCAAAACAGTTCCTATGCCCAAGGTCGTGGGTTCAAACCTGGTAGGTTGCCCTATGATTCTTTAATGAGAGTAAATAATCCATAGTCATACAATGGTCCCGAGACTATGCTATGCCGGTTATTCGTTAAAGATCCATATCCCAATTAAACTTGGATAGGCGAAATTTAGGACTACAACCGTAGCATTGTCCAATTAGCCTCAGCTGCATAAAGTGACTTTTAATGAATTACCTAACTACTGTGCTTTCCTTTTGAACACGCAAACAGGTGACATTTTTAAATCATTGTAATAGTGAAATAACCTAAACATTATAAAAAATAAATAAATAAAATAAATGAAACTTGTAATAAATTGATTATTATCCTTCCCATAATTACTAATAACAAGCTCCAGTTTCCCCGGTCAAGTTCAAAATTATAACTAAATTTATGTTTTGTAAAATTATAAATCGTTTCTAAATGTTTCGATTTAATTCTTTCTGTGTTTAATGACGTTTACTTGGTCAATAATGTTTACATGTTCTAAAAAAGGACTGGTTGAGGTGCTTTTATACATCAGGTTCAACCAAGATTCCTCATTTCTAAGTGGAATTTTGCTACTCAAAATGTAATAAAAAATAATTAATACCCGTCATTTGATAATTGTTTATTTCTGCACAGAAATTGCAGTGTGCATTGCAATGATGCCTTAGGGGAAAGCGTTGTTCGTAAGGGGATCACCTGTAGAAGGGTGGCTAGCATAAAAGCCTTCTATGTAAAAGGTCACGGGTTTGAACCAGCAGGTGGTCCTAGGTTCTTTTAATGGGAGTAAAACATTCTTAGTTGTGCCGTCCTTTGGAGGGGACGTTAACAAGTGGTCCCAAGCCTATGCTATGTCATGTACTCGTGAAAGATCCCTATCCTAATTAAACCTGGATAGGTAAAATTAAGGACTCCCACAGTAGCATCGTCCGATTAGCCAAAGCACCATTCACGTTTAATGAACAAACTTTACGTATGAGGTTTACTCGGCTCAGAACAGGAAATTTTAATTCCGGTTCGCTTTTCAACTATCAATGATGACCAATTCAAAAAAATACCTGAAAGATCGCAAACATGTATTAGATAAAAATAGGTCATATATAACTGATTAAATATATTTACAATAATGTAATGTTTTTATTGAAATCACCATTAAGAAACGCAACGAAATTATTTTACAACCATAACATACTGTCATCTAAAATTGGTCTTATAAGACATGAGGGAGTCTGCATCTAGTCATGCGATCTTCAGGCTTGCTAAATTACTGACTTGCCGGTTATGAGATTCCTCATCCAGCTCCTCTTCAGCTTTATCCGAGTCGGTTCATTTCATGTCATGGAAATTTTATTATTTAGTCCACATAATTTGTCGTGGAAGTTTCTATATGAACATTGGATGGGATTGTGAACTGTCAAACTGAAAAGTCTTGAAAAACACCTTTTTAAAACTTATCTATACCATCCTTGATTTCAATAATATTATCCCCGATCATTAGTTGTGCTCCCAGATCCCATTCCACTATCCAGCAATGTCATCGTGTGGTGGATGTAATCCCCTTTACTTTGGAGAGCGAATTGTACTGCACGGGAGCCTTCCTCGACGTAGACCAGGCCTATGACCGAGTCTGGCACCCAGGACTACTTTACAAACTCCGAAAACTCATCCCTCCAACGTACTTTCGTATCATCCAGTCCTATATCATTGACAGATCCTTCAAAATAAATCACAATAACTCCTATTCATCCCTTTTTTCTCAGTCCGCTGGCGTCCCACAAGGCAGTATCCATGGACCCATTCTCTTCACAGTCCAAACAGCTAACATCCCAACTAATCCTAACACTTTCCTGTGTGTTATCAGACAATAACGATCTTGCGATTGCCACTCAAACCCTACATTAGACACCTTCAGGTATGGTGTCATAAATGGATATTTAAAATAAATTCAGACAAATCCCACCAAATAACCTTAACCCTGCGTCGTAAACCTATGAAATCCTGTCCAACAATATCCTTTAATAATTTTCTACTTGTCGCGGTCGATCAGATCCGCCATCTAGGTCTCCTGCTTGACCAACGTCTCCCGTGGAATCCGCACACTAGACTGAAACGACAAGAAACTGCTCGCCGCTTTCGATTACTTCAAAACATACTTGAAAAACGCTCTGACGTTCCACTTGTGTACAAAAGACTCCTCTACATGACTATCATAAGGCCTACATTGACTTACGGAGTTGAGCTTTGGGACTCTACTAAACCCTCGAATTCTTTTCGGATTCAATTCTTACAATACAAAATCCTTCGTAAAATCCTAAACATTCCTTACTTTGTCACAAATAAACTCATCAATAAAGATCTAAAGGTTCCATTTGTCGCTGAACTAGCCCAAACCAGATATCACTCCTTCCATAACGATCACTTATCCCATTCAAATCTTTGAGCAATTTCAACCCTTGCCTCCTCTTTCATTCCTGACAATCCTCCGAGGCGTCTGAAAAGAAGATGGCCTCGACACCTTCTGGTTTAGCACAGTTACAGGAGTGCTACAATTGGGTAACTCTTCTTCCAGTCTGTTTCATGCCATCCTTCTTTTATCATATTTACTTATTGTATTATGAAGTACCGTTGTAAATTTCAATAAATTATGTTAAATATATATATATATATATATATATATATATATATATATATATATATATAATATATATATATATATATATATATGGAAATCGCCATTAAATACGCTAATATACAATATGTATAAAGTAAAATATCGTCAACGCTTTAAACTGTAATACCCTGTTGAACCATAAACGGTACAGAAGGAAACCGGTACGATTCCGGTGCAGATGAGGGAACCTGCGGAATTTTTTCATAACATTGTAAAGTCTCCTCGACCACATGTGCTTTGTAAGGGGAGACCTTGTTAGAAGCCGATCGAGCATGAATTATTAACCACACACAAGGGTTTCGAATACTCGGTCATATTACTAAGTCATTGCTATGGATGCCATGCTAGCGTCATTCCGGGCGGAAGAATTACAAACTTGAAACGAATAAAAAAAAAAGAAAAATGCGAGTTATGCATTTCCATACGGCGATTCCTTTGTAGTTACTCCTCTCTTCATCAGTCGTTTTGATTTTAAAATATATAATTTAATTTTTTAATGCAGCATGAGACAGTTCGGGTGGCAAGCGAAAATAACTGATTATTAGGCTCGTTTCGAAGAAACCTTTAGTAGGAGAAGTGCAAATAAACAAAAATTCCACCCCAGTGATGGGGGAGCCATCAGCGCCCGCGCTTTCGGCTAGTGAAATGGACACTCTTACTAACAGTGAAGAAAATAATGCATGGAGCTAGTGATAGGAAGAAAAAGGCCTATCAATAGTGATAAAGACACAACACATCAAAAGCGACCAAGTCAGGTTATTCCTACTAGCAACAGCTTTGAAGTACTCTCACAAACTACTGAACCAACAAATTTCTCTGAACAAACGACAAACAAAAATGAAAAGGTACCACTTATTCTATCAATGGTGTTCAAAACTACTCACATTTTGCGTCATTTCTAGAAAAGGAAGCAGGCCATCAAAAGTTTAAAATAAAATCAACCCTGAAAGGTATAACTGTATACACAGACACCCCGATAACATACCGAAAACTCACTC
Source organism: Piezodorus guildinii (assembly GCA_023052935.1). Taxonomy (NCBI): domain Eukaryota; kingdom Metazoa; phylum Arthropoda; class Insecta; order Hemiptera; family Pentatomidae; genus Piezodorus; species Piezodorus guildinii. The sequence goes on along the minus strand of CM041292.1, from coordinate 17,823,312 downwards.
GTGCACTAAGACAAAATGGTGCAGATTTTCACTCATATCAACTTTTAGAGGATCGCACCCCAAGAGATGTGATATATTGACAAAGAAATATTAAAAAATGAATTCAAGGATTTGGGATACGAAGTTACGAAACTAACAAATGTTACGTACCAGGAACCATTCCTTCCAAGACAAACTCCATTCCAACTCTAGCCCACAAGTTCCTATATTAGTATTCTCTTAGATTCCTGATAATCCGTCAAAGCGTGGTTTGAATGTGGTTCCTTCAAATGAAGATGGCTCCACGATCTTCTTGTTTTGTATATTTTTTAGTGCTGCCAATGGGTAGGCTTCCTAAAGGTGTTTGATGTCATTATTTAATGTATACCACAAATTTAATTGATTTAATTTTTTTTTTTAAATATATGTTTAATGATTTTTACAACTTTATATACGAACAGGAAGAGATGGAGATGAGAATTAAGGGACAAGCGGGTTCGTGTGGGCAGGTAGTTTGGAATTAAAGGAGGTGTATAGAATTTGTCTGCAACCAGTGGGATATTTAGGTCTCTATGAATGATTTTATTAGTAACAAAATAAGGAACATTGAGGATTTTTCGTAGGATTTTGGATTGCAATGGTTGGATGGTTTTGTAGAGCTCCATAGTTCAATCCATATGTCCAAATAGGACTGAGAATGGTTATATAAATCCGTGTTTTGTAGTAAATAGGGAGTTTTGATCGTTTGTCAAGTGGAGTGTTGTATTGAACTGCGAAGAAATCTGCGAGCAGTTTCTTGTAGTTTAAGTCTTGCAATAGGGTTGATTTGATTTAATACTGTTTTTATGGATAACATGAATAACATGATTTATCAATGTTTGTGAATACCCTTTAAATATTCTCTTACCTAGGGTTTAAAAGGACAAATTTGAGAGAAACAAAAAATCAGGAAAGGCTACGAAGATAATACGAAAACAAACAGAGAAAGGTTTGAGAATTTGCCTCCCTTTTTGTGGTTGTTTGAACTAGTATCAGGTGTCTTAGTTCTAACAGCGAGGGAAAAAAATGTGTACCGACATTTGTTATCTCTTAAAAGTGGCTATCTTAAAAATCAGTTTGGTCAATGGTAAACCTATTCAAGTATATAACAAAAACGTTTTTCTGAATAAATTTCATGAGAGCATCAGTTATATACTTTTTTTTATTTATTTATTTTTTTATAATATATTTATTGGTATTTTCAACTGTATAAAAAAATACATTTAGTAAATGTGATAAAAGATATGTTGACATGATTCATATGTAAGGATACTACCCATTGGCAGCTCCCCAAAGACTATGTTAAACTAGAAAATCTCGGGGCCATCTTCTTTTCAGACGCCTCGGAGGATTATCAGGAATTGTAGAGAAAGCAAGGATTGAAACTAGTCGTTGTATACTTGAAGTTACAGAATAAATTTTTTTTTTTTTTTTTTCATTTCCTTACAATCCAAATGTTTGGATTTTATTTATTTCAAAATTTTCTACACGAAAATTCGGGTAATTCTCGAATGTTTCTTAGAACCCATATAATTATAAACCGCTGTTTTTTTAAGAAAGTGATTGGGCCCCTTAAGAATAACATATTTGTACAGTTAATAATATACATCTCTGTCTAAAAGACAAAATGAACATAACTAACTAATATTTTTTACAATTTTGGATAAATATAAAATAAACTAAACGAAATAATTAATATGAAAACAATTCTCAGAAAATAATTGTGTTGAACAAAATGAAAAATAAATGAGTTTAAATATAAAACAAAAAGAAGAAAAGTAAATAAATTAATATTTACATAATTTTGATATTTAGTCTTCTAACAATAAAATAAGCTTTACAATAATAAAGGATCTTTATTATTGGTTAAGAAATAATGAAAAATAAACTAATTAAAACATGAATAAAAATAATATACTACAATAATAAGAAACGAATTCTTCTAATGACAATATAATTGAAAAATACTGTTACGATTAAACCAAAAGATGTTCCTCGATAAAAAAGTTGAAAAATCATAAATAAATACTTGCGGAAAAAAATATATATATAATACAATTTTACTAAAATTATTACATTGCCAAGCAGCGTCATTTTGGGATGCCAGAAGGTACTGGAAGAGAAGGTATTTGAATGTGGGGAGGAAGGGAGCATAACGGATTTTTGATCGGAGGGAGTTCCAGATTCTAGAACGGACAAGAAAGGAGCATTCATATTTTTTTGTTCTGTGGGAAGGGATATTAAGGTTGGACATATGGGTTTTGGTCTCTAGTGGATGAATTGAGGGTTTGATCTGCAGGAGATTAAAGATATAAAGAGGATTTTGGGAGTTGATGGTTTGGTACAGGAAAGATCCAAAGTATTGCCTACGGGTGTGGGAAAAAAGCCATTTTGATGCGGTACATGAGACTGCCTCGACGTGACATAAAAGAATCTTAAAAAACATTTCATAATCTGCTTCAATCGCTTCTCTAGCATCATCGATAGCTGTTCTAAATCGGTGGACGATTATATTGTTTGTTGGTTAGCCAAGTTATTGATGTTATGTGCCATTAGTTAATTTATTAATAAACTAAAGCGAAAAATTTTTTTTTATCAAGTTGAAAATATCCTCACACAAGACTGAAACGACAAGAAACTGCTCGAAGATATCGATTACTACACTTACTAGACAAACGTTCAAAACTTCCAGTATATTACAAAAGACTTATACATAAGGGTTGGGCATAATCGAATGACGATTATCGGATCATTCCATTATTACAATCATTCGGATTAATCGATTATCGGATTAATAGGCTTGGATAAGCGAATGATCCTTCGAACTGAACTATTTAACGATAATCGAGGGATTATACGCAGCTCGCATAATCGAACGACCCTTTTTTTTTTTTTTTTGCTCCTCGCATAAATCGTCTCTCACAATGCATACTAATCATTCGATTATTTAAATCATCGAAGTCCGATCATCCGATTATGACGATCATTCGATTATGCCCATCCCTAATCTACATCACTATTATCAGAACTATTTGGTCATATGGAATCGAGCTTTGGGACTCTACGAAACCATCTAATTCATCCCGCATCCAGTCCTTACAATCCAAAATCCTTCGCCAAATACTGAATGCCCCTTATTTTGACACAAATCAACTCCTCCATAATGACCTAAATATTCCGATTAGTCATAGTAGCATTAAGTGACGTTAAACGAATAATGACCTAAACATCCCATTTGTTGCAAACATAGCCCGTGATAGATACACCTCTTTCCATTCTAAACTCCCTTCCCATACAAACCCACTTGTCCGTAATTTATCTTCCTCAGATATATAAACAAATCCTGATAACCCTCCAAGGTGACTGAAAAGAAGGTAGCCTCGGGACCTACTGTCTTAAAATAGTGAAGTGCTACCACTGGGTGGTTCTTTCTCAAGACATTTTCATGACTTTTTTTTTTTCATTCTACATATTTACTTATTGTGTTCTTTAATACAGTTGTAAATTACTATAAATAAATAAATAAAAAAAGTTGAAAATAAGTACATGCTGAATAATTACCTGTCATTCTTAAGGAACCCAGTCCCAGAATAAAATTATTTCCTATTCTATTCCGGAAACCCCCGACACGCGGACAGTACAGAGAGATCAGTAGCAGAGATAGCCGGCCGTCCAAATTGGATAATTTGTTTGGAAGCTAATCGGATTGTGGCTGCCCATTATCCGCCCTCCAAAATTGGCCCCCTGCATCCTCTCCTCTTGTCAAAGCAGCAAAAACCCATTCTCCAATATTGAACAAATAGAAAAAAAAAAGTTATACCACACCTGGTCGGAGTACGGGGCCCAGTTCCGGATTATTACGAGGAAACCAACCCACATATATGTTTTTTATTTATATATTTTATTTTACAAGTGGAATTGTTTTAATTAAATCGGGGAAATATATAGTAGCAGAAGGAATGCCTATTAGGGGTGGGCATAATCGAATGATCGTCATAATCGGATGATCGGACTTCGATGATTTAAATAATCGAATGATTAATATTCTTTTTGAGAGGAAATTTGCCAAAAAATTCCCGTGTTTATGATGCCTGAGCTGGCTGAGCCTAGCTGCAAATGTACATTAATTTATGTGATGAGCAAAAAAAAAAAAAAAAGTGTTATCCCCCGATTAACGATAAAGAATTTAGTTCGAATAATCATTCGTTTCTCCAAAACCGATTAATCCGATAATCGATTAATTGGAATTATTCAAACAATCGAATGATCCGATAATCGTCATTCGATTATGCCCATCCCTAATGCCTATGCCAGACGGGACATTTACTATAGGGCTTCATAGATTTGAGAAGGTTTCAGAGCTACTTATCTGAAGCAGGGGCAAGGATGGGGATTTTATTTCAAAATCAAAGTAATCAAAGATTATTTTCTCATCTATTAAAATGGGATGACCTTATTTTTTATTTATTTTTTTTTTTTTATTGAGATATATTACAACTTGTTACAAAATGAACAATAATAATATTGATAAGAGACCACATTCATACTATATATACAGAAAATAATAATAATGGTCAAATTTCATAAAATATAACATAAATTCAAATATATACAATAAAATAATAATAATAAATAAAAAACAAAACAAATCGAAACATAAACCTATTATTGAGATAAATAAAAGTTGGCAAATAAATAAACATCTTACACACAATCATAACTATATACAATATATACAATTGCTAAAGGGACCCCAGCAAGCGCTTTTTCCTCCACTTGTGGAGGAAAAAGCGGAATCCAAGAGATCCCAGCACCTCTATCCCAGCCGCATCACTGGTCTTAGCCAGTGGAGGCTGAGTTAGGGCGCTGTAGCCACAAACATACCGTACATGAGTGGAGGATCTGACCATTGTCAGAACTCCAGTTTAAATGTTTACAATAGGTCTCGTGGCCACTGCCGTTTTAATCTTCGAGGAGGATTGTAGGGATGGGTGGTGCTGGATAGGGATTGTGCTAGAGGGTTAGGATGATGACTAAGGTTCTGATGAAATTTGGAAAATTTGGATGGTACCAGGTCTAAAACAAACGGAATATTAAGGTCATGGTGTAGGGTACAGTTGGTAACGTAATAAGGAGCATTAACTATTGTTCGGAGGACTTTGGATTGGAAGGATTGGATGCGTTTGATGTTAGAATGTTTAGCTGTCCCCCACAGTTCAAGTCCGTAGGTCCATATAGGTTTCAGTACTGTCTTGTATATTAGTAATTTGTTGTCAACTGTAAGATGAGATTTTCTGTTTAGTAGTCTGTATAACTGGCCGAATCTGCGGTTGAGTTCTTTTCTTTTTAGTCTTGTATGTGGGTTCCACGTCAGTCTTTTGTCTAGTAAAAAGCCGAGATATCGGACTGTGTCTGAGGAAGGAAGCGGTATAGAGTTGAAATTAACCGTTGGACAGGATTTGCGTCGAAGGGTGAATGTGACGTGAGTGCATTTGCTTTCGTTCACCTTAATGCGCCAAGCATTGCACCAGTCTTCGACAAGGGAAAGGTGCTTTTGGAGACTTAGCGATGCTGCTTCAGGATCGGAATTGGATGACAAAATGGCGGTATCATCAGCAAATGTTGCCAGAAAGGTATCGGGATCGGTAGGGATATCGGCGGTGTAGAGGATGTAGAGGACGGGTCCTAAGACGCTGCCTTGAGGAACACCGGCCTCAACAGTATAATGTTTGGAAAATTCGGAACCACTGCGAACTCGGAAGGAGCGGTTTGATAAATAGGATCGGAGGATTAGGTATAAGGATTGAGGTAAATGGGTTTTGAGCTTAAAGAGCAGTCCCGGGTGCCACACCCGGTCAACAGCTTGAGCTATGTCCAGAAAGGCACCCGAACAATACTCCTTGCACTCAAGGGCGGAGGAAATGTGGTCTACAACTCGGAGGCCTTGGTGAACTGTGGAATGTTGAGGACGAAATCCAAACTGATGTGAAGGAAAATTGTGAAATTTGGCTAGGATTCGTTTTAATAGGAGCTTTTCGAAGATTTTGGAGAGGATCGGGAGCAGGCTAATAGGTCTGTAAGATGAAGTGATGTGGGAAGGTTTGCCTGGTTTTAGGAAAAGGATGATAGTTGAATGTTTCCATATGAGAGGGAAATAGGTAGTGCGTAGGATACAGTTATAGAGATATGCAAGAAATATAATAGCTTTGGGAGGAAGTTGTCTTAAGATCTGAGGAGTAAGGAGGTCGTATCCTGGGGATTTACGGAGAGGAAGCTTTTTAAGAAGATATTTAACCTCAGATGGATTTACTGCTTTAGGTGGTAAGGATAGTGGTATTGGTGACATAAGGAACTCTTCAACTGTTGCAGTATGGGTTGGATTGAGCTCAGGATGAGGAGTGAAAACTTTGGAAAGGTGCTGTGCGAATTCCTCGGCTTTATCCTTGTCGGAAGCAGCCCAGGAACTATCACAGCGCCGGAGAGGGTGGGAAATGGTGTGGAATTTTAGAATTCTCTTCGTGACATTCCATAGGGAATTGTCACGAGTCGAGAGAGAGGAGAGAGAGGAATTGTAGGATTGGGAACGGAATATCGCCAACTCCCGCTTTAATTTTCTACAAAGAAAGTTGTAAGAGCGGCGATCTTCTGGGTGGCGGGTGCGTTGCCATAATGATCTTGCTCGGCGTTTGGTGTTGATGAGGTCCTTCAGGTGTTGTGGTAAATGGCTTTTGTTAGGAATTCTTTGGGATTGTTTGGGAGAGGAGGCAGTCCAGGCAGCTTGTTGAATCGTGGTTGTAAAGGAATATACGGCATCATCAAGGTCAGTTTGGGTTTTGAGAGGTACTCTAAGGTCAATACCATTGGTGAGGATTTCGCGGAAGAGGTTCCAGTTGACAGGGCCTCTAATGAATGACGGTGGGAAAGGTTTCGGAATAGGAGTTATGGATACATTTAGGATTAATGGACTATGATCAGAGGATAGTTCATCAAGGCGAGTTACGGAATAGTTCAGGGAGCCTAATCCGCTGTGGATGAAGAAGTCGAGGATGTCAGGATTACGGTTAGGATCTGTCGGCCAGTAGGTAGGAGAATCGGGAGGTAGGAGATGAAAGCGTCGGGTGTTGAGTGCAGACTGCAACGTCCGTCCACGAGAATTGGTGGTTCTAGAACCCCACTGTTGATTCTTTGCGTTTAAGTCGGCACCCAAAATGAAGTGATTTCCCAAGGAGTTGAGGAAGGATCCAAATTGGGCAGAGGAAATGGGATGTTTAGGAGGGCAGTATGCTGATGCGATGATAAGCGGAAAGGAAAAGGTTTTGATTACAATGGAAGTTGCTTGTAGGTAATCGTGGGCGGGAAGTGGGTGTAAGTGATGGGAGAGGGATCGGCGGACAATGACAGCAGTACCGGCATGGGCTTTGCCGTCTGGATGGTCTGTCCGGTATGTTATGTATTCTGGTATTTTGAAGTACTGTTTAGTGGTTAGTCTAGTTTCAGTAATGAGTGCAACATCAACGTTTTTGTCTTGCAGTACGGCTGTTAGTTCGTCAGTGTGAGTTCTAACACCATTTGCGTTCCAAAGAAGAATGGATAAGGAATTAGGTGAGGTCATTTATGGTTTTTGTAAGGCAGGAATGAGATTTGATACAAGGTTCGTAAGGAGTGATATTAGAGGCATAACAAGGGATTTCATTTCGGAGATAAAGGATGTCATCAAACTGGTAAGGTCTGTGGCGTTTGAAGGAGGAGGAATATGAGAGATTTGTGGTGGATTAGGATTGTTAGGATTGGTTACATTTTGAGAAAGAGGTATATGAGGAATGGATTGAGGTATATTTATTAGTTCCGGCAGGGCCACGGCTTCGGTACTTTGATTCCCACCTCCAAGTAGGTGGGCAAATGATACATTGGCATCAATAAGTTTTGAGGGTTCTCTTCTGTTTCTTACTTGTCTTGCTGTTTCATCCAGTACTTGAGGTTTTTGAAACCTGGTCCTCAGTTCCTTATAGATTTGGCATCCTTTATAGTTGGCCGGGTGGTCCTTGAGGCAGTGAGCACATACAGCTGGTGTTGATTTTGGTTTTGTACACTCCACAGACTTGTGCTGTTCACCGCATTTCACGCATCGAGGTATGTGATGACAATAACTTTTAGTATGACCATATGCTTGACAATTATGGCACTGAATTATCTCTCTCTTTGTGTAAGGTTTTTCAACTCTTACACTGGAATAGTACAATCTATTGAGGTCATAGATTTTTTCAACTCCTTCAGCTGGTTCCAAATCCACAAAAAAGAGAGGTAGAGGAATTTTATCCTTTAGGACGTTAGTGACTTGCCGCACTTTATAGCCCATCTCCGTTAGTTCTTCTTTAATAGCTTCAACTGGTGTCGAGGGGTGTAAGTTTCTGATTACAACCCTTAAAGCTCTCTCTTGGCGTAGCTGATAGGTATGGAAATCTGCTTTGGTTTCAGTTAGGTATTTCACTATTTTTCTATATGTCTCGGCAGTAGTAGGAGATATTTTGGTATCATTGATTCTACTCATACAGTAGTAGCTGGTAGATTCGGTAATTTTGTTCAATTGCGCACACAACAACTGGAAATTTCTAATATTTTTGACAAATATTGGAGGAGGCCGTGGTTCACTAGGTATAGGAGTAGATTCCATATTTTCTTTTTCATTATGTAAAATCTGAAAAGGATTTGGGGTGAAAAACGGCGATTCGTCAGTCATCCCTTGTGACGATGTGCCAGGTTGTGGTTCAGATTCTGAATTAGTACCGGAAGGGGTTGCTTGTAGATTTAATCTTTTATTAGTATCACGGCGGGGTCTTTGTTTTGTAGGTGACGGGATTGAACCACTAGATCTAGATCTTTTAGTTGAAGCTTTGGAGGACATTACTTGATGATAATATCGCATTTCATGTATAGAAAGTAATTAAATAATAACCAGATGTGGGAAAAAAACAATAACTTAAAAAAGTTAAGCAAGACCAGCCTTGCCGGGCTATTGGCAATCAGCTGATATTAAGAGGTGACTCAGCATTCACTTTACACTGTAAATTATATCACAACTTACCGCTGTTTGCTCCAATAATAACTGTTGTTGTTATCCTGAAGTCTGATGATGTTTTCAAGACTGTGCTGAAGTGAAATCCAACTGTAAAAGCAAGAAATCCGAGAGCCGACTTGAAATATGACTGCTATACTCAGGCGCACGCGCAGAACTCGGATGACCTTATTAGTGAGCTTAAAACGAAATCTCCCATTGTGTCTCTAGATATTTCAAAATATTTTTAAAGATACTGATTTGATACATTTTTTACTTTCACTTACTATATATAGTAAGGGAAAGTATTACGATCGTGAAAATTTTCGAATTCCAGTTTTCAACAGAAATACACTTTTTAGGGTCCACTGAGTCCAAATAACCAAGTCCCGCAAAAAGGTCTGTGTGTGTGTGTGTGTGTGTGTGGTAACTCCCGGGCGGAAACGGTAAGTCCTATGAAACTGAAATTTCATATTTAAGACAAATATACGCCCGAGACGTGACAAAACTTTTTTCATCAAAATGAGCTTACCAGAAGAGGCAATTTATACCATGCATTTTGCACCTTTTTTCAATTTTCTCGAAAACGGTTCCGACGATTTTGATTAAACTCACTATATCGATGTAAAATTTAATAGGCATTCATATCATGTAAGTTTTATTTGGATAAAAATGGCCTGACAGGGCTTAAATGCCGATATTTTCTTTCTCTAAAGTACCTTTAATTTTGTCGATTCTATAAAAATAACTATATCATCTTGTTACCACTGATGAAAAACAGGTAAATATATAAATTGAATGAATTCGATACCCAACTAAAGTAGAAAACTGAAAAAATATTTTTTTAATGCAATTTTTCGTTTTTGAACATAAGAACAGTAATATACACGTATGAAATACCGTTGGAAAGCTGAGGATTTTAGAAAAAATATAATGTTATACTTAAGCTTTTAAAAGTTAATAGAGAGTGATGAAAAGAAGATAAAACTAACTGATTATTTTAGATAATAATATAATAGATTTTTTAATAAAACACGTGTTTCTATATAAATTCAATTTAATTAATTATTTAATAGTTTCACGTATTTTTATCTCTAACTGTATTTGAAAATTCTTTCATTGGTTTTAAAAATGGAGGTAAGTGAAAGTCGTGTGTTGCCCGCACCAGATTTTTTTTCAATAGCAATGGAATAAAGAAATGTCAAATTATAAAAATATGAGGCTTATTTTAGGATTTGGTGCAGATTAATGTAAAAAAAATATTTCTTTAAAT
>CM041292.1:17692673-17812869 GCA_023052935.1 Piezodorus guildinii | reverse complement strand
ATAAGTTAATCATAGAAAACGTCACCAAATAAATATATTTTTTTAAGAGGTTATACTTTCCTTTATATTAAAATGGCCTATTTTATCTAGCTTTCATAAAAAACACCGAAAATTGGTACTTTGATTTCCAAAACGTACTAAAAGACATTTTTACATATCTGTATTTTTCATGATTTAGTTTTATCTAAATCATCTATTTGATTTTATATAATGAACATTCAAGTCCTTTAAAACGCGAATTAGAAAAGCTATTATTTTCTAAAAGTACTAATTACACATTTAATTTCGTTTCAAATCATACTAAAACATTTCAGTACATAACTTTAATATGATGTTGTTAATATAGCTAAAAAAATTCTACATGTAAATGCGAAAACAATGAAATAAGTTGGTTTGATAATATAGTAATCAGAGATTTTTGAGCTTCTAGTGAAATTTCGTAGAATATTATAATAATTTTGGGAACTCAACGTCTAAATTGTTGCCTTTATTCTTAGCAGGAAGGCTTTTACGTCTCTGTCTAATTATATTCATCATATTAATCATAATCGTCAGTATATTTAATAATAAAAATCGACAGATAAAACTTTTATTATAATTATTTTATGATGGTATGAGTTTTAATATGGTGTTTTATTTTTTTAAATTATTGGTTATATATACAGATCTATGTATCTGTAAGAAAATGGGAAACGATGAAGAAGGAAAAAAAAACAGGGGAAAAAATATAAAAGAGAAAAAAAAGTTGTATTTATAATTAAGGATTTAAAATTATAATTTATAATATTAACAATATTCCTAAAGGAAATAATCGGTATGCCGTGTATTAGCAACCCAATTAAGTTGGGCAGCATCATTTTGTTTATTAATAAATAATATGTGTATATCTTGATTTTGAATTCGAAAGGGGGGCTTTTATACCGGCATTAACCCTTCAACCTCACCCCCAAGCTCGAGAAACACCCGTATAGCCATCAAAGGTGAGGTAGGGGTTAAACTTTTTTTTTTTAAATTTAATTTTTATTTATTTCATCTCAAATTTTATTATAGTTATAATTATATATTAAATTTGATTGTAGTGTAGGAAAAAACAAAGAAAAGATTCAACAGACTTAAAATGGTGATATTTATAAATTAATATAAATCCTTAGCATAAAAATTAAAAACAATAAACTAAACAAATATTACCGAAAATTCGGTCCAAAAGGTCTAGACTTTTAACACAACGCACCTGAAACAGAAATGAAAATTATGTTATTACTAGAATAATATCATATGATTAATGATAAGCAAATAATAAGATATTGATATCCACAAAAATAATAAGATTATTTATTCAGCTAAAATATTTGTTTAATATTTGTAGCACTCTTTTGACAATTATTCATGTGAAATTTTATTTTCAAGATATTATTAAAGTTAAAAATCTTAAGGTCAACTGGATCCAAAAATATTTTGCTTAAAATAATTCTTAGCGTCGTTTTCTATTTAAGGACATTTTTTTTTTTTTTAAACTAAAGAAAAACATAAACAAAAGAAATATAATATGAATAAAAATATACTTATTCTTAAAAAGGAGATGTAAAATAAATTATATCTTCAAACGAAATTTCATTAAATTATGATAATCAACATCACAGCAAAAAAAAAATCTGGTGCGGGCAACACACGACATTCACTTACCTCCGTTTTTAAAATCGATTAAAGAATTTTCAAATACAGTAAGAGATAAAAATGAGTGAAACCATTAAAGAATTAGTTAAATGGAATTTCTATAGAAACATGTGTTTGATTCAAAAATCTATTATATTATTATCTAAAATAATCAGTTAGTTTTATGTTCATTTCATCACTACAACTTTTAAAAGCTTGTGTATGAGATGATAATTTTTCTAAAATCTTTAGCTTTCCAATGGTATATCAAGCATGTATATTACTGCTGTTATGTTCAAAAACGAAAAAATTGCATTAAAAAAATATTTTTTCTGTTTTCTCCTCTAGTTGGGTATCGAATTTATTCAATTTATATATTTACTTGTTTTTCATCAGCGTTGATAAGATAATATAGTTATTTTTATTGAATCTACAAAATTGAAGGTACTTTAGGGGAAGACAATTTAAAATATCGGCATTTAAGCCCTGTCAGACCATTTTAATCAGAATAAAACCTACATGATAATAAAGCCCATTAAATTTTACATCGATTAAATCGTCGGAACCGTTTTTGAGAAAATTGAAAAAAGGTGCAAAATGCATGGTATGAAATGCCTCTTCTGGTGAGCTCATTTTGATGAAAAAAGTTTTGTCACGTCTCGGGCTTATAGTTGTCTTAAATATGAAATCTCAGTTTCATATGACCTACCGTTTCCGCCCGGGAGTTACCACACACAGACCTTTTTGCGGGACTTGGTTATTTGGACTAAGGGGACCCTAAAACGTGTATTTCCGTTGAAAACTGGAATTCGAAAATTTTCACAATCGCAATACTTCCCCTTACTATATATATAGTAAGTGAAAGTAATACTGAATTATTTAGTTTTGTTTTTTATTGCTTTGGTACAAATATTTTCAAAACGAGTTATATTTATATGATAATCTAACGGCATTGGAGAGATAGAGGGAACAAAATGCTTTATTAAACAAATAAACAAACATTATGCTATCTTAATTTTATACAGCATACCTCATCTATTTTCATCAAACAATTGTTAAAACATTATTTTTTCCCCCTTTTTTTTGTTCATTAATCCACAATTATAATTTATAATATTAACAATCATTATCAAACGTTAATTAAAATTATTTAACAATGCCTAATCAACCTTATTTGTGTTTATTAAATATACATTGACATGTTCATATTGATATCAAATTTGAATATATATATTGAAAACGGAAACGCCCAAAAGGAAAACCGATTTCTTCGAAGGGAAATTGTACATCTCCATCAAAAGGAAAAACGTACATTATCTCGGAGTATATTATTCGGGCTAAAAAGAATTTTTCTCTACTAGGAATAGTAATATTGATGCTTATATACCTTCTCAAAGCACAGCATAAATGGAAAAAAAACATTACACATTTATATTATAAAATAGATTATATATTAGATATTTAAATAAAATAGAAAAATAAATTAATAAGTCCAAAATTTATGTAACAATAAATTTTAATTCAAGTTTTATAAAGAAGGTTAAGTCAAAAGCAGTATGATGTGTGCACCAATTTTTTTTTATTATATTATATTTTTTTTTTATGATAGAGTTTTAAAAGTATTGATTATTATTGTTAGGATATTTGAAATGTAGGTAATTTTATTAATTGTCAAACAGGACATAAATGAAAATATTTAATTGTTTTCCCTCTCAGGTACATTTAATTATGTAGGTTTGAAAAAAATAACCATTTCATGTTAGCCTTGAAAAAAAAAAACTGGTAAATATACAAGATTGAATTTGAGAGCAACTGAAACAGAAAAGAGGAAAAATCTCTTTTTAGTTTAATATTTATTTTCTAAAACATAGGTACAGTAATGTGTAAGAGATGATAAATAATATATAAATAACATATTTAATATACCGTTGGAAGGGTAATGCTTTTAGGATAAACGTTCTTATATTTAATACAGTCAGGTAACTCTCAAATCGTTTCTAAAACTTTGTGTAAAATAATTTTGTTCAATAAACCTTTAGCTTTTTAGGTTTATTGTATATATATATATATATATATATATATATATATATATATATTTTTTTTTTTTTTTTTTTTTTTTTTTTGAGGCTGATAATTAACTTCACCACTATTTTATTAATTATAATGCACTAAGTTTCGGCTATAATGCCATCTTCTGGTGGAAGGAACAAATTTTATCTAAAGTTAAGTGGGTTCTTACACCCAGAAGATTTCAGACATGACACTCCTGGGCGTAACTCATCTTTGTATGAAAATTGTTCTTTGCACCAGAAAATGGCATTATAGCCAACCATAGTCCATCATAATGAAATAAAATAGCGGTGAAGTTAATTCTCAGCTTCCAATTGTATTTTATTTTTAAACTTTGACCTTCACCTAATATATATATATATATTTCTCTCTCTCTCTCTATATATATATATATATATATATATATATATATATATATTTCTCTATATATATATATATATATATATATATATATATATATATATTATATATATATATATATTTCTCCTTTAACACATTCGTTAACCTAGTTTATCGCATTTGTTTATTTTATCAAAGCGAACAAGATAAAATGCATTATATATTATAATCAGAATAAAACCTACATAATATGGGGTCACCCATAGCGTAGTTGCTAGCATAACAGCTTTCTATGCCAAAGGTCGCGGATTCAAACCTGCCGGTGGCCCTAGGATTTTTCAATGGGAGCATAAAAATCCTTAGTTATGCCGTCCTTCGGAGGGGACATTAAAAGGTGGTCCTGAACCTGTGCGATGTCAGGTACTCGTTAAACAGTATAACATCCCTATCCTAATAAAAATTTAGGACTCCCTCTGCAGCATCGTCCGATTAGCCATAGTAGCATAAAGTGACGTTAAAGAATAAACAAACAAAAAACCTACATAATATTAAAGCCTAGTGAATTGTACATCGATAGAGCATGTTTGATAAAAATCGTTCAAAGCTGTTTTGAGAAAATCGTAAAAAGCTGGAAAACACAATGTATAAAGTGGCTCTTCTAGTTTCCCGTTTTCATAGAAAAGGTCGCTGTAACCTCTCAGGCATGTACGCTCCTGAAATATGAAATATCAGTTTTATACTGCTTATCGTTTACGGGCTAGACTACATTCAAACACGCACAGACCTTTTTTGTGGGACTCAGGGACCCTAAACCGTGTGTTTCCGTTGAAATCTGGAATTCGGAAACGTTCGCGATCACAATAATTTCATGTATAGGTAAGCGGAAGTAATATAGTAACAGAAGTCTTATGTGTCCTTAATTAGGAACCATTTCTAAAGATGATAACGAAAGTTTTATGAGATGTATTTTTAATTAGCAATAAATAATACGTAACTATAAACAATACAATTCCCTAGCCTATGACAGGGCATAGCTTTGAGAACATGAGTTTCTCACTGCTGACTACATCTACTACACTTTGTTAAATTGATTAATTGCCCTTTCAATTTATTAAATATGGTGAATCATATCCGGCGCTTTCGTAACGGAATTAACTTTGAACTGTTAATTGAAAAGGATTTTTTTTTCATCTTCTTTAATGTCGGTTAGAGTAGAATTAGTTCCTGTGGGTATTTACTTGCAACTTCAACGCCCATCTGGGCTCTGTAGTTCTTCTGCATTGCGTCGTATTTATACTTCCCAAGTATGAGATACTCTATATTTAGCAACTCTCAATAGTTCAATAATAGCTTGATGCCAAGAATAATCAATAGAAATATATAAATTAAAAATATTCTACATATTCTTGGAATTTAACATTAGTTTTTTAAGGTAAATTTAAAATAACTTATGAGATTAAAAACTTATTTTTTTTCTTTTAATTGTGTTATTTTTTCTTCTATATAGTTCTCGGAGCAGATGACATTCTTTGATGAACCTTATTAGTGAACTAATTGTGTCATTAGAGTCCTTTAACATCGCACTCAGCGATCAGGGTAAATGGGATGTATATGGTATAAAACTTTACCCTTTAGTAGCGAGCTTTCATTTTAAACTATTCCAGATAATCCTCCGAGGCGAGTAAAAAGAAGATTGTCGTGCGAACTCCTAAGAAAGAATAGTCATCGAAGTGACAATGTATAGCTCCTTCACAAGTTTTATTTTTATTCACAAATAAGGTTAAATAATTGTTTTAGTTTATTATTTTCTATAATGAACCTTTGTAATCGACCAAAAAAAAAATTACTTTCGCTCCTCCGCAAAATTAGAGAGCTTGCGTTTAAAGATGTGTAGAAATCCAAATAACGAATAAAAAAAAAAAATCGTTAGACCGCCGCACAGTGGATAATATGACCGATTTAGGAGGACAAAATTCTGAAAATGTCTATATTTAACCTTTAGGGTCCCAGATTACGAAAAAAATATTTTAAAAAATTATAAAAACTAATTAATTTTGTCACGATTAGAGAGCGCACCTTGGTCAAACATCAAATTTATTTGCTAAAATCTAATTCCCCTATATTTACGTTTGAAGTCCCAGAATACGGGAAAAGCAATACAAAAAATCTAATCATGACTAGGAGTTGCTAAAATCTGCTAATAGATGTATTTTGTATGGTTTAGGAAATTCTTGAAATTATGTATTGTAAATTTTTTGATTCTTAGTGTTGTGTCTGAAAAAAATGATGCATCACTCAAAACGCGAAAAATCGAAAAAATTACTGGAAGGAATTAGTCCGGTGGCGGTCATTAAATGAACAACTAAATATTTCAACTATTTTATTGTTTGCCAACGTTTCGACCCCCTTTGTGGGTCATCACAGGGCGCATGGTGGGAGAATGGAAAGTTTCCATTCTCCCACCATGCGCCTGATGATGACCCACAAAGGGGTCGAAACGTTGGCAAACAATAAAATAGTTGAAACTATTTAGTTGTTTCATTTAATGACCGCCACCCGACTAATTCCTTCCAGTAATCTCAGCGGTCAACTAATTACATCCACAATAATCGAAAAAATTCTTTGTAATATCTAAAGACTAGAAGGATTGGTAATACAAATCCTACAAACAACTTCTTGGGAGTTAAATAGTTTTTCTTTATTGAATAAGGGCGTACATTTACAAATTGCTATATCAACTCTACAGGTGAGATTGCAATTTATATTCAATAACGAGTTTGGAAATGTAATGTCTTACCTGTCTTAGCAATGCCCATTGTTAAATAAAAGTAAAAAGACTTTGCTCTATATACACCTTGAACAGAATAAATGACCATCGAATAAAAATAATCCCACTGTTGGTTATTAGGCACTTGTGTGAACAGGAATGATTCATTCATTTACTATTTATTTGTAAACACGGTATGGCGGGAAATATTAGTATTAATGGTCTTGCCAAATAATAATAAAAAGGTGAAGAACTGGAAAATTCTAAATTTTTGACTTGACTTTGGTCCACCTAAATTGGTGATTTAGCCCACTGTGTGCCGCCGCCGTCAGTTGTTAATTCGCCATAAAAATACTAGGTGATGCAGTGATGATCGTAACATCTAGTCGTTGATATAAGCTGCTTATTTTTAAAATGGCGGTCTGTTTAAAAGTGATTTAATTTAATAGCTCGCTTATTTGTACATATAGAGAAAAAAAAGTATGCATGTTTTTTTAACTAAAAACCGCGAATAATTATAAAAAAGAAAAGAAAAAAATTAAAATTTTACCTAAAACACGAATACAACTCAGTTATTTTTGAAAATACAGAAAAATATGTAGAGAGTTTTAGAATCAGTAAAGAGCGATAAAAAGAAAAAAAAAAACCGTTGATCTTCAATTAAAAATGATTTTCAAGTCTATGATCATATCAATTGGAAAACGATCTCTTCTTTATTTTGTTCATATGTATTTATTTATTCATACATGTCAAACTTTACAACGTTTCGAGGCATAAATAATAGTGGATGTAATTCCACCAAAACTCGGTAATTATTAAAGATAAATAAAAGTCGAAAAGATTTTTGAATCGAGACATAGCGATAAACAAAGAGAGGGGAAAAATAATAGGTCAAGCTTCATCTTATAAGAGACATGACTGCCTGATAACTCGGTTATTATTTTCAATAATGAACCATTTTAATCGATAAAAAAATAAATAAAAATTACCCGCCTTCAAAATTTGAGGCCTTACGTTTTAAGATGCGTGGAACCCGAATAATGAATTTAAGAAAAATCTGTTTATCCTAATTCTTAAATTAATAAATACCGATTTCCTACAAAATGAAAAAAAGGATCATTGAATTTGTTTCAGAACTAGCAGAGATATAGCCTTTGGAAATTAGCAGTGGTGCTAAGCCATTTTCCTTTGAATTATTTTGGTTTTCATATTAGTTAAATGTCTATAAACAGTTATACCCTAATATATTTATTTGGAAATAATAAACTATTGTGTAATAATTTATAGCGTTTTTGTTTAATACAATTATAAATAAAACAATACATTATAATATAATTAATTACAATGTAATTTGTGTATATTACTAGTTAAGATTACAAGAGGACATAGTAATTATATAGATTAGAGGTGGTAGTGGATGGAAGTACATCCCATTAATTAACCGAGACTCCAGGCTACATCTTCGCTCTCCTGTCCGTCTCGGCTACACTGAGCAACTACCAACATTAATTCTAACCTACTAACCTTAATTTAAATATGCACTTATTATAATTAAATATAATATTTAACTCAAATCATATTTAATTAACTGCAAAAAAAAATCTTAGATGGGTCCTGAACTAGCAATAAGGTATATCACATGAGTCGCATGTGAAATGTTACAAATAACACACAATATGTTACATATAACATATAAAATGTTAGATGTAACAAGTAAAATGTTACATATAACATGCAACACGTTGCATATAACTTGTAACATGCTACATATAACAAGTGGAATTTTGCATATAACAAGTAAAATGTTACATATAGCACGTATAATGTTCCATATAATCTTTACCATTTAAATTTTGATTTAATTTAACTTCTAATCTAATCTTTATCTATATTTTAATACTTATGAGATTAATTTATAATTGTATATAATAATATTAAGTATATTAATCAATTCAAATCATATATAATTAACTGTAAAATAATACATTTAATATTTTCCATTTATCACTGAAATAGAAATTCAGATTTAATTTAACTTCTAATCGATATTAATCAATTTTTGAATATTCCAATACCAATGAAATTAATTTATAATTATATGTAATAATAAAGATAATAATTAACTCAAGTTTTATTTACTGAGAAAATGAGTCCTGAATTTGTTATAACTTATCACTCATAAAGTACATGTAATATGTTATATATAACATGTGAAATGTTACATATAACAGGTAAAATGCTACACATGGCACGCAAAAGGTTCCATATAATCTTTTCCATTTAATGTTGAAATAGAAATTCTGATTTAATTTAATTTCTAATTTATATTAATCTATTTTTGAATACCCCAATACCAATGAGATTAATTTATAATTATATGTAATAATCAAGATAATAATTAACTCAAGTTTTATTTACTGAGAAAATGACTCCTGAACTTGTTATAACTTATCACTCATAAAGTACATGTAATATGTTATATATAACATGTAAAATGTTACATATAACAAGTTTAATGCTACACATAGCACGCAAAATGTTCCATATAATCTTTTCCATTTAACATTGAAATAGCAATTCAGATTTAATTTAATTTCTAATCTATATTAATCCATATTTGAATACCCCAATACCAATGAAATTAATTTATAATTATATATAATAATCAAATATAATAATTAACTCAAGTCACATTTCATTAACTGAGAAAATGAGTCCTGAACTTGCTATAACGTATCGCTCATTAAATAGATGAAATATGTTATGTATAACATGTAAAAGGTTACGTATTACGTACTTTTTTTCAGTCAATTTCATAATTTTTTCAATCGAATTCATAATTTTTTCAATTGAATTCATAATTTTTTCTAACAAATTCATAATTATTTTAATCAAAGTCATAAGTTTTATATCTCCGAGAAATGATATCTGAAAAATATTCACTAAACCAAAGAATAAAAAAAGCTCGTAAAGGTTTAGGATTGTTGCAAAACATTTATCACTATGTACAAATATAAGACATTGCAACACAACAATTAAACTAAAAATATAATATTTTTTAGTTTAATTGTTGTGTTGCAGGAAAACAATGACCCTAAGCAGGAAAACAGTCATGTAAAATCAGAAGAAGGAAGAAAGAAGAAAAATTTGGAAGATTCTGGGGTCAAGATGGACCTAAAACGAAAATCGATCACAGAAGACGTTAAAAATAAAAGAAGATTCAAACATAGAGACAGAGATGGGGAAAAGAAGCCTTAAATTCTATTGACATATAACGAGGCTTTCCTATCAAAGAGAATGGTAAAATACGTAGCATCACTCTTTCATACAAAATGTTAAAAAATACTTGGAATTAGGCAAAATTACCACAGAACAAACAAAAAAGAGAAACAATTTTAGAAAAAAAAAATTGTAAAATCGGAGGTTAAACCAGAGGGAAAATCCCCGAGACCCAGAACAAAATGGAGTGAAGGAAGAAGAGCTGTATTCTCGAAAAAAAAAGAAGTAAAAAAACATTTATTTGACGTATTCCAATTAGAAGCTTGACGACTAATAATAATAAAAGTTAAAAAAATTAATCTATTATGAAGATTTATAGAAAATAATAATAATAAACTTAGTGGATATAATTAGTTGACCGTTGAGAATTACTGAAGGAATTAGTCCGGGTGGCGGTCATTAAATGAAACAACTGAATAGTTTCAACTATTTTATTGTTTGCCAACGTTTCGACCCCCATTGTGGGTCATCATCAGGGCTAAAAAGATACAAAAAGGATACATTTAAAATAAGATTACAAATACTATTTAAAAAAAAAAAAAAAAATTAACAATTTCACTAGAGAATGTCAATATTATAACATAAAAGAAAATAGATGTGTAAAGAAATCAATTAATTAAATTACAATGATAAAGGTATACTAATGAGAGCTATACAGACCAGATATTGTGGATTGTGGAATCCTGTCAATCATAAAACTGATAAACAGTGCATCTCCTCCACCTACAGCTATATATTAAACTCTCTTAAGTAATACAGCTTCCCATGTCCATCCCACTGTATACCTTTTGTTTATTTATTGGTTTATTTTTTACTTATTTATGTATACATTTATTTTATATATGTATCTATTTCATTTGTTTCTGCACTTAATAAATTCTTAATGGTTTTACAATTCAATTTATTCCTATTTGTAATTATTTTACTATTTTGTATCAACTATATGATCTGTCAATGATTGTTACTTATTATTATTTTTTGTCATAATATTTTCACTTGGTTAATTTTAATGTCTTAATATATGTACAATAATTATTAAAACGTTGGTTGGGAGGTAGTCAGTTTTACTATATATAGTTTATACATTATTATTCTTACTATTGTATTATATTGTTTTTACTTCAACAATCTTGTTAAAACATCTTCTAATACCGTTATGATGTTATTAATATTGTAGGTTTAATCTGAACACTTCCTTTTATGTTAATATTACAATTTTACTCATTGTTGTCAGATCCCGTCTAGAAATATGGTACGTATTTTCCATTTTACCCAACCTTTTGTACGTACTTTCCTATCTACCTGCCTATATTCCTTATAACCAAATTGAACCTAGTTTCCACTCACCTACCAGACGGTACGTATCTCCACTGTACTCCATTTTGTTAATGGTTTTTATTTCATGTAATTTTTTCTTATATATTTGTACATTATCTTTAGTCATTATCTGGTCTGTATAGCTCTCATTAGTATACCTTTATCATTGTAATTTAATTAATTGATTTCTTTACACATCTATTTTCTTTTATGTTATAATATTGACATTCTCTAGTGAAATTGTTAATTTTTTTTTTTTTTTAAATAGTATTTGTAATCTTATTTTAAATGTATCCTTTTTGTATCTTTTTAGCCCTGATGATGACCCACAATGGGGGTCGAAACAATGGCAAACAATAAAATAGTTGAAACTATTCAGTTGTTTCATTTAATGACCGCCACCCGGACTAATTCCTTCAGTAATAATAAACTTAGCGAATCCGAAGGTTCGATGCCGATACCACCAAATGCTGCCTACTCAGATTCGTCCTTTCAAGCCCAAGCCTCTGAGATCAGCCCTTTCCACTATCAATCCATCGACGCTTCGGCCTACTTTTGGGACGCTTACCAATCGGTTGAGCGAATACCACATTTCTCGGAATCTGTTCCTCCTTGAGCCCAACAACTTTACACGCACATTTGAGTCTCCGCGATGCTACCAACTCAATTATATTCACAGGGTACAAGTTTTGCAAGCTTCTAAACTCCCCAGTGGCCTTATCTCTCTTAAGACCAAATACTAGGCATGTTATTTAAGTAAGTACCGTTTTGCGATTACGTCTGCACTGGTTACCTACACCTCTTGTCTACGCACTGACGCCATTACAGTCAGATTCATCATTGTATACGTTGTTTACTGAGTGTTTAAGATGCCTCCGACAATCGTGAGTCCCGCTGATTGTGAAGTACGTAATCTGCGTCGTGCAATCCAGAACAAAAGACGTGGCAAGTTGAGTAAGGGTATCGTTTTGCTGCATGACAATGCCCGTCCACATGTGGGTAATTGGACCAAAGATCTCATCAAATCATTTAAATGGGATTAAATTATTAAATTCTAGATCATCCTCCATACAGTCCTGATCTGGCGCACAGCGACTACCATTTGTTCCTGCAATTGAAGAAACACCTGTTGGTCGGCGTCTTCAAGACGATAACGATGTCAAAACATTTGTGATGCAGTGGTAAACAAGTGAGGCGGCAGAATTTTTGAGGAGGGTATTCAAAAACTGGTGCCGCGTTATGACAAGTGCCTCAAAATTCATGGTAATGATGTAGAAAAGTAGATTAAGGTACAGGCTTTCATGTAAAAATAAAATTATTGCGATATCTTTGCACGTCTTTTTTTAATTCCAAAACGGTACTTACTTAAAAACATGCCTCGTATTTTACGCAGTACCTTATTTACGAAAACCCTTAGACGATGTTCATTCTCCAAAATAAGTGGCTACGTTTCACGTCCGTAAAGAAACGTCGGAAGAATAATAGTTTTATAAATTCTAACGTTCTAGTATTTAGACAGAAGCCTTGAGCTAAATAATTTAAAGAGTAATAACACGCATTTCCCACCTTTAACCGCGACTTTATTTCCTCCTGGGTTTCATTTTCTCTAGTTATCATTGAACCTAAATACTTAAATTTCTCTACGTGATTAAACGTATGTCTTGACCATCAGCATCACAAAGATCGTAACCGTTTCTGATAATAATCATTTATTTCGTCTTATCGGTATTTATTTCGAGCCCTATTTCTTTACCGGTTTTTATTACTTGTATAGTTGTATCCTCAAATCATCGACGTATCCCAGAACAGGAATTATATCACCCAGATTACACGTAACCTTTACTACGACGTATTCTAATGCTAAATTTAATAAAACAGATCAAAAGGGAGTCCCCTTGTTTCAGACCCGATCGTACCTCAAACCTCTCGGAGTAACTATGACCAATTCTAACTTTATAGAAATATTTAGATTTATAGAAATGAACCTAATTAAATATTTATTATAATACGTTGAAACTGTGTGAGAGTGTAAGATATTCACTCTAACAAAATCTACGTATTTTTCGCCTACCTTTTCTCTCGCCGTGTAGCTTTAAATGATACAAAACTACGCCGCTATCGAGAGGTTTCACAAGACTACAGCCTCGTTTCTGTTTGGTCTAGAGGAGACGCTAAGTGGATGGCCATGTGGTCCCGAGCCACTCCAAGATGTTTGTCCACGACCCTCCAGATTAGGGCCTATTAGTTCTCTCGATCCGGGTTCTGGAACCACTTTTTCTCCAGGCAGCCGTCGATACCTCCAGCGGTTAATGGGACAGAGGTCTGACAGGGCAGGCCTTTTTGCCACTCGAGAACATGGCTTTTGGCTTGCGCAGGATTAATATATCTGTTTTGCTTTCCAATAACGTGCTCTGGTTTACTCAATAAATTAGCTAAGAGGTAGGCATACACCCGCCTTCAAAACAAACTTATAAATAACCTCCAGGACTATTTATTTACAATTACTTAAAGAGGAAAAAAAGGCCGTGGAGATTTCAAGAAAACGAGAGTTCTGACTAGACAGTTTTACAAACATAAAAAAATCTAGCGTGCACAACGCAGACATTTACTTAACTCCGTTCTTAAATTCAATTTAAGCATTTTTCAATACAGTTAGAGATGAAAATAAATTTTTAAAGATTAATTACATAGAGTTTTAATAAAAACACCTGTTTTATCAAATAAAGCCGATAGTTTAAATTTTCTTCCTCTAAAGTACTTAATATTGTAGATATATACAAATATTCATATGTGTGTGTTCTCTCAAAGTTTATAGCACACACATATGTCTATGTAAGACACTATTTTATCTCAAATTACATGAATATGAGATAATAAATAAAACGTTGCATAAATAAAATTGTTTATTTATTGACTGAAACCCTAGAAAGTAGAAAACTTAAATTATCAACAGTCGAGAACTAATCAAACAATAATATATATATATATATATATATATATATATATATATATATATATTATAATATATATTTTATATATATATATAGAGAGAGAGAGAGAGAGAGAGAGAGATTGATTGATTTTTATTGTCTTAGGGCAGAAGGTACCTTTCTTACAGACAAAATTATAAACCTTTCGCATATAAATGTGCCATTTACAGTTGAATTAAATTACTTATCTAATTTTTATTTAAATAGTTAAATACATAACAAAAAAATTTTGTTACATTTTTTCTTTTTGCAAATTTTATAAAAAAAATAAAATACAATATAGGCTGAAGGAAGAAAAAAAAGAAAAGAGAGAGAGACAGATAGACAGATGGTTATTACATTACAAAAAAAAACAAAAAAAAACCAACGACTAAAGTAACTTTTCTCTTATTTCTTTTTTAAAAGATCCTTCTTCTGGATGTTATAAATAAAACAAAAAAATGAATAAGCGAAATAGGTCAAGCCGTTCATGTGTGATGCGATCACCAAGGTAAAATAGGATTAATTTTTATATAGATAGATAAAGAGACTGTTATTACCATAGAAAATTATTAAAAAAAAAAAAAAAAAAAAAAAAAAAAAAACTGACGACCAAAGTAATTTTTTTTCTCCTTTTTTCACATGATCCTTCTTCTGACTGTTATAAAGACAACGAAAAAAAAAATAGAAATAGGGCAAATATGCTGATGGATAAAAAAAAAGAAGATCATTGAGTAGAGAGAGATAGACAGATGTTATTATCGTAGAAAAAAATTTCAAATGAAGACCAAAGTAATTTTTTTTTCTTTTTTAAAAGATCCTTCTTCTGGATGTTATAAATAAAACAAAAAAATGAATAAGCGAAATAGGTCAAGCCGTTCATGTGTGATGCGATCACCAAGGTAAAATAGGATTAATTTTTATATAGATAGATAAAGAGACTGTTATTACCATAGAAAATTATTAAAAAAAAAAAAAAAAAAAAAAAAAAAAAACTGACGACCAAAGTAATTTTTTTCTCCTTTTTTCACATGATCCTTCTTCTGACTGTTATAAAGACAACGAAAAAAAAAACTAGGAAAATCGGTCAAGCTATTCATGCGTGATGCGATCACCAAAAAAAAGGAGTATTCATTTGTATATAGATAGATAAAGAGACTGTTATTATCTTAGAAAATTATTTTTTTTTTTTAAATTGAAGACCAAAGTAAATTTTTATTTTCTTTTTTTCATAAGATCCTTCTTCTGACTCTTATTAACACAACGAGAAAAAAAAAATGGAAAAATCGGTCAAGTTGTTCATGCGTAATACGATCATCAAGGAAAAAGGGGATTCATTTTAAGGTAGATGTACACAAAGAGACGAAATAATAGCTAAATATAGAAGATAGAAGTAAGTTAGATGTAATATATTAGAGAGAAGGAACCAACCTAAACGAAAGAATTTCTAATGACGTCAAACTTATCTTAGTCCAATGAACTGGAGTATTTTTTTTTTCTTTTCTTTCCTTTTTGTAGAATGTTGTTTCACCTCCTATAAATACCTCGAGATCTGAAAAGCAGACCCCACCGGAATTAGACCCTGAGGTGAGGCAGATATATTTGCTAAGAGAGCTTCACTAAATTAGGAGAGAGGAATGGCCGATAGGAAATAGTAAATAAAACTATCCTATGCTTAGGAACTGAAAAAAAAAATCTTGATATCACTTTCACTTACCTATATGTGAAATATATAGTAAGGGAAAGAATTGCGATCATGAAAATTTTCGAATTACAGTTACACGTTTTAGGGTCTCCTGAGTCCAAATTACCAAGAAATCCCACAAAAAAGTCTGTGTGTGTTAACTCCCGGGCGGAAATTCCTGTAAAACTAAAATTTCGTATTTTATGGCAACTATACGCCCGAGATGTTACAAAATCTTTTTCATCAAAATCAGCTGACCGGAAGATGTGCTTTATACCATATGTTTTGCACCTTTTTACGATTTACTCAAAAACGGCTGTAACGATATAGATTAAACTCTATATATCAATGTGAAATTTGATGGGCTTTAATAAGATGTAGGTTTCATTCTGATTGAAATAGTCTGACAGGGCTTAAATGCCGATATTATTAAAATGTCTTCCCCTTAAGTACCTTTAATTTTGTAGATTCGATAAAAATAACAATATAATCTTGTTATCAACGATAAAAAACACGTAAATATAAAAGTTGAACGAATTCGATATCCAACTAAAGGAGAAAACTAAAAAAAAACATTTTTTAATGCAATTTTTTGTTTTTGATTATATGAGCGGTAATATACACGTATAATAAATATATCGTTGGAAGGCTAAAGATTTTAGAAAAAATATTATTTTATACAGAGAACGGTAAAAGTTGATTAATAGAGATGAAAAGCCGACAAACCTAACTGATTGTTTAAGATAATAATATGATCGATTTTTTAATAAAACACATGTTTCTGTATAAATTCAACTTAATTAATTCTTTAAAAAATTATTTGTATCTCTAAATGTATTTAAAAATTCTTAAATTGATATAAATAACGGAGGTAAGTGAAAGTCGTGTGTTGCGCGCACCAGGTTTTTTACCATATTTCCCCTAAAATAAAGTAATGATCCTATAATAGTAGAACTAACAAATACATTTAAATTTATTTATTATTTTAACTTTCATATTTGTAATCACACCTGCCACCTTCATGGATAATCTGCGAAGGCGATGAGGACAGGTTTTGCTCTTGTGGCGTGGTAGAGTATGATGGATTGAGTAATAGAGTAGAGGTAATACTACTGGCTTGATTCCTGTTTTTTGTTTATTTCAAGGGTCTCTCATCCAGTTGCTTTTCAGCCTTAGATGGATGTAGTAGCCATATTTCGTATTAATTTCATAGTATGTCCGTGCAAGTTGTGAAAACTAAAAACGGATGTCCTAAAATGTACGTTAGTTGGCATGTGAAGGTCTATATGTATAGTAACATTGTAAACGTACCAAGGAGATTTAGAAATTGTCCTGAAAGTTTTTGATAACAACGTTTGTTGATGAAATCCAATTGGTTTTCATAAGTGTGAGTAAATGTTAAATTTTTTTATTATAGGTGGAATAGTCAGGAATCAGCCATTTTTTGAAAAGTTTTTAATTTTGCCAACGTTTCGGCCCAAGCTTGTGAGCCATCATCAGGGCATTACTGAGCCATGTCCAAGCATAAACAGTTAATTAGTTTTTAGTTTAGCTTGGGCCGAAACGTTACAAAATTAATTTTTTTAAAAAAATGACTGATTCCTGACTATTCCACCTATAATAGTTTTTACAGTCGACTATACATCCTTAATATAATTCACTCTACTTGGGACCTTGAGTTTATGCTTGGACATGGCTCAGTAATGCCCTGATGATGGCTCACAAGCTTGGGCCGAAAAATTGGCAAAATTAAAAACTTTTCAAAAAATGACTGATTCCTGACTATTCCACTTATAATAGTTTCTACAGTCGAATATACAACCTTAATGTTAAATTTTTTTTTTTAGTTTTAATTCTGAACGCCTTGAAAGTAGTGAATATAAAATTGTTAGCCTTTTGTTTGGGGTCATCTGTCTGTTCTTGATACGTCTGTGGACCCTATGACAATCCTCTGTAGAATGTCAAGATATACTGGAGGAAGGTTTCATGTCGGAGAGTAACAGTAATGTTTTTTGATTTGCCTTGGTTAAGTAGAATTTTCTAAAGGTTATATATCTGTGAGGCGTGTGTATAGTAGGATTGAATTTTTTTGTTAAGATAATAGCTTTGTCTGCATACGTTGCTGTGAGAGTTTCCGGGGCTGATTGGAATGTAGTGTGTATACTATGTAAAGTAATGGAGCGAGAACCGACCCTTGAGGTACTCCTGCTGTGGCTGGTCTAATTCTCGAGCTTTCTGAGCCTTTGCAGAAAGAAAAAAATCATTTAATTTAATTGATTTAAATAACAAATTAAAAAGAAATGATTTTTTAAAACTTAATGTCTCACCCAAAACGACCTAACTATTGCCCTCAAACTCTTTAGTAATCCTATGATTTTCGGCCTGACAGTACCCTTTAATATTATACCTCTTGCCTCTGTAGAACAGATCCGATACCTAGAACTCCACATAAATACTTAACCACACCAAAATACGAAATCTGTCAAACTGACTTCAACTATACTGCGTGTAATGGACAGTACACCAGGAAGCTTTCGTACATAATAAAATACCAAGCTGTAAACAGTCAATCACCACTGCTAATTTCAAAAAAATATTCAGTCGTGGTCATAGAAATTGCACCACTCAATAAAAAGAATATTTCCAAAATTAAACATAATCGTTATCAAAAAATACTGATTACAAAAAACAAAAATATATTGTATGTTTACAATGTTTACATATTTAAAGTAAACACTTACTAATCCTCTACCTTAGTATTATAAACATTAGCTTCCCAATCAATTATCCACTTTTTAGTGTACCTTCAAAAATGAACATGGAAACACGCGATTTTCGAGTAATATTTTGGTATGAGTTTAAACTCGGCCATTCAGCAGCTGAGGACCGCTAGAAATATTTGCAAGGCGTTTGGGGAAGGGAGTGTTGATGAACGGACCATTCCCCGTTGGTTTGGGAAGTTTTCAGCTGGGAATACGGACTAGGAAAACTTGCCCCGAGGAAGAACTACGTCCGTAATAGACAACGATGTCCTCAAACATACAGTAGAAGGAAACCCCTACCAAACAGTTAAAGGACTCTCAGCACAACTAAATCCAAGTGCATCTACCGTTTCCAGACATTTAAAGTTTATTAGGAAAGTAAAAAAGCTCGATACATGGGTACCTCATGATCTCATTGTTAACATGGGTATACATGGTCACCTCATGATCTTATTGTTAACATGGGTATACATGGTCACCTCATGATCTGAATGAATGAAAATATCGTATACCTCAATTTTAAAAAATTGAAAAAAATTTACGAAAATTAGTTAACACACCATGTTAGTTTAATACTACTATATATTGATATTATATCAAGATAATATCATGTTTAGAATCACACGATACACAAACATCCCAACAGTAAATTCTTACATTCACGACAAATATAATATGTTTCATTCATCGACATATGACCATCCAAATTAACTCGTTTCTATACTTGCTTCCTTCATGTTCCCATGCCAAACCACAAAGAGGACATAAAATAAGATGGCCGAGGGATCTACTCAACTAATTATGAATTAAAATTCATTTGCTGATCACGAAAACAATAATACATCACATTCGCTAGATGTGCAACAACGCAGTTGGGAATAGAAAATAATAATAATATTCTATATTTGGGTTAATCAACTCTTAAATTTAATATACGCAGATAATCAAATTATTTAGATGTTATCCATTTACATGACACGTAAGAGGAACTACCTGTCACTTAGAGGCTATCGCTTCGGTGTGTATTTATTTCTTATCTGTCCCTGTAACGAGATAGCAGGGAGCCAGGTGACAGCAAGAACACGCTTATCTCCAACTCCTCACCTCTGTAGAATCAGATAGTCTGATAAATTTCAGGAGGATTTTTTTTCATCTCTTCCCATGTTTTTAAACTAGGTTGGATCCAGTAGTGCGTAAAATTCGGAGGATTTGTGGAGGCAACACTGCCCGAAAGACCTTTGGATTTGTGGAGGCAACACTGCCCGAAAGACCTTTGGATTTGTGGAGGCAACACTGCCCGAAAGACCTTTGGATTTGTGGAGGCAACACTGCCCGAAAGACCTTTGGATTTGTGGAGGCAACACTGCCCGAAAGACCTTTGGATTTGTGGAGGCAACACTGCCCGAAAGACCTTTGGATTTGTGGAGGCAACACTGCCCGAAAGACCTTTGGATTTGTGGAGGCAACACTGCCCGAAAGACCTTTGGATTTGTGGAGGCAACACTGCCCGAAAGACCTTTTAGATACCGTGGCTATAATTGAATTCATGTACTCCATACTATTCTGACTCTAAATCCAGTAAATCGAACTCAATCCTTACAAATTGAGTTATTTATTTATTTATACATAGGATTTTTCGACAAAAATAGATTTGTTATCTGCTTATGGAATAAGCAAATATACTAATAATATTAAAATAAATACAACTGTCAAAGCAAAACAAAATTAGTAGAGCTAGCAGTAGAGCACGTTCCTTAGCCAGCGCCTTGATAGTTATCTGAGCGTATTGTGGCAGTTGATAGCTTCTGAATCCTTCTGGACTTTGATTTTATGTTCAGTCTGTCGTAAAAATTATTATATAAATCAGTGGTATTTGCAATGACGAACGAAATGTCCAGGTCAGTATGTAGTGCCTCATTAGATACATAAAAATCTGGTGCGGGCAACACACGACTTTCACTTACCTCCATTTTTAAAATCAATGAAAGAATTTTCAAATACAGTTCGAGATAAAAATATGTGAAACTATTAAGGAATTAATTAAATTGAATTTCCATAGAAACATGTGTTTTATTAAAAAATCTATTATATTATTATCTAAAACAATCACTTAGTTTTATCGGCTTTTTATCACTCTATTAACTTTTAAAAGCTTGTGTATGAGATAATATTTTTTCTAAAATCTTTAGCTTTCCAACGGTATATCGTACATGTATATTACTGCTCTTATTTTCAAAAACAAAAAAATCCATTAATAAAATATTTTTTCTGTTTTCTCCTTTAGTTGGGTATCGAATTCATTCAATTTAGATATTTACCTGTTTTTCATCAGCGGTAACAAGATAATATATTTACTTTTATGGTATCAACAAAATTTAAGGTACTTTAGAGGAAGAAAATTTAAAATATCGGCATTTAAGCCCTGCCAGACCATTTTAATCCGAATGGAACCTAAATGATATTAAAGCCCATTAAATTTTACATCGATATAGCGAGTTCAATCAAAATCAAAACCGTTTTCGGGAAAATTGTAAAAAGTTGCAAAATGCTTGGTATAAAGTGGCTCTTCGGGTAGGCTCATTTTGATGAAAAAGGTTTCGTAACGTCTCGAGCGTAAATTTGTTTTAAATATGAAATTTTAGGACTTACCGTTTCCGCCCGGGAGTTACCACACACTGACATTTTTGCGGGACTTGTTTATTTGGACTCAAGGGTCCTAAAATGTGTATTTCCGTTGAAAATACTCGAATAGTAAGTGAAAGTAAAAAGAGACGTTTACAATTTTATAAGTACTTTTGATTGAAATGGTTGAATAATTTTGACATTTGACATTTTTTCTGTTTTCCATGACTTGATTCCAAAAATCTGAAAAGGTATATATTTTGTAAATAGTTAATGTTTCGGGTTCCGAAAGGGAAATGCACATCGACCATGCCGCCATGTCGCGGCCTGTAGAGAGATAGAACGCCCCCAGTGTCAGTCAAGAGAACTAGAGAGTAGCAGGTTCTGGCTGGGTGAGTCATCTTACATTTTGTCTTTTGTTCTATTCTTTTTTTCTACAACATATGGAATAGAAAACGTCAAGAAGATCCCCCGGCCAAAGGGGAGGAAGAGAAAAGGAAATTTCAAGAACAATCCCGCGAGGGACAGCAGTGCTATCACCATCACAGGTTAATTAAAATTGCCCTTACTAACCAAATTTATGATTTGCTGGCCACCTAAATTCAATTGCACATTTTTTATTTTTTTTATTTCCATCTAGATCGTCATGCCATTTAATTAGTCTTCTCCAATTTCATACTGTCCACTCTTTCAAGGAGTAATCATCTAGAAATTAAGTTGGAGGTGATTACCCCAAACAGTGAATTTATTTGTTAATGACAATTTCTTATGTTTGTCTTGTAATATCGAAAGAAGTCCAGAAGTCAGCACTTTTCTTTTTCGTGTGGGGTCACTTTCTCAAGTCAGTCGTTTGCCAAGGTATTGGCCTAAATAACATACTGTCTCGGAAACTGGTATAGGAGGATTATTAAAGAAGAACTGACAGCAAGAGTCATATTTTCGAGAGAATGTGACGATGAGGCTCTTAGATGTATTAATTTATTTTCTCCGCTTTTTGGCCCAGCAATGTCATCCAGGTGTTGCTGGAATGCTTGAGAGGCCTTCCAGGCATCTTTGTTGGATGTAAGAAAAGCATAATTTTTAGCAAATGTATCTTAGTGCTGTCGGATGTTGGAGCAAACAGTGTATGACCTTATACGTTACCTTGAGGTACTCCTGCCTTTTTTTGTTTCATACCAGAGAATTTTGAGCTGACCCTCACTCGGAAAAACCCATCTATTCAGAACGATTGTAAGAGCAGTAATAAGTTGAAGGAAGAAATGTTTTTAACATAGTGAGCAAACCATCATGCCATATTCTGTCAAAGGCTTTATTCACATAAAAAAACAAAAAAAAACAGTAATGTTTGTGTTAAGTTATATTACGTATTTAACGTAGCCTCCATTTGCCAGATTATGTACCGAAAAGGACCCCAGTGGAAGAGTGGACCAGCTGCCTCGCCTTCCCTTGATCCCTTGGGACTCTTTTTGCCCCATCCTTCCCTACATCCTTTGCCCATTCCTTTAATCCTGCCGCCTCCTCAGGATAACCAGATCCTCTTTAAGTTCATCGTTCATTCGCTTGATTTTTTGTTTGTTTTCAGACCAAGCCTATTTCTGTTCTGTTAAACTTTTACGATATTTCAAGGAGGCTCAAGAATCGTGAGATTATTTTAATAAAAGGCAAATAATATTTATAAAAAAATATGTATTGCACCTTTTACTAATTATTATTATAAACATAAAAAGAAATATGCGTTATTCATTGTAGTTGTTTTACTTGCACTTACCGAATATAAAGTAAGGACAAGTATTGCGAAAGTGAAACTTTTCGAATTTTAACAAGAAATACACGTTTTAGGGTCCTCTAAGGGTCCAAATACTTAATAAAGAAAAAATTTGTGTGAATGAGTCTCTGATCAGTTATAAATGGTAAGTGGTAAAAAAACTAAAATTTTACATGTAAGAATGATATATGTCTGAGGTGTTACAGAAACGTTTCCGGCGAATCGGAGGGTCATTTTATACTATTCATTTTGATTTTATTTTCGATTTTCTCATAAACGGCTCTAACGATGTAAAATTGAATGAGCTTCAATATCATGTAGGTTTCATTCTGATTAAAATTCTCAACTCTTTTCTAGATTCGGGGTTCCGACAACACTGGGCGGTCCGTCCTGGGGTACACCCAGCCTCTCTATAAGTGTGTACACAATTTTATTTTATAACCATGATAACGTCACCAACATGCTCTAGACTTGCGCATGCGCTCTGTGTAAACCTTTCTATCAGAGATACGATAGCTATATCAATTTCAGTGAACGTTATCGATACCGGTGTAATATCGGCACACAAATATCGATATTTATAATACTTTATTTTAGTATTTAATTCAATTAAAATCAGTAGCAAAGGAATAAGTAGATAAACTATGTCTTAAAACTTACCTCTTCCTGTAAATAAAATCAATACAATGAATATCTTAATTCTATTGTCTCTAAAATATCAATATTTTAAATATTATTATGAAAATACTAGTTTTTTTTTTTTTAAACTTTTTTATTTAAATCAAAATACAGACATTTTACAATGCAAGTAGGAGAGCCCGAGCTAAATTCGGGATGATCTTACTACCAATATTTAAATCGTAGTAAAGCGAAATCGAAAAGAATATATTGATCATATAAACATAGAAATATGACATTTGAAAATTAAATTCATTTTAATAATATAGATTTCAATTAAGCACACTGTAAATTTCATTACTAATTAAAACATAGGTTTTCTGTTTACTTGGATGAGAAACTGAGGTTATCTTTGTGAAAAACTATGAACAAAAAAAATGTGCCATGTATACCACCAATTTGCATACTCAGTCTACAGTCACATTGAGATTACGATGCCATACTTCAAGATGATATATCTCCACAGTCTGATGATGTTTTACAATTAAATGAAACAATAATAAAACAAAACAATAAAAGAACAAGCATTCTCAGCATAATCTACTGAAACGAATGTAATCTTCTTTCCAACAAAATTCCAGTGCAAATTGAGAATTTAAAAAAAGTTTGCACTTCTATCAACAGTCCCTATGACTGCCTGAGTTTATATATATATATATATATATATATATATATATATATATATATATATATATATATATATATATTATTAAACAAATACTAAGTTCCTTGATATCGTTTATTCTATTTATTTTATTTTTTTTATTTTACCTTATAATAGAAAACCAGGTTTAAATATAAGTGACAGGATTCGGTTTTAGGGATGCCGATAATTTGGTAAAGAGATAGGACACGAATTTAATACCGATGAGACGAAATATATTATTAGTAGCAGAAATGGTGGCGATCTTGATGATATTAATATATCAGGGCATACTTTTGAACACGTAGAGAAATTCAAGTATTTAGGTTCAATGATAACAAGAAAAAATGAAATCCGGGAAGAAATAAAGTACCGATTAAAGGTGGGAAATGCGTTTTATTAATCAGTTGCTAAATTACTTAGTTCGCGGCTTCTATCTAAAAACTTAAAGGTTAGAATTTATAAAAATATTATTCTTCCGACGGTTCTTTACGGATGTGAAACGTGGCCGCTTAATTTGAAGGATGAACAAAGGCTTAAGGTTTTGGAAAATAAGGTACTGCTTAAAATATTTGGTCCGAAGAGAGATGAGGCCACTGCGGAGTTTAGGAGGTTTCACTACGTGGAATTACGGAACTTGTATCCTGTGAATATAATTGAGTTGATAGCACCGCGGAGACTCAAATGGGCGAGTTAAGTTGTTGGGCTAGATGAGGAGCGGATTCCGAGAAAGTTGGTATTCGCTGATCCGATTGGTAGGCGTCCGAAAGGTAGGCCGAAGCGTCGATGGGAGAATTGCGTTAAAGCTGATCTTGGGGGCATGGGCTTGAACGTTGAACATTAGACGAATCCGTGTAAGTGGAATTCGGTGGTATCGGCATCGAACCTTCGGGTTCGCTAAGCCTATTATTATTATTATACACAACTGTACTGCCACAATTTCGATCCAATAATCAGTACTCTGTATGTATTTATTTAAAAAAAAAAAAATCACACAAACAGATTCTCAATAATGTTTTTTTAAAGGAAAAAAAGTAGTGGATGGAGGAAAATGAATCTGAATGTCGAAATTCTTATGTTATTACATCGCATAGCTCTGGATTTCTTTTGCACATATTCTCGGTTTAAGAGCAACAAACTGTATAAGAAAATTCTTGGGAAATATGTTGGTATTTCGGTTAGGAAGATAGGGACTCCCATTAGGAGTGGTAAAGAACTGAAGACTCAACCGGAAGACAGATGAAGACAAACTGCTTCTCTTGGTTATAAATCATGGAGTGCCCAACAGGTGTTGGCTGCCTGGGCTCTGTCGTGTGTTCTGTTCTCATCATGGTGGTGGGCTCTTCTTCAGGGGCAATGATATTATTCATCTGTCATAATGGTTTAGACTACTGCTTATAGACTGACAATGCTACCAAATTATCTGAATATTATATCCTGACTTTAGAACTCAAATAATACCTTAAATGAAATTACCTTTCTTGCTACCTTGCTATTTACCTTTCTTCCCATTTTTACTTTCACTTACTATATATATTAAGGGAAAGTATTGCGATCGTGAAAATTTTCGAATTCCAGTTTTCAACGGAAATACACATTTTAGGGTCCCTTGAGTCCAAATAACCAAGTCGTGTGTGATAACTCCCGGGCGGAAACGGTAAGTCCTATAAAACTGAAATTTCATATTTAAGACAAATATACGCCCGAGACGTTACCAAACCCTTTTCATCAAAATGAGCTTACCAGAAGAGCCGCTTTATACCATGCATTTTGCACCCTTTTTCGATTTTCTCATAAACGGTTCCGACGATTTTGAATTAACTCGTTATATCGATGTAAAATTTAATGCGCTTTTATATTTTGTAGATTTCATTCTGATAAAAATGGTTCGAAAGGGTTTAAATGCCGATATTTTAAATTTTCTTCCCCTGAAGTACCTTTAATTTTGTAGATTCTATAAAAATAACCAAATTATCTTCTTAGCATTGATAAACAACAGCTAAATATGTAAGTTGTGCGAATTTAAAAAAACAACTAAAGGAGAAAACTGAAAAAATATTTTTTTTAATGCAATTTTTTGATTTTGAACAAAGCAATAGTAATATACACTTATAATATACCGTTGGAAAGCTTAAGATTTTAGAAAAAAAATATATTATCTAATACACAAGAGCTTATAAAAGTTAATAAACAGTGATGAAAAGCAGAAATTAATTCTTTAATAGTTTCACGTGTTTTTATCTTTAAGTGTATTTGAAAATTCTTTCATTGATTTTTAAAATGGAGGTAAGTAAAAGTTGTGTGTAGCTCGCACCAGATTTTTTTACATTAATCTGCACAAAATCCTAAAATAAGCCTCATATTTTATAATTTATAATTGATAAAAATGGTCTGACAGGGCTTAACTGCGGATATTTTAAATTAAACACCTTTAATTTAGTTGATTCTATAAAAATAACTATATTATCTAGTTACCACTGATGAAAAACAGGTAAATATATAAATTTAATGAATTAGATACCCAACTAAAGGAGAAAACAGAAAACTATGCTACTTTGGGATGTCTGATGTACAGAGGGAGTTTTTAATATTGTCTTTTCAGTTATAATTAGCATAGGGATCTTTAACGAATATATCACATCCTCAATACTCCGGACCATAACTTTACGTCCTCTTGTAAGGGCATCAAAATATCAAATCACAGAAGAAAAGGAAATCAAGGCTCTTGTAGAAAAGGGAACTTCGCGTAGGCAGAAGAAAGAAAACAAAAGCAAGCAGAGATGATGAGGAAAAAATGGAAGACAATATGGAAAAAAACAGCAAGAAAAGAACCAAAACTAATTATATCCGGGAGGTCACTAAGGCTGTTGAGTAAAAAAAAAATTAAATAAAGCAGGACATGTATGAGTTAAAGAAATATTAAACAAATATCATATACAATTTAATTAGGCGAATCAGCCAGGCCCATGCGATCAGTAGCTACTCAACAATACATTGCGACTTAATAACACCACCGTGTCATGACATCATGGTCACAATTTACAGGGAAATTAGATTTTAATAATTCAGCAGTTGTGTTTTCCCTCAGGGTGTAAAACAAGAATCTTATTTTAATTGAATCAATCTCTATATATACTCACACAGATGTTTTAATACAGTTACATGAAGTATGAAAAATATTGGGTTGTGTCACATGAAATGTTCGTTTTCAAGGTAATGGATTTTTATTAAAAGTACGATATTAAAACAAGATAATTTAATTATAATTTAACCCTTCTTTTTCTACACATTTTTCCCAACGTGACACAAACTTTTTTATCCCCGAACTGAAAAACTATGAGCTTTGAAGTGAAACAAATTCTGAAAACGCACTTTTCACTTGATCATCATTTTCGAAAGTTTTCCTTTGACGAAGTTGTCTAAATATCTGAACAGGTGGTAATCTGTTGGAGACAAGTCGGGAGAATATGGTAGGTGCGGAAGAACTTCGTAGCCCAGTTCTTTCAATTTTTGCACGGTATGTTTTGAAACATGGGGTCTTGCTGCCGCTCAGTGAGATCATGAGATACCCATGTATCGAGCTTTTTTACTTTCCCAATACACTTTAAATGTCTGGAAACGGTAGATGCACTTGCATTTAGTTGTGCTGAGAGTCCTTTAACTGTTTGGTAGGACTAACCCCAAACGCCTTGCAAATATTTCTAATGGTCTCAGCTGTTGAATGGCCGAGTTTAAACTAGTACAAAAATATTACTCGAAAATCGCGTGTTTCCATGTTCATATTTGGAGGTATACTAAAAAGTGGGTAATTGATTGGGAAGCTAATGTTTATAATACAAAGGTAGCGGATTAGTAACTGTTTACTTTAAGTATGTAAACATTCGGAAGAATACAACAGAGACCTGCAAAATCCTTTATGTATTTCAGAAACTATAAAAACGGACATTTCATATGAAACAACCCAATATATATTTTATCAGAAGTTATAATTGGCATTATAAAAACAATATTGAACTTCTTTCTTTTCCGAATATTTAAATTAAAATAAATCTACAGAAATATAAAAAGGCATACATAAAAATCTCGATATTATCCTCATCAAATAAAAAAGAAAATTACCCGGGTATGAAATATAACGTTGGACAGTGAAAAATTTAATGTTGAGGGATCTATGTGTTATGACAGTTTCGATGGCTTCGTTTTATATTTATGTTTTTTTTTTATATTTGCTAGGTGCCTCAAAATAAAAAATAAAAACTTTTTATATATCACGATAGGTATTTAATAATTTATTTTCTAGAGTATATACCCATTTTTTCTTTACTCCCTCATCATTATATAAATATATAAACTAATTTGTTACTTTAATTTTAAATAAATCTTCATCAATGCCAGTCTCACATTTCTAAGGTTTTTATAAGATATATTACATCAGACTGGAGAGATTTAATATACAGTTCAAGAGGGCAAACTCTCAAAAATATCAAAAAAATTGTTTTGATGTACTCTGCTGCATTAAACAAATCTGGTGCGGGCAACACACGACTTTCACTTACCGCCGTTGTTAAAGTCGATTAGAGAATTTTTAAACACAGTTAGAGTAAAAAATTAGTGAACCTAATAACGAATTAATTAATTAGTGTGTTTTATTAAACAATCTATTATATTATTATCTGGAATAATTAACAGTTAGTTTTATCGGCTTTTCATCAATCTTTATAACATTTATTAGCTTGTGTATAAGATAATATTTTTTCTAAAAATCTTAAGCTTTCCAACATTACACATGTATATTACTATTCTTATGTTCAAAAACAAAAAAATGCTTAAACAAATATTTTTGCAGTTTTCTCCTCTAGTTAGAGATCGAATTCGTTCAACTTATATATTTACCTGTTTTTTATCGTTGATAACAAGATTACATTGTTATTTTTTATGTACTTAAAAAATTAAAGGTACTTTCGAGGAAGAAAATGTAAAATATCGGCATTTAAGCCCAGTCAGACGATTTCAATCAGAATGAAACCTACACCATATTATTTTATTTTATTTTATTTTTTTTATTTTATTTTTTTTTTATTCGTATATATTACAATTTGTCATAAAAGACAATAATAATAGTGCTACAGGATCTCATTCATACAATATTTACAATATAAACAAAAGGAAAGTCAAATACACCATATTATAGCCCATCAAATGTTACATCGATGTATTGAGTTTAATCAAAATCGTTTAAGCCGTTTTTGAGAAAATTGTAAAAGGGTTCAAAATGCATAGTATGAATTAGATCTTCCTGTCAGCTGATTTGGATGAAAAAGTTTATGTAACATCTCGGGCGTATAGTTGTCTTTAATATGAAATTTCAGGTTCATAGGATTTTTCGTTTTGGCCGGGGAGTTACCACTCACACACACACACAGACCTTGTGGACACGCTTATTTGGACTCAGGACACACTAAAACGTGTATTTCCGTTGAAAACTTGAATTCGAATTATATTTCATATATAGGTAACTGAAAGTTAAATGTTCTATACAGCTATTGTAACAAGTCTATTTGTAAATAGCAAAATTAAAATATTCAGCAGCAGCCAAAAACTTTAAAAAAAACGAATAGATCTTACAAAAAAAAAAAAAAATAAAATAAACGTGTATTTAAGGTAAAGTTGTTTCTGATGAAGACCTTATCATGAGTTATGATTGAGATATCTTTTTTAAAAAGAAGAACTAAACATTAGGCTTAAACTAAGCTCGACTAATCGCTGAGAGTGAACTGATTAAAGCAATAAATATGGCTAATGGTTGTAGGATGGACTCCTCTCTCGGCTGGGGCAGATTTATCTTCCATCTACCTTCAGCTGTATTAATAGCCCAGAGCACCAAAACAACCTCTGATATTTTTAAGGTTTTCAAAGTTTTATGGTATAAAAATAAAGCCTGCAAATTATTACACAATGGTTTATTGTTTCCAAATAACCTAATTCGGTTATAACTGTTGGCAATTAAGTATTATAAAAAGTAATAAATAAGTCAAAAGAAAATGGCACATCATCACTGCTAATTTCAAAACGCTATATCTCTGTTAGTCGTGAACCAATTTCAACTCTTGACTTTATTCTATTGATTCATTATTGTGTATATATTTTATTGTAATTTAATGCTGTGTAAACATTGTATGAATGTAGTATGTATGATATTTTTCACCACTACTATTGATGTCCAAATTGGGACAGATTGTAATTATACTTAATAAAAATTGTTGTTGAAAAAAAAAAAAAAAAAATTTCAATGATTTTTTTCTCATTTTGTAGGAAAATTGAATTTTATATGACATAGCACCTGGAGCAAAATTTTTAGTATTTATTAATTTAATTTTTTATTTATTTATTGAGATATATTACAATTTGTTTAAAAATGAACAGTAGTAATAGTGATATGAGACCACATTCATACAACATATAACGAAAACAATAAACTCAAGTTTCATTAAATAGAAAATTAATAAATTCATATATATATACAATAAAATAACAATAAATAAAAAATAAAAACCCATAATTGAGATAAATACACAGTTGGAATTTAATTATTTATTATTGGGAAACACGGATTATAC
The DNA here is from genome assembly GCA_023052935.1 of Piezodorus guildinii. Lineage (NCBI taxonomy): Eukaryota > Metazoa > Arthropoda > Insecta > Hemiptera > Pentatomidae > Piezodorus > Piezodorus guildinii. The sequence continues at coordinate 17,781,704 of CM041292.1, read as the reverse complement.
GTATACTCAAACGTAATCTCAAATTTTTGAACAGGGGGAGGTATTTTTTTGCGTCTAATACAAAGGTTCATAATTGAAAATAATAAACCAAAACCATTTATACAAGGCTGCTTTACTATTTTCTTCTTCATTAAAATAATTCAAATAAAATTTTCTGATTCCAGAACATCTTACATTTTTTCTCTATCATCAATAATAACCGAGTTATCAGGGAATCACATCTCTTTTAAGTTGTGGCTTGACCATATAAGATTGGTTTTTTTGTTTGTTTTTTTATTAACATATATATAGCCTGGGTTTTAATAGCTCCGAAGATGGTATAAAAATTTGGCGAAACGTTAGCACAATCAATAAGCTGTTATATAAGGAATTTTGATTCTTTTATCATTATAAAGTTCTAATAATATTTTGAAAATTTAAGTAAATTAAATTAAAACCTATCATAGTCATTAAAATTAAAAACTCTTATTTTTATACTTTTTTCTTTTATTTAATAAATTTCAACAGTAAATAAATACACACGAACGTATACCAGTTAGTTTTTTTTATTTGTTCCTTTTTTCTAATTCTGGAATACCATTAGCCGAATGGAGGGTGAAGGTTGTAAAAACGAGACAAGATCACTCGGAAGTAACACCCCCTAAATTAACTGATAGCCACCCCTGGATTTCCAAGCTCCCCTCAAAGCCGACGACAGAGACTAAGAAGCCTCCCCTAGGGGCAGGGTACACCGCAGCCCAGCCCAGGATCATCCGGGCAGTTTTTCCAAATTAGATGGAGGGGAGGATCCGGACAATTTACAAATTGCACAAGTTAGATTGACTGCCGAGTTCGGAATTAAGTAGAAGCGAGCGGAGGGTCGGAGAAGTCCGCCTCTGTGGCCCTTTATTAATTAGTCTAGTCTACTTCCGGCTTGCATTTCCCAATCTAGAGGCCGCAAATGCAATCTTTTACGCCATATATTTCATCTTGTATCCGCTTTTGTTCGTGATAAATTTAAAATACTAAAATTCTAAGCAAAATTAGTTTTTTGCGTTGATACAGATGGATCAACCAGATTTGTGGACATTTTGCCATTTAGTGTCATAGAAAATGAAGCACTGATAGTAGATCCTACTATAAAACCATAAGGTTTTACAACTTTGTGCATAAAATATTATTTTTTCTAATGTTTTTAGCTTTCCAACGGTATATTATACATACATAATACGGTACTCATCTTTAAAAAAAACAAAAGATATAAGATAAAATATAAGATATGAAACAAATGACCAGGAACAAGGCATAAAGATTCAAGAGGAGAAAGAAAACATTTATACGAAATTTATTCCCCACCTGAAAGAGAAATTACAGTCGTGGGACTTTGGTTCGGAAGCAGGTGGACTATCCCAGTAGCCACTGAATCATTTTTGGAGAAGTATGGAGTGGAAAGAAATCAGTTGCAAAATATAGCTGAGACAACAATCCTGGAATCACTGAGAATCCTGCATCACCACATTAGCCCAGAAGAATTAGACCAAAAAATCTGGTGCGGGCAACACACGACTTTCACTTACCTCGATTTTTAAAATCAATGAAAGAATTTTCAAATACAGTTAGAAATAAAAATACGTGAAACTATTAAGGAATTAATCAAATTGAATTTCTATAGAAACATGTGTTTTATTAAAAAATCTATTATATTATTATCTAAAATAATCAGTTAGTTTCATCTTCTTCTCATCACTCTCTATTAACTTTTAAAAGCTTGTGTATGAGATGATATTTTTTCTAAAATCTTTAGCTTTCCAACGGTATATCATACATGTATATTACTGCTCTTATGTTCAAAAACGAAAAATTTCATTAAAAATATATTTTTTCTGTTTTCTCCTTTAGTTGGGTATCGAATTTATTCAATTTATATATTTACCTGTTTTTCATCAGCGTTAACAAGATAATCTAGTTATTATTATTGAATCTAAAAAATTAAAGGTACTTTAGGGGAAGAAAATTTAAAATATCGGCATTTAAGCCCTGTCAGACCATTTTTATCCAAATAAAACCTACATGATATTAAAGCCCATTAAATTTTACATCGATATAGCGAGTTTAATCAAAATCGTCGGAACCGTTTTTGAGAAAATCGAAAAAAGATGCAAAATGCATGGTATAAAGTGCCTCTTCTGGTAAGCTCATTTTAATGAAAAAAGTTTTGTCACGTCTCGGGCGTATAGTTGTCTTAAATATGAAATTTCAGTTTCATAGGACTTACCGTTTCCGCCCGGGAGTTACCACACACACACACACACACACACACACACACACAGACCTTTTTGCGGGACTTGGTTATTTGGACTCAGGGTACCCTAAAACATTTATTTCCGTTGAAAACTGGAATTCGAAAATTTTCACGATCGCAATACTTTCCTTAATATATATAGTAAGTGAAAGTAAAAAAGGGGGTTGGCTAGAAAAAGGTGGGGTAAATTTAATTTTTAGGCAAATTTGTTTGTACTACTCCCCTCATTAAAACTATAAGTTTTCACACTTTTCACCCTTGTGCGTTTTCCGCCATCTTGAAAAAAACTAAAAAAAAAAGTACTTTTTTTCCTTTTCCTTATTGCAGTTTTTTCCTTCTAAATCTGTTCCTGGACATTTTAGAGCAAACTCTGTTGTGAGCAATTTTAAAGAACAATAAATTGCCTACAGTTTTGGTATGTAACATGTCGGAAAATTCGAAACACCTACTTAGATACGTGGTTGTCAATATTGGCCAAATTGTCAAAAAAAAAAAAAAAACACAAAATGTCGGTGGTTTCGTTTCAAACTCATTTCAGAGTTATTTATTTTAATAATTTAAGAACAATATTTCTTATAATTTTTACTTTTACTTACCTATATATATATATATATACTAGCACTAAAACGAAAAGTCGCACTAAACTGAAATATCATATTTAGGTCCTAAATTTTAGGACAACTATACGCCAAAAAATGGGGAGCGGCTTTTTCTAGTGGATAGAGCGCTAGACTACTGTGCTCCGGGTCCTGGGTTCGAATCCCGGTGGTGACGGAATATTATTTATTCTGTTATTTCAGCCGTGAAGCGATCCTGGGGTATGGAGACCCTCCTGGGACACACCCAGCCTCTATAAAGTGGGTACCCAAAAATGGGAGAAAACCTGACGGCTGAGCGTGACCTCGGCCGAATCCACTCATTGCACGGCCGTTGGCATAGAAATGGGTTGTATTGTTAGTTTTTTTTTTCATCAAAATCAGCTGACCAGAAGTGTTACTTTATACCATCCATTTTGCACCCTTTTACGATTTACTCACAAACGGCTCTGACGATTTTGATTAAACTCGCTATATCAATAGTAATACCAGCAGAGCTAGACCACGTGAGACGTGTTTCATTTTGGAAAAAAGTTACACGAAAAGTACACCCTGAGCTAAAAAAAAATAAAAACTATAAAATTCTCTGCTAGAGAATGTATGGAACTAAAATTTTTGAAATATCTAGGTTCTAAAATCTAAGTTATTGAAAAATTCTTAATAATTTTAGTGAAAACAACAACAATTCACGAACCCCAGACATCTGTATGTTCCCCCAAACTTTGGTTTTCCAACCGTGAATGGTGCGAATAGAAGCATATCCACCGACCGAAACGAGAGCAAACCGATGATCCTGAAAGTGGAGAGACAGGACCCGGACAGCTTCCTGAAGTAGATACAATAGAGAGGATGCAGGACATCCTCTGCCCTGTCAATCCACCTCATCTCTGTCCTTGTATTGGGTAGCGGCACTGCCTTTAGTATATACCATATTGCCAATGCCTTCGCTATCTCAGTTATAATATTTACAATTATTTTATATAATAATGTACGAATTTAATTAATAAACAAGTCTGACAATAAAGTCGGTTCTATATGGTTCATTATCTTCTTTATAGATGAATGTACCATTTCAATCACTTTTATGGGCATCGCAGTATCTGAAAAATTACCAAGGTTACCGTCTTTATGTGCAGCAATAAGGTTGGGTTATGAAAAATTCGTCTTTAAAGTGGTTGAAATATTTATTTTTTTCTAGAACCTTTACTAAATTGGTTTTCCAATAACTCTATTTATTAAAAAAAAAAATTTTAATTAAATTAAATTACTAACATTTTTACTTTCACTTACTTATATAGTGTTGCGATCGTGAAAATTTTTGAATTCCAGTTTTCAACGGAAATACACATTTAAGGGTCCCCTGAGTCCAAATAAATAAGTCCCGCAAAAAGGTCTGTGTGTGTGTGGTAACTCCCGGGCGGAAACGGTAAGTCCTGTGAAACTGAAATTTCATATTTAAGGCAAATATACGCCCGAGACGATACGAAATCTTTTTCATCAAAATGAGATTACCAGAAGAGCCACTTTATACCATGCATTTTGCACCTTTTTTCGAAAATGGTTCTGACGATTTTGATTAAACTCGCTTTATCAATGTAAAATTTAATGGGCTTTAATATCATTTAGGTTTCATTCGGATTAAAATGGTCTGACAGGGCTTAAATGCCGACATTTTCTTTCTATAAAGTACCTTTAATTTTGTTGGTTCTATAAAAATAACTATATTATCTTGTTACCACTGATGAAAAACAGGTAAATATATAAATTGAATGAATTCGATACCCAACTAAAGGAGAAAACAGAATAAATATTTTTTTTAATGCAATTTTTCGTTTTGAACATATGAACAGTAATATACATGTATGATATACCGTTGGAAAGCTAAAGATTTTAGAAAAAAACATTATCTTTTACTCAAGCTTATAAAAGTTAATAGAGAGTAATGAAAAGAAGATAAAACTGATTATTTTAGATAATAATATAGTAGATTTTTTAATAAAACACATGTTTCTATATAAATTCAATTTAATTAATTCTTTAATAGTTTCACGTATTTTTATCTCTAACTGTATTTGAACATTCTTTCATTGATTTTAAAAATGGACGTAAGCGAAAGTCGTGTGTTGCCCGCAACAGATTTTTTTATTTTATTTGTTTCTTCCACTATATTTGAATTGTAATACTTAGTAGGCATTGTGTGAGAATATAAAAAAATCAGAGGAATATTATTGTAAACCGTACCTTTATAATGTTAAAATGAGTTGAATTCCTGGATTTGGATGACTACCATTTTTGATTCCGACCAGTTTGAGGTGGCAGACAAAAAAAAAAATGTTGTACAAGTTGGCTAAAATGTGAAAATCGTATTGAAAATTGTATTTTCTTCTTATAATACGCATTTTTCGGTAAAGGAGAAACAAAATAAAAAATAGAATTAGGTTTAAGCGATATAGAGATAAGAAGAAAAATAACGCAATAGTCTAATCAATAAATTTCTACATCAACAATCAAGTTAACAATAACCGTTAAAGAGAGGAGAAAATTAAGCGTCCGGTAGAAAAAAAAATACAACAAAAAACGACGGTATAGAAAAAAGAAAAAAATTCATACATTTAAATTTTTCGTAGATGAATCAATCTTATAGTATAGAATAATTTTAATTATAATGCTGAAATTCAAGATGAAGAGAAAATTAAGGGTCGTCAATATCAACACAGGCAGAAAAGTCAACGACAAAGACAAAAAAAGAGCGATAAATTTAATTTTTTTCACAGATAGATCAATCTTCTGAAACAGTTATAATGCATATGACCAAATGTCCGAATTTCCATGATGAAAATGGAAGATCCATAAAAAAACAAAAACATTGTGCTATGTATTAGGGGTGGGCATAATCGAATGACGATTATCGGATCATTCGAAAAAAAATTCACTTCTATTGGGAGTCCCTATGACAGCCTAAATTTTTATTTTTTTTTTTTTGTTTTTGTAAACCTTTTACAAAATTGGTTTTTGAATAGCATATCGAACAATTTAAAACACTAAATGTGCCTATTCCCGCAAGATCTTTGGTAGTGAAACATGAATGAGCTGTGGTTATTGAAGAGCGTTTCACTTCCCGTCATCAAAACTGCGGCCTCCAGTTCCAGGTAGATATGGAAGAGTAATGGCTTCCTCGGAGCCTCCAGCTAGTCCTCTCTGGAATTTATATTACGTCTATGGATGGCTGAGCATTTCCTATAAATCCCAGGGTTCCAGGTCTCAAACTAACCTTAAAAAAAAATGAACAGTTGCGGGAATCAAAAATATTCTTTAATTGTAAATTATTATTAGTAGTTATATTATTATTTCCACAAAATTTCGGTTTCATTTCTGCAGAAATTATTAAATTGGACGTATCAAGCAAGTAATTCTCGTAAGCGCTGCTACGCATGTAGAGGAAAATCAAAAATATCCGATTTTGAATTTAGAGAGGCTTTTCGACCTGAAATTTTACACTCTATATTATATGAAATATATGGGCCATTCTCCACGAAACGTACAAACGCTGTCCAACTGATTTCTCTCGTACTAAAACTGGTTATTTTCCAACTTTTTATTTATTTTTTCTGTTAGATATTTTTCTGCTCTACTAAGTGCACATTCATAAGTTGAAATAAATGAAATATTCCTGTATGAAAATTTTGAATAAATGTCCGAAACATCATTGGCTCAGCCTGTCCAAATCAGGCTTTGCCAACTTCAACGTGGTACCCAGTAAAGGTGCTGGAAAGATTTAACTGGTTCGGTCCATTGCATTCATACATAAACTCTATAGTTTCAGAATACAGAATTGCAGTTGTGAAAACGGTTATATCCGTTTTAAATAAATAAAACTGAAATGTATAGGGGATTTTGCGTCATTGGCGCACCCCAAACGCTTTTTCGCAGGCGGAAAGCCGACCAAGAGGTTTGTAACTGCCTTCTGTATCATTCACGGTGGCAGGGAGTGAAGACGTACGGTAGTGAGTGAGAGTATTTTTATTGGCCGTCATTTGTCGCACCCACTCTACCTTTGCTAGTTATTTTTCATTGATTAATTTCTATTTTTCTGTGATAGGGTTCAGCTTACTGAGCAGATTGATGTACTTCTTTATTTTGGAGAGAAAACTTTTTAAAAAATTCGATTCGTCATTGACGCACCCGTCATTAGCGCACCCCACAGAAATCACACCAGTGATGGAACGGGTGTTTTTTTTATTTACCTTTAAACCTACTGCTCTGTATGAAGAAATATTCTAGTTACTCATTATCGTACTCAATCGGGTGCTGATCGTATATAGAAGCGAATTTTTTAAAATATTTAATAGATAAAGGCGAGGACTATCTTAATCTTTTAGACGTTCGAAAACCGTCGGGAGACCATTCCAAAAATCATTGGCTCACCACTAGATCGTCATTAGCTCACTTTCTGATTTCTGGAATAATTAATTTTTAATTGATTAATTATGAATGGAATTCATTATTTTAACAATTACACCGAATCAAGCTCTGCTGAGAGCTACATCAGATCAAATTTCATATATAGGGACACAAAAAAAGTATGGATCAAAAAACCAAGTATTGTAGAGGAGTAATTGCCATAGTGAAATTGGAAGTTTTCACAGTATTACACGTTTTGGATCCCCTCGCTCGCCAAATGACGAAATTCCGCAAAAAGGTGTATGGTAGGTCTAGCGCGAAAACGACAGGCCGAACGAAATGAAATTTCACATTAAAGACCAAATATACACGCGACGTTACAGCAACTTTTTCATCAAATTCTGCTAACCAGAAGAGCCATACCATTTTGTCAATTTTTTAAGAATTTCTCCAACAAACGGCTCTAAAGATTTTGGATAAATATTAAATGTAAAATTTAATGGCTTTAATATCAATTGGTTGAGATTGAAATAGTCTCAGGGCTTATCAATTTTTTTTTTTCTCTATACTTTACTCAGAACCTTTAATTTTGTAGATTCCAAAAAACAAAACAAACATATCATCTTGTTAGCATTAATAAAAGAACTGCTCAATTTACAAGTTGAACTAATTCGGTAAACAAATTAAGGAGAAAAGAGCAAACAAATTATTTTAGGTATTAATTTTTTCCGACACAAGATAGAATATTAATGTATGATATACCGTTGGAAAGCAAACGATTTTAGAAGAAATGTTATGTTATGAACAAAGCTATAAAACTTCGTAATGTATTGGGTTGTTTTACATGAAATGTCCGTTTTTATAGTTTCTGAAAAAACAAAGGATTTTGCAGGTCTCTGTTCTGTTTTTTTCCTTCCGAATGTTTAACATTACCCACTTTTTAGTTTACCTCCAAATATGAACATGGAAACACGCGATTTTCGAGTAATATTTTTGTACGAGTTTAAACTCGGCATTCAGCATCTGAGGCCGCTAGAAATATTTGCAAGGCGTTTGGGGAAGGGAGTGTTAATGAACGGACCATTCGCCGTTGGTTTGCTAAGTTTGCAGTGGATACCGTTTGAAAATTGAAAGCCAGAGGAAGAAGTAAAACAATGATTTTACTAAATACGGGTAAGAACCCTACCACAACATTTAAAACATCGTGCAATAAATGAAAGAACTGGGTTACGAAGTTCTTCCGCACCCACCATATTCTCCCGACTTGTCTCCAACAGATTACCACCTGTTCAGGAATTTAGACAACTTCTTCAAAGGAAACTTTTTGAAAATGATGATCAAGTGAAAAGTGCGTTTTCAGATTTTGTTTTACTTCAAAGCTCAGAGTTTTTCAGTTCAGGGATAAAAAAGTTGGTGTGACTTGGGAAAAATGTGTAGAAAAACCTTGTAAATACTTCAATAAAATTATCTTGTTTTCATATCGTATTTTTAATAAAAATCCTTTACCTTGAAAACGGAATTTCATGTGACACAACCCTAATACAATGATTATTTAGTTAATAATTTTTATTGTTAGTTTATTTAATCTAAAACTAGTGTTTCCATCGAAACTGTATTTAGTTATTTGCCGTTTTTTTTTTTATGTCTTAAATTGATTTTAACAACGGATGTAAGTCAAAGTAATGTGTTGCCCGCACTAGGTTTTTTCAATTACTTTTTTAACCACGTGTAATATGATATAAAATATTTTCATTAACATATTCATTTGAAATAACAGAAAATCTATGAAAAAGGTAAAAATTAACATTCCACATAATTAAATATCTGTATATCTTTGGGCTCTAAAAAGTAAATCCAGTTACACATAACAACTTTCTCTAATTTATAGAGATACAGCAGGGCTGTTGCTAGGGATTAAATACTGGACCATATCCAGCTTATCCCACTTTAAGGGATCAGCCTCAACCCACATCCCGTATTTACGGTATAAGCCACTTCTGCGTTAACTCGGCAAATACAGGGAAAAGTATTATTTATTTAAAATATATTACATTTAATTAGTTTCATTGTATTTATAAATATAAATCAGATGTTGAGAAATGGAACAAATATTGAAGAAAATATCTGTTAGAGTTTAAAGCTACAGTGAATGAAACACTGTCACCACTTTTATCACATCACAGACTAGTATTTTTTTTTTTGTCATCTTCAATTAAAAATAACTTAATTTATAGTTCATACGTTTCGGCCTAAATTGTGGGGCCTCATCAGGATTGACTCATGAGGGTCTGACTGTAGTGTCCACAGCCTGAGAGTCAAAATTGAGGGCCTTCAAACGTTGGCACGATTAATTAAGTTCACTTTACGAAGTGTTTCAACCAACTTCTTATATATTCTACTAACATTCAACCATTCTTTCACTATTATTTTTTTAAATATTCATTTATTCTGTGATTATAATGCTCTTAATAATATTATTACAATAAAATGAAAAAAAAAAAAAATGAGTGACAGAGTAGAAAAAAAAATAACTAAAAAGAAACAGCAATATGAATAAGCAATAAAAAGTGATTGATTGTATTAAATTCATATTAAAAATGTATTATTTTTATATTAGCCCTGGAACGAAGAATGAAATATAAAATATGTTTGTTGTAACAGTTGCAAATAAAAAAAAATTAAGCTAAAGGAAATGCTATTATTTTAATTAGAAATCACTATGATTATTAATAAAGATAGAGAAAAATCGGGAAGATTTTGAGATCAAGACAGCGCTATTAAAAAAATAAAATAAATAATAAAATCTTATATATGGTCAAGCCATGAATAGTAAGAGATGTGATTCCCTGATTACTCGGTTATTATTGGTGATAGAAAAAAAATGTAAGTTAATCTGGAATAAGAAAAAAATTTATTTGAATGAAAATCGAAAAAAAAGAAAAGGAAATAATAACGCAATCCAGTATATAAATTATTTTGGCTTGTTTTTTTTTTAATTAATGAATCTTTGGCCAAAAAAAAATTTACGATAAAAAAATCCGTTTCTCCCATTTTTTTTATTTATTTATTTTTTTTTTTTTTTAATCCTACTTTACGTTTGAAGGCTATACGGGAGTTTCTCGGGCCGGGGGTGAGAGCTGGGGATAAATGCCGTGATAAAATCCCCCCAGTCCCGAGACACCGTTTCTTCCAATTAATAAATACTAAAAAAATGCTCTTAGTGCTATTCATAGAGAATCAGATTGTCTACAAAATGAAAAAAAAGAATCATTTCAAGAAATTGGTCCAGAACTACTATTGGGTTGATGCAAAATTAATGCAGGTTTCCTCTATTGCAATATCTTAATTCCAATTGTGTAAACAAAGCTAATCCTAACATTGATCATTATTATACCAAAACAAATCTTATCTAATACCCTCTCTTTCACCATGAATTTGTTTAGTAAAATCGTTTTGTTCAGTGTGTTCAAAGGTCTTGAATCGAAAATGTCAAAGTGCGATTTTCGTCAAATTTATTTTTACGAATTTAAATTAGGGCGCAGCGCTGCGCAAACGGCTCGTAATATTAATGAAGTGTGGGGTCAGGGGGCTATTAATGAGTGCACGGTGCAGCGTTGGTTCCAGAAGTTTCGCAGAGGAGATTTCGACCTCGAAGACAAGGAAGGTCGGGGCCGTCATCTTGTCTGGACAACGACCAGCTGAGGTCAAAAGTGGAAGAAGACCCAACCAAAACCACACGAGAAATGGCGGCGGAACTCGGAACTCAAAAATTGCAACGTCTTTGCCCAGCATTGATGAATCGGAAGGGCCGATCCTGCTCCACGATAACGCCAGACCACACGTTGCACAACCAACGCTTCGACGACTGCACGAGTTGGGCTACGAAGTTCTCCAACATCCGCCTTATTCACCTGACCTCTCTCCTACAGACTTCCACTTTTTCAGGCATCTGAACAACTTTTTGAGGGAGAAAAATTTTCAAAACCAGGACGACATTGAAAATTCTTTTCGTGATTTCATTGAGTCCAGGGATTCGGATTTTTTTTCTGGTGGAATAAGAAAGCTTGTTGAACGTTGGCAAAAGTGCATTGATTCAGATGGAAATTATTTTGATTAAATATATATGGTTAAAGTAAAGATATGGCGTATTTACAATACCTACTAAAAACCTGCATTAATTTTGCATCAACCCAATATATCAGAGATATAGTGATTGAAATCGATAGCGGTTATATTCAGTTTTCCTTTGAATTTCGAACTGCTTTTTATATAACTTCATTGCCTATCTAAGGCTATATAAACAGTTATATCCATATATTGCTATTTGGAAATAATAAAAATTCGCAGCGTTTTTTAATTAGTAATCACACCTCATTTAAATAAAACAGTTAATTCATATTACAAAAGAACTAAATATATTAACAAAAACCTAAAAATATTTCTCAAATAAATCTTATACCTGGGCTTGTTTACAAACAGGCTGGTGTTTATCCTTAAGGACAGGATGACCATGAGAGAGTGATAGATACTTGCTCAGAGAGAGACGGTAATAAAGGACTGCCCAAATCCAGGCGACGGTTTTTTCTTCTTTTTCTTTTTTTTTTTCCGCTGAGGAAAAGGACGAGGAAGAGGGGAGCCCTTAATGTGATTAATTTTCTCATTAAACAGAGGCTTGGCGAGGTTTCCCAGGGCCGGAAAAGCCCCCCTCCCCCTTATTTTCCACACCGGGCCCTAACGAATGGCCGCAGGATCCTTTTTTACACTTAATCCGCTTCCCTTAATCTTGATTCCACTCCAGTGTGTGTCCCTCCGTCCATTTCCAGCCTAGTCCATGTTCCGGCCTAAAGTTGTCTAAGAACACCGAAAGTTTTCACGAATTTGTTCATAGAACCAATGTTTTATGAAGTTTTATTCGGAGATTAGTCCCCTTATATAATAATAATAATATTGCTAAGCGAAAGCGAAAGTTCGATAGCGATACCACCAAATCACAATCCTACCACTGACGTACACGGGACAAACATTTTTTAAGATTTTTATTTTTCAATATTTGTTTTTACAAACGGCCACATGCCTCAAACTTTATACATTGTCACAGCTGACAAAAACTAGAGTTGGAACAAACCCTCGCTCTGGTAAAATCCGCTGATCTTTTAATTGTTTTGTTTATTTATTTAACGTAACTTTATGCTACTGGGGCTAATCGGACGATGCTACAGTGGGAGTCCTAAATTTTGCCTATCCAGGTTTTATTAGGATAGAGATCTTTAACGAGTACCTGACATCGCACAGGCTCGGGACCACCTTTTAACGTCCCCTCCGAAGGACGGTGTAACTAAGGATTTTTTACTCCCATTAAAAAATCCTAGGACCACCTGCGGGTTTGAACCCGTGACCTTTAGCATGGGAGGCTGTTACGCTAGCCACCCAGCTACAAGTGATCCCTTACAGTAGGGGTTAGTGGTATTTATAGCCTATGTTACTTTTGAACAGTAGGAAAAATCTGAAAACAAAAACCTACACAAAAAAAAAAAAAAAAAAAATAGAATTTAATTAAGTAAAACCAAAATAATTACAGTTAAAAAAACAAACAATTAAAGTAAAACAAAACATATTATAGTAAAGAAAATAAAATAAAAATAACTAAGTGGAAACGAAACAATACAAATACATATTTTTGTTATATGCTAATATATTATTTCTTTTTTACATTTTAAAATTAGTCTAGTAGTACATCTTTTGTACGTTTATGTACGTAACGTTTTAGGGTTTTCTTGTCGTAATCGCCTGTATTGGGTTGTCACTAGTAGGAGTAAGAGAAAAGAAAAGTTGTGCCAGCGAGTACGTATAGTTTTTTATCGACGGGAGTTTTAAATCCGATAACATGATTGTGATTCGCGTGTAACGAGGATAGTTTATTAACGATGCGCATGCATGTGTTCTGCACCACCTCCATTTTCCGATAGTTGGAATGACATGTGTAACTCCAGACTGGGGCAGCGTAGGTCAGGATGGGACGAATAACGGTTTTGTAGAGAATCATTTTTTTTTTTTTTTATGATAGTTTTGAGTACCTATTGAAGTATGGGGTCATTTTGTTGATAATATTTTTGGCTCTATTGCATTTATGTCGGTTTGTGAAAGTTAATGATTTGCCCATTCCTAATCCTAAGTAATTTATAGAATGGGTCCAGGAGATTATATTTCCGTTCATAACAATGTTTTTTGTGACGGACGGCATCCTTTTTGTGAAAATTATTGCTTTAGTTTTCTGGACATTAATTGTAAACGGGCCAAACATCAAATCATTTAGACATAGTAGTTTTATGGCCTGACTGTTAGCCGTACGAAAAAAAAGGTTAAACGTAGATCCCATTTATTTTTTAACGAGGAACCGATTTCTGTATTCAGATTTTAATATCGATGTACAGGGTGGCCCAGAAGGCACTTTTTTTATTTAGTTAGTTGGGACCCTATGATTTGACGTCGTAAACTGATTCCACGCCCTATTTCCAGCAACTTGTACTGACGACACTTTTTTGATAGGAGCAACCAGCGGGACAACTAGAGTACGGGATTTTTCGGCAAACCAAAACCCCCTTTTCCCTTTAAGAGGAGTAGGTCTCATTCAATTGACAGTACAAAATCATGACGAAATCCATAAAAAACTGTATTCAAAATATTATAATTAGTAATTTTTAATAATTACGTTTCTACATAATTATGTATTACGAAAACAATTTTTTTTAAATTATCTATAGGTATGTTGGTTTAGTAATATATGTTTAAAAGAAGTAGAAAAAAAATAATTTATTGGAAGGAATTAGTCCGGGTGGCGGTCATTAAATGAAACAACTGAATAGTTTCAACTATTTTATTGTTTGCCAACGATTCGACCCCCATTGTGGGTCATCATCAGGGCTAAAAAGATACAAAAAGGATACATTTAAAATAAGATTAAAAATACTATTTTTATAAAAAATAACTATTGAGCTAGAGAATGTCAATGTTATAACATAAAAGAACTAGATGTGTAAAGAAATCAATTAATTAAATTACAATGATAAAGGTATACTAATGAGAGCTATACAGACCAGATAATGACAAAAAATAATGTACAAATATATATATATAAAAAAAAAAACTACATGAAATAAAAAACATTAAAAAATGGAGTACAGTAGAGATACGTACCGTTTGGTAGGCGAGTGGAAACTAGGTACAATTTGGTAATAAGGAATATAGGCAGGTAGATAGGAAAGTACGTACAAAAGGTCGGGTAAAATGGAAAATACGTACCGCATTTCTAGACGGGATCTGACAACAATGAGTAAAATTGTAATATTAACATAAAAGGAAGTGATCAGATTAAACCTACAATATTAATAACATCATAACGGTATTAGAAGATGTTTTAACAAGATTGTTGAAGTAAAAACAATATAATACAATAGTAAGAATAATAATGTATAAGCTGTATGTAGTAAAACTGACTACCTCCCAACCAACGTTTTTATAATTATTGTAATATATTAAGACAGTAAAATTAACCAAGTGAAAATATTACGAGAAAAAATAATAATTAACAATCATTGACAGATCCTATAGTTGATACAAAATAGTAAAATAATTACAAATAGGAATAAATTGAATTGTAAAACCATTATGAATTTTTTAAGTGCATAAAAAAATGAAATAGATACATATATAAAATAAATGTATACAGTGGGTAACATGTATATAATACAATAGAAACAACAATCTTGTTAAAACATCTTCTAATACCGTTAGGATTCATGAGGATTAAATATAATAATATGTTCAAGTATAAATAAACATTTGAAACAAAAAAACGGGAATTTATAGAATTTTCATTTAAAAAAACTTTAATAATCTACAAAAGTATCTCAACAATCAGTGAAGGGTTTTGGGTGCACTTTATGATATATCCATCAGCTTTTTATTATTAGATATTTATTAAAGAATTGATTATAAATATTTATTGAGAATTGAGTTTCCATTCGCCTACAACACGCCCTGATGATGACCCACAATGGGGGTCGAAACGTTGGCAAACAATAAATAGTGAAACTATTTAGTCGTACATTTAATGACGCCACCCGGACTAATTCCTTTCAGCAAGAATTGATTATAATACAACGAAAATGAGTTTCATTCACAATTTTTTCCTTGAATCTTTCTTTTTCCTCTTTTTATTAGGCCGAAGCTCTGCGGGTTGAAGATAACACCAATCGATCCCCGGAGATCAAAGACCCTTAGCCTAAAGGTATCAGGAAAATCCGTCCAAGGAGGCTTCAGAGATTTCTGGTATTAGAAGAATAGGATAGAATATAGAACAGGCTTTTCACTTTCTCTTACTTTTATAGCAATATATAGTAACTGTTTTGTACTCGTTGTTGTTATTGATATATCAGGATATACGTTTGAATAGAGAAATTTAAGTACTATGTATTTAAGTAATTAGTAATAATATGAAAAAACAAAATACAGGAGATATAAAGTTACGGTTGAAGGAGGGAAATGCGTGTTACCTGATAAGAAATCACTTAGCTCGAAACAATTTTCAAGAAACCTGAAGATTAGAATTTATAAATCCATTATTATCATCTAACCAATATGTTCATATAGAAACAGGTCTAGAGTCAATTGAAATAAATGTTCTAAAAATAATGATACGTTGGTACATAAAGATTGCAATTTAATTTTGAGATTATACGATTTATTAAATTTATATCAGATTTTAATTTTGTTTTTAACGTAAAATATCTAGGATTCTGTTATTTCTTCTGCTATAAGTAAAGGAATATATGAAATGTCAATACGATAGGATTTAATTGTCAAAATAAATTAGTACAAAGAAAAACAAAGTGACCAAAAACTGACTGAGGACTACAAAATCTTGAAATTGAGAAAAGGCAAAAACTTTAATATAGGTTTCAGTTTTATTTTTTAAAGTGAAACAAATTAAATACATGTCTATATCAACTATTATTAGCTTGTAAGAAAAAAATAAACAAAATCATTTGTAATTCCAACACGAGTGTGAATTAGAATATTCGTGTACCAACATTTATGTGATCGAAAAAAATACATAAATGTTAGAACTTTATTTAATATATGAATGTATATGATGTTCGATGGTGTAGTCTACTATGCATCTGGCTTCGTCTGATCTCGGAGGCTTGGAAGTTGATCATTTTGTAGGCAACATTCGGTGCTCGAAATAGATTTCGAGTCCGCTGAGCTAAGAGTTTTATTGAAAAAATAAAAATGTCAAACACTAGTTATAACAGAAATATAGATTCAATAATTCCACGAGGCTATATGTATGTGAATTGTATGAAGTATGGAAAATCTATATTTACGTCTGTCTGAAAAACAAAATGTCGCATGAAGCTGAAATTCCATATCTCAACTTAAAGATAAGGCTGAAAACGCAAATGTTCCACTAAAATCTACGTAACGGGATTGGCTTTATATTTAAATCAAACAACAATTAATTATATACATATGAAATACATAATGTGTGTGACGTAGTAAATTCAAAAACGATTAAAATGCAGAAAACTGAAATTTAATATTTTAAAAACACATATGCACGAAATATTACAGCATTATTTTTAGAAAAATTTACGAAAAAAAGGAAGAGCCACTTTTTACAATTTTCTCTAGAACGGCTCGTAAGATATTAAATATAATAGCTATATCGATGTTAAAATTAATAGGCTTTAATATCAACAAGGTATAAGCTATAAAATAAATAAAAAATAAAAAAATTGAAATTATTTCTCGGTTGACCTTCCCTTGACCTCTTAAAGAAATATTTAAAACTTTTATCAAATATCTTATTCAAAGTATTAACATTTCAAAAAATGAAAAAAATAAATATTCAACTCTGAATAAGAATAAAAATGTATAAACAAAACTCTTAACAGAAGCGTTGACATAGCCAGTATTGATCTTTGTAAAAGCCAACGATGAAACTTTTAAAATAAGTTATAAATTCAGTTGACTGTCATGAATAATTAACTTGTTGAATGATACAATTTCCTGAAATCTATAATTCAGACCCTTCATCCAAACTAAGTCCTACTCGTCAGAAAATTTAAACTTCAACACTGGATTTCCTGGAAAAATTGAAAATTAATAAAATAAACTGGATGAAAAAGACAAAAGCCAGGTTTAACAATCTATTTAAGGTAGTGTGTTGATAAAAAATGAATATATAACAGAATTGTTAATAGTTCTGTAGTTTTTCTATGGATACTGTTGTGACTAATGGTAATAATTCGTAATATACTTGAAACAAAAACACTTCTTTATTGATATAATTAAAAGTTATAACAAGATTAATAGGTTATTGCAAGGAGGTTTAAGATACAATCGATAATCGATTTTAACAATAGTTACAATAGTCCTCCCACGCTAATTCGGCCAACCACGTAGTCGTTCAGATACTTTGGTGGGCGAGTTTGGCGGCTTGATCTTCGAAGTTCAGGAGCTTGATCTTGTCTTAATCCTTCGAGATTTGGAGCTTCAATTTCGTCCGCAACAGTAGGGTCTGCCGTGTCCTCTTGCGGATGGGCTGGAGCAGGCAGAGGAGGATACAGCACCTCTGGATATTGATTGTTTTGGCAGGCATCTTCTTTTGGATTGGTGATTTCCTCGTGGGCAAATGTGACACATTTCTTTTCTACTCCTGTTCTTCGGAGCTGGTTTATGTGCCTTTTGAAAGAGTAGCTAATGGTTGATGATTGGGAGCAGGAGAGGTCATCAATTGACTGCAGGTCGATGTTGAGTTTTCTGATCCATGCACGGCCAAGTATCGCAGCATATTCGTTCGGAACTACGTAGATTTCGTCTTCGATTTGATGACCATTGTATTTTGCTGTGACCTTGATTTTTCCGTCTGGAACGAAAACAGTTTGAGTGTATGACCTAAATCCAATAGTAGCAGGTTGCAATGGAAGTTGGAGATTTAGCTCATTGACCATGTTTCGAGGTAAAAATGTGTATGCTGAACCCGTGTCAACTTCAAACTTAACGATTTTGTCATTGACATCTACAGTTGCATAATAGCGAGTAATGTTTTGAGAATGGTCTACGTTTTGATAGATGTCTAATATATGACTAACACCATAGCAGTGAAATGATTCAGATTTGGAGGTTTGATTTGAGGACGATGGTGTTGAAAATGTTAAGATTTGATTGGCTGTCTCTGATTTATCTTTTTTATTGAGAAGCGATCGAATGCATACCTTTGCGACGTGCCCGGATTTCTTGCATGTCTGGCATCTTAGTTTTGATTTTTCGGTGCGACAGTCATTTGATAGGTGGTTATCTTTGCCGCAACGCAAACAGCAGCCATCAATGCCGAGAGAAGCAAAATCAATTTTAGATGAACGAGAGTTTGATTGAGACCTACCCTTAGCACGTGAACGCTGTGGGTTTGACTCAAAACCAGAAAGCTTCTTTTCGTGAGTGATCTTATTGATATCCACAGATTGTTTTGGAGCGATAGTTCTAGAGTTGATTTTGGAAGCTTCAAGTGCGATGGCCTCAGTAACAATATCTTTGAAGGCAGTTTTTGTTGATCGCAAGACATTCTCGCGAATGTAATCATCTTTGAGACCCCTTACAAATTGAGCACGCAAGAATATGTCTGCAATTGATACTTTGCAGTCACATGGTGAAATAAAGTTACAGTCACTTATTTCTGACCTGAGTGATGTAACAAATTCTGCAATTGTTTGATTTTCCGGCTGGTACATTGATAAAAATTTATGTTGAGCAACAAGCTCGTTTTGAGGAGGGGAAAGATGGTCCTGAAGCAATTGGGTTAATTCTTCAAAAGTATGATCAGTAGGCTGTTTAGGAGCACCTAGAGCTCTAATCATTTCAAAATATTTTGAACCAATGGAGTTCAAAAGCAGCCTAGCACAGTAAGGTTTATCAGTTATAACCCCCTTCATGGTAAGGTAATTTTCGAACCGTTGTAGATATGTTTTAAAGGATTCCCTGTTAGGGTCGAAAGCCTCGAAATTAGGAACTAGAACTGAATTCAACCCCGTTGCTGCGCTATCTCCACTGAGGTTACCGGCTTTTGATGAGAGTTGAGACGATTGCTGCGTTAATTTCACCGCGTTGATAAGTTGGGTAATTAAAGAATTTTTTTGCTCCATAAATATTTTAAATTGAGCGGGATCCATTATGCCGAAATGTCTATTGATTAAAGAAAATAACTAAACAAAAATTTAGGCTCGAATGATACTTTTAACTTGAATTGAAAGTTCAATTAATAAAGAGATGTATTAATAAATCTCACCTTCTGGCTAATAGGTAATTTATCTTGATGAGTAGAAATGTTTCACCTCGTCGCCAAATTTTGTTGTGACTAATGGTAATAATTCGTAATATACTTGAAACAAAAACACTTCTTTATTGATATAATTAAAAGTTATAACAAGATTAATAGGTTATTGCAAGGAGGTTTAAGATACAATCGATAATCGATTTTAACAATAGTTACAATATACAAGATACCTTTTGATTTCACTAAGCGTCAGAGTAATCGATTATCCGAGTGATTTTATTTAGACTTAGAATTAACTTCCTCAAAATAAAATATTAAAAAGTTATAAATAAATAAATATATAAATAAATAAGAATAATGAAATAAAAATGTCAAATATTTTAATTGTTCTTGTTCACTTAATAATAAGGTAGGGCTAAAAGAAAGTAAGTGTCATAAAAATCAATTAGAAAAAAACCTCAACTTTTAACATAATATTTTTTTTAGAAACCATGAAAGAAAATGAATATTTTTATTTATTGAAATTTACAACTGTTTTAGTAAATATATCAAGTAAATTAGGTGATAATATATATAGATAATATACATGAAAAGACATAAAGATAATATGCCCATTGACTGCACTCCACTAGGTAATTAAAACTAGAAGGCCATCTTCTTTTCAGACACCTCGGAAGATTGTCAGGAATTGAAGAAGAAGCAAGGATTGAAACTAGTGGATTAGAGTGGGAGTGGAGTTTTTCATGGAAGGAATGATACCTCGAACGGGCCAAATCAACAAGATATGGGACTTTCTCATCATTGTCGTAATTGTTCTTTTGGTTGAATATTTGTTCGATAAATATTAGGCCGTTCTACAAAAGAAATCTTGGATATATTTTTTTTTAAACAATTTATTTAATTTCCAGTCATCGCAACGTTTCAGCCTCTAGGGCCATTTTCAAGCTTCATGAATATCCATGTTACATATCAATTCATTTTACCGCTTATCAGCAGCGTCGTCATAATTTTTAAAAATATAATTTTATATAAATATCATATCATTAGTCGCGCATGAGAACACCTAAAAGACGGCCGAAAACTGTTGAGTATTTTTGAAAAATGATATTTGGGACATATGGGACATACTTTATGAATGAGTTTGTTGGTGACAAAGTAAAAAACTTTGAGGATTTAACAATGGATTTTGGATTGAATACAAGAAGAATTTGATGGTTTAGTAGTGCCCCAAAGCTCAACTCCGTACGTACAGAAAGGCCATATGGTGCTGATATAGCTGAGCATTTTGAAGTTAAGTGGAAGGTTGAGCGTCTGTCCAGTAAGTGTTGAAATAAGCGAAAGCGGCGGGCAGTTTCTGGTCGTTTCAGTCTTCTGTGCTGATGAAAGTAGATAGAATAGAAATAGAGGGCAGCGGGTTAAATAGTGGTAAAGTGACAATGAAAGTCACTCATAGGAAGATATTTTTGAAAACAAATTTTCAGAGGTCGTTTACTTGAATTTTCTAAATATCACTGATGTTTAAGATGTATATTAAATTCATGCATGCTATTATATCTGTGGCGGTCGTGAATAAGTGGTTAAGAAACATCTTTCATTTTACAGGTGAGCGTCAATAAAACTTTTTCCTCCAAGAAATTTCTTTCACCAATTTAACACATGGGAGACGGTCAGAAGGAGCGATACGTGAAGTTAACTCATTTTTCGATGCTGAAGAAGTGTGTGTCTAGACTGCTATTCTCCAAGCTTGGGATCAAATCCCGCAAGTGGCAGGAAAATTATTTTTTTGGTAATTTCAGCTATGGATTGACCCTTAGATAAGGATACAGGAAACGCACCCGTTCTAAATAAAGTGGGTACCCAAACATAGGGAAAAAACGTGTCGGCAGTGCTTGATCTTGATCTGATTACCTTGCACGTCAGTTAGTCTAGAAACAGAATTCTATACGCATGGATTCCAAATTCAACTGGTGCAGGTTAAAGCACGTTGTCGAAACCTCATAACCAATACTTGGGATAAAATAATAAAAATAAAGAGTTCGCGTCTCTTGTAGAGAGGGGCTCTTAATTCTGGTGAAATTCCTAGCCTCATCTCCTGACCTGAGAAATCCAAGAAAAAGTAGAAGAAAATAAAATAATAATATGTCTTAGAAGATAGTATTTTTTATATATTTTTTTAATGAACATTAAAAACTTGCAAGAACTTACAAAAAACCTGAAGAATAAGAACTCTCTTTAGTAGTTGAAATGTATTCTATAATACTCAAGCAAACTCAACCTCGAAATAAAATGAATTGTCTAAGTGTATTGAAACTAAGTAAAGGCGAGAAAAAACCAATTTTAAGTAAGCTTTAATAGTTTGTCTCCTTCTTTGAGATTACGTTCATTCCAATTACGTATCACATACGGTTAACAACCTATTCCAAGGTAAAAAGAATCTTCTGTTGAGTTTGACAGAGAGAAGCATGAATTTCTTAAGGTTTTTTGATCTTTAAATATTTCATCCAGGAAGTTTTTCAAAAGAAAAAGTTTAATTGGATTTTGACAAGTTGACTAAGTGATTGATCGACTTAGATGAGCTTAAAGGCGAATTTCCTGAAGTTGCGTTATCTCCAGCCTTGCCAAATTAATCTGGTGGAATTGAGTCTGCTCACTAACTCTTCAAGATTGGGTAATAATCATAATCAACAAACTTTTTAAAAGATGGCTAAATAAAACTGTAATGTATTGTTTCCTAACTCACATTTTTTATTTTCACTTACCTATATTTGAATAAGGCTTTAAAGCAAATTTAAATTATGTTTAACTACATAAATTATAAGTATAATATTTCATATTGTTAATTGGGGATGTGTAAAAAAAAAAAAAAATATCTTTATAAAGCAAAATTATTTGAGTAAAATCAAGTAAACAAGTATTGTTACATTCACTAACCTACATAAGAAATATATAGTGAGGAAAAGTATTGCAATCGTGAAAGTTTTCGGATTCCAGTTTCTTAAGCGTTACATGAGGCAAAATGTGGTATTTTTAGATTAATAATAATAGGTCTATCTTGAAGTAAAAAGAATTTTATATTATAATAGAGTGTAAAATGTAAATGTGAACGCCAATGACCCACTAGGGTAGAGGCGACATAAATAAATAAATAAATAATAGGTCTAACGATCCACTAAATACTGCCTAGGTCAGACTTAAAATCATCTTTCGATTACCGCTTCGACCTTTTGGACGCCTCCTACTTGAAACTTGGTTTAGCGAATACCAACTTTTTAGGAATTTGTTATTTTTTGAGGCCAACAATTTTACATGCCCGTTTGAGCCTTCACGATGCTGTCAATTTAATTATAATCACAGAGAACAAGCTCTGCAATTCCACGTTATGCGACCTTCAGAATCCCTCAGTTTCCTCGCATGGATCTCATTACTCCGTAAGGGATATCTCATTAATAGCGGCGGATGTGGGGATGGTCGGTGGAAGTTCCTACCGACTAAGTAACTGCGCTGACCAACGATGAGTGCAGTCGTCTAGGCTTGCTAGAGGATGTGACGTAAGTACGAACGCCCCACTCACGAATTTTCGTTCAAAAAATATCACTAACTGTCCCTGGATTCCTTTGAGGCAAAACGCTCATTATCCGGAGACTAACTAGTAGTAGCTAACTAGAACTCTTTGTTTGATAATTGCTTCGCTGCATCACTATGCGAGCATCCTAAGGGTGTGTGGCAAAAATGCTGTTCGTGCATCGTTTCTCTTAAGTTGTCGTGAGTGCGTTTATAGTCGGTCCGAAACCGTTCGTTGACTGTTGAGACATGAAGGTCAGCATGTTGACTAATATTGCAAATGATCCAAAGAGATTTATGGTAAATGAAATTAAAAGTAATTTTATTCTGGGACGAGTAGTCCCCTAAGAATAGCAAGAAAAGTACAAAAATGTACATTGTCTGGTAGTTTAAGACTTCATTTAACAATAAAAGACAGGTTCTGTGACAATGAATAGTTAACATCTATAGCTTTTAAATATTAAATATTGTTGGGAAGATTGATACTTTAGGAGAGGGAGAAATAGTTGGTGTTTAAAAGTGGATAATGATAAGGATTTATGAATGGATAGAAGCAAGGAATTCCAAAATAGGGTAGCACGAATAATAAAGGATTTTTTGAAGGAAGCAGATCTGTGAGAAGGTATATACAAGTTTATAGGTTGGAATCTAGTGTTTACTGAATGGACAGAGGAACAAATGGTAAGCATATCAAGAATATAAGGAGGTTTTTTAGTTAAGAAAAATTGGAAGAGACAGACACCAAGGAGGTACTGCCGAAGAAAAGAGGGATAGAGCCACTTTAACTCGTTATACCTTCTAGAAACTTGGGAGAACATGGTACTGAATGTTTTGGATTAGATAATTTGAATTTTACGTATTTTTTGACTGTGTATAAATATCTGCGACGCGTAAGTCCTGATACGCTTCAGTATATTCAATTTCTGTTTAATTGTCAATTCCGAACGTCTTGAATGTAATGAGTATAAGATTTAGCCTATTTTTTGGACTTTATTTGTCGGTTCTCGATGCCATGTCATGCTTCTGTCGAATTACAGCCGAAATATCTTATTTTTTCTGTTTGTGAAATGTCTATTGATTTTTTAGAAGGATATAACTTGATTATATTATATGAGGGTGTAAATGTCGTTCGGATTTTATGCCTAAATAATATATATATATATACAAGGCGAACCGTGAAACCGTCTCCATTAGCAATTACATGACAAGGATAATGTATCTACCGTTAGTAATTACCGTGAGATTGATCGTGCCCTGGGAAGCGATAGGATTTAGGGGCGTAATGACAACAATATTGCCCAATAAGCAGCTAATAGCATTGTAATTGTCAATATGCTAATCCCAACCTCCTTCAATAATTGAAATATCAACTCGATAAAGTTGGATAAGGGGCATTATTGGAACAAGGTAGTTATTGTAAATAAATAATATTGGCTAAAATGAAATTTAATTTAATCTTTTCAGATTAACTCTACAGTGAGTTTAGAATTTAGAAGTGGAGGAACTCATGGATTTTTTGTTACGAAATTCATATTTATACTTATGTGCATTCTTAATGAGGAAATTCAGCAAGGGAACAGAAGCTCAGATATTTCCTGTTGGCTTCCGCTGACAACCTTGTCTTACTAGCTGGTTGTGATCAAAAATTCCAACATAAAATAAATATTCTCCAGGAGGAATTCTTCACAGTAAATATGAAGATCAATCCAAGGAAGACTAAATGCATGGGAATTGGAAAGAATCCCCGAAGGACAATGGGGAGAGAGTTTTAAATACTTGAGAGCTCATCTAAATAATAGTGGCTGTATCAACGAAGAAATGGCCCGAAGAATTGGAGCTGCAGAGATGTTCAATAGGGATGGACTTGGTTTCCTGGGGAGAAGTGTCAGAACGGACCAAACTAGCTGTCTATAAATCGACATTCATCAATAACCTATCGTAGTTTTCAGAATCCTGGACCCACACCACGAGACACAGGGGTCAAATATAGGTCATGATAATTTTTTTTTTTTCTCCCCTACTTCGCCTTTGAAGGCTATACGGGGTTTAAGCTACTGAAATAAAAGTCCCGAGCAGCACCGAGTCTCGAACTCGTAATATTTTGGGTTTCAAATTAATCGGTCCTCTGTGTTGCTAGGCAAGGCGCGCTAACCCGCTCAGCTACCCCGCCCCCAAAGTTATTAATAACAGGTGGATACGAACTCGTTATCTCACAGCCTGAATACATCTACCTATGCCATGAGCTATGGAATCATATGAAATAGAGAATAGAGACGGAGAGATGCTAAAAAAAAAAAAGAGACGGAGAGATGCTATAACAGGAGTCCTAAATTATGTCTATCTAGGTTAAATTGGAATATTAATTTTATTTATTCCTGGTGCAACGGTCCTTCAAAGACCTGGGCCTCTCATATTACTGTTCTCCACTTCCTCCTATCTCGGGCCAGCAAACGTTATCTTCTAATGCCTATCTTCTTTAAGACCGTTCTCAACTTCGTCCGACCATATATGGCGTGGTCTTCCTCTACCACGTCAACCATCAGGACGGTTCTCGAGAAGAGGTTTGGGAATACATTCTCTAGACAGAGGTGCTACATGCCCCAGCCATCGGATATAGTTCCTTTTCACGGTGGAGACTAAATCCGGTTTTCCGTACATTCGGTGCAGATCTTCGTTGGTACGGGTCCTCCACTTGCCATCTTCGCAAACTGGGCCATAAATCCCACGCAGAACTTTTCTTTCCCATACCAATAGTTTCCGTTCTGAAGTCTTGGAAATCATATAGGTCTCTAAAAAGTACATAAATAAGTCTTGGAATAGAGATCTCTAAAAAGTACCAAATATCACACAGGCCTGGGACCACCATGTCACGTCTCCTCCGTATTTTACGTCCCTTGGGATTTTTTACTACTTTAAAATTCAAGAACCATTACACCATAGATGACTCCGTAATTATTTTTTATTTTTCAATATGTTTCTTACAATTTACATCTCCATTATAAAATACACCATTTAAATATAGTATACATGATAAAAAATTTTTTTTTTTTTATCTTACTTTACTCAAATAATTTTGTTTTATAAAAATACTAAAATTTATTTTAAACCCTAATTGATTCCATGAATAATCATAATTTATCATGTATTCTCATAGATTTTGTAATGTGACGTTATTCCAAGAAGTTTTTAAAAAAATGAGCCTAGCTACTCCGCCTTGTGGGATCTCGTACTAATAATCTTTTTTGAATTTTTGTTTTGTAAACATTTAAGACCGTATGCAATATGTTAAGTGAGGGCATAGTAGGTTTAAAGACATTAGAAGGAAGGTGGGGTAGGGGAGTAAAAAGGTTTGAAACAGATATTTTTTCTTCTAAAATTTTTTTAAAAAATAAATTGCGTTGTTAAAAGATATAACTGTATCTAACAACCTTTTATTCTTATACGTTATTTCAGTATTTTATCTTATATTTTAATAAATATTTTTTATATCCAAAAAACTTTAAAAGAGCGAGTCGAGGCTCAATGGCTCCCTCCACCCTCTGGCTATGACAATGTAAAATTTTAGTTTATTTTTGCATATCAAATAAAGACATAGAATATAGAGCCAAAGTATCTTTTAGAAATACCATGATACTTTGGTGAAATTACAACAAAAAAAAAAATTTTTTTTGCACTCAAACTTAGGGTATAAATCGACAAGGATAATAATGTTATATCCATGTTTAATTTTTTATTTAATTATTCCTCTTGTTCAAACTCAGTTATTTTTGAAGATAGAGAAAAATGTGTAGAATATTTTATTTATTTATTTTTATTTATTGAGACAAATTACAATTTGTTTTTAATGAACATTAGTAATAGTGTATGAGACCACATTCACACAATATATATATAGTATACAATGATAAAGTCAATTTACATAAAATATAATATATATACAAAAAAAAACAACCTATAATTGAGATAAATACAAAAAAATGAAATAAAGAAGTAAGAAATACATTAACATCATACACACAATCATAACTTAAAATATTTAAAAAAAAAACTTATCTACATGTAGAAATCATAAATTAGATCTCATTTTCCCAAAACTCGGTTATTATCGAAGTAGAAAAAAAATCCAAAAGATTTTGGTATAAAGTCAACGTGATGAACAAAGAAAACAAATTTATATTAATCTTATTATTGATGATTAAGAAAAAATGTAAGGTTTCCTGTAAACAGGAAATTTTATTTGAACAAAAAATCGAAGGAAAGAAAAAAAAAATTGTAAATGAAGTTTATTATAGAATCTTTTATTTTTATTATTTCATATAATGAACCTTTGCAATCGACGAAAAAAATAAATAATAAAATACTCCCTAAGCATTTGATCCGATTCAAGATACATAGAATAGGAATAGGTAATAAAATAAAAAATCCGTTTCTCTAGTGTTCAAATTAATAAATACCAAAATGTTATACTCATGTTTCATTTTTCATTTAATTATTCCTTTGCATTTAATCTGTACAAACCGAAATGCTTCGCAAAATGCTAAATGCTCCTTATTTCGCCACGAAAAATATCATTCATAGCAACCTTAAGTCGCAGACTAATCCCAACAGAGATATAACTCTTTTAATTTTAAACCCACACGAATCCTCTAGTCGGGAACTTTAATTATCATTATCATCTATTCCTGACAACCCTCCGAGGCGACTGAAAAGACGACGGCCTCGAGACCAACTAAATTAAATTGATATTGAAGTGCTATTAATGGGTAGTTTCTTACAAGATATTTTCACGCCCATAATTCTAAATTAGCCCTTCTACTTATTGTATTTATTATAAGTACAGTTGAAAATATCAATAAAATAAAATAAATAATTTAGTTTTCCTCAATCTACATATGGAAATTAATTTACTTTTTATCTTTCTTTTTTTTTTTGTTACTCCACAAAAGAACATAAATGTGACAAAGTTCAGCCTACATTCATAAAAAAACAAAACAATGTATCAGTAAATTCAAATGAATTCATCGGTGAATTCACAAAGCTATCGGGAATGCTCTGAGAGTGAACACGACAGAACCTTTTTGTAATCGAAAAAAATATTGCGAAACAGATTCCAGTTCAACCTCGTGAGGAAAACATCAAGGGAAATACAAATTAGAAATTTTTGAAATTATTTTTATTTTTAGAACGGTATTTTCCTTCATCAATTTAATTATTTTGCTTGCATCCGAAGATAGAAGGACTCAGATCTTCAACTTTTTTAGAGTTTAATATTTTAATTTATTGAAAAAGAGAAAGAACTAAACACTAATAATACTTTAGTATTTAAAATCAAAGTTAATTACTTTCACTTTCTATATATAGTAAGGGGAAGTATTGCACTCGTGAAAATTGTCGGATTCCAGTTTTCAACGGAAATACACTTTTTAGGGTTCCCTGATTCAAAATAACCAAGTCCCGCAAAAATTTCTGTGTGTGTGTGTGTGTGTGGTGTGTGTGTGTGTGTGTGTGTGGTAACTCCCGGGCGGAAACGGTAAGTCCTATGTAACCGAAATTTCATATTTAAGACAAATATACGCCCAAGACGTTACAAAACATTTTCCATCAAAATGAGCTTACCAGAAGAGCAACTTTATACCATGCATTTTACACTCGAAAACGGTACCGACGATTTTGATTTAACTCGATCGATGTAAAATTTAATGGGCTTTCATATCATGTAGGTTTCATTCGGATTAAAATGGTCTGACAGGGCTTAAATACCGGTATTTTAAATTTTCTTCCACTAAAGTACCTTTAATTTTGTTGATTCTGTAAAAATAGCTATATTATCTTGTTACTGCTAATGAAAAACAGGTAAAAATATAAATTGAATGAATTCGATACCCAACTAAAGGAGAAAACAGAAAACATATTTTTTTAATGCAATTTTTCGTTTTTGAACATAAGAACAGTAATATACATGTATGATATACTGCTGGAAAGCTAAAGATTTTAGAAAAAATATTATCTAGTACACAAGCTTTTAAAAGTTAATAGAGAGTGATAAAAAGCCGATAAAACTAACTGATTATTTTAGATAAAAATATAATAAATTTTTCAATAAAACACATGTTTCAATAGAAATTCAATTTAATTAATTCTTTAATAGTTTCACGTATTTTTATCTCTAACTGTATTTGAAAATTCTTTCATTGATCTTAAAAATGGAGGTAAATGAATGTCGTGTGTTGCCCGCACCAGATTTTTTTTTAAATTATAGTTGGATAAAACTGACCTTTTAGCCGATAATGCTCAGGAAAATACATCGAACTCACCTGTAAAATAAAACAATACGTCAATACATTATGATAATTATTTAAACATGCGATATAATTCTATAGGTTTATTAAAGTTATTAAGCAATAAGAATATTATAATCAAAATAATCAATGATTATTAGTACACAAACCCAAATTTAATACTATCACTTGAAGTCGATGATAATTTATTAAGAGTTGCGGAATGGAAATATATACGAGCAATTAAAAGAAGAAAACAAATATTTCATTCTTAAAATATTTAAAATAGTTAAAACTAAAAAAAACAAAAAACAATTAAAACCATCAAATTCTTCTCCTATTTAATCCTTACGATCCAAACCCGTTCGTAAAAACCTCAATGCTCCTTATTTTGTAATGAATACTCATCCATAAGAACATTAATGTTCCATACGGCCCGAGCCATTCCATTAAAACTCCAACCCACTAGTTTCAATCCTTGCTTCCTCTTTGATTCCCGATAATCCTTTAAGATGTGTGAAAAGAAGTTGGCACCGAGACCTTCTGGTTTAGATTGCTGCGAATGGGTTATTTCTCTACATTCTTTACTTGAGTTTTTATGCTTTTAATAATTATTCTCACATATATTTTGCTCACATTTCGTCTTATCGGTATTTAATTCGAGTCCTATTTTTTACCGGTTTTTATTAACACACTTGTATTTAGTTGTATGGTTTCCGTGTCTTTACCTAGCAGTACCAAATCATCGGCATACCCCCCAAAAAAAACACATCTCCTTTTCTATGACATATTCTAAAGCTATATTAAATAAAACAGGTGAAGGGAGTCACCGTGTTTCAAACCCGATCGCACCTCAAATATCTCGGAGTAATTATGACCAATTCTAACTTTATGGAATGTTTCCGACAAACACATCTCTACTAGGTTTACTGACTTTCTAGGTATTCCTTGTTCATTCATGATATATAACAAATATTATATATAATAATAATATTATATATATATATATATATATATATATATATATATATATATATATATATATATATATATATATATATATTGTAATGTATCGAGGATACTGAGGGGAGTTCATAATTAAATAATTTTAATATTAAACAATTAATGATAACGAACCTTTGTCGGCAAAACATCAAAAGGTGTTTACCTAGCCCCCTAGATTTCCCATCGGTGTGGGCCCCCCAGCGGTACCAGAAACCTCTGGTAGTTTCCCCCAGCGGCGGCCAACAAGAATATTAAGATTGGTGGAAAGATAAGAATAATAGCACAAAGGCTATACCGCCAACCGGGGCACTTCCCATCTCAGCCCACCCGAGGTGACGAGAATGAGAGAGAAGAACCGAAGAGTCAGTCAAGTTTTATCCTCAAGAAGAGTGAGTCGGGTTCCACCTACAAGAAGAGGAGGTGGCCGTAGGGGTTCTGAGAGCGGCTGGAGGATGATGCCAAGAAAGGGGACCTAAGACTGATTTCACATTCGCCAGCCGGTTAAGTGTTTCAAAGGTATATTGTTATATGTAATATTGTATGGCAAAGGTAGTAAAATGTCCCTCAGTATTCTCAATCAGAGTTCTAGGCAATGGGTTAATATAACTTATATGTGTAAATTAATAATTATAGTAATGTATTAATTGAATCTTGTTTACTTTAATCTTACCCTGCATGCCACCTATTGGATTGGTAAACACGATACCTTTGGAAAGGAGATCCATGGTATCATTAAATATAGTTTATATATTGACTAAATATAGTAAGTAAGCTAGTTTTTGAAGCTACCGCTGCCTTAGAAAAGCAGCCGGTCAATATATATACATACATATATATATATATATATAATATTAATTTATTTATAATTAGTAATAATGTACTCTCACTAATTATATTGTATAGATTATATTATGTAAGACGATATATAATAATAAATAATAAAAACGACAGACGGGCAATGATCTCATACTGTATTCACATCAACTAATGTTATACATCGGTATTATTTATTGTATGTAAACATGGTCTTAATAAAAAAATAAAACACTGATTAATAGCCCATATTTCGTGTAATATCTCTTAAAATATATCCATTTATCCCCATCTCCCATCATGAAGAGCGACAAAACACATATATTTGCTGCTTGCCTCGCTGCTCCACTAAGCGGGGCACCCTTAAGAGTGGAGCACCTTTTATCTTCGATGTGTGTCGAAAATGAAATCTGGAAGTAGAAATGTTTTGGTGTAATGTTTTAAATTGAAACAAAAAAAAAAAAAAAAATTAAGCAATCACTCGGCTAAAAAATTAAATGATTGCCTGGGGTCGGTTAGGTAGAAACTGACAAAACATGCTCATCCATGAGGAACACTTAGAAAGCAGGTACAGAGGGCTCGTGTACTACACATGGAATTAATTTCGCCTCCCCCCCCCCCCGAACTTCCCAAAAAACAATTATGCTGGCATTGTATGAGATGACGTCCGCAGTGCCCAGAGGATTAGTCATGGGGGGAAGGGAGAAGACCTGATGCAGAAAAAGAGTGTAAATGAAAGGGCGGATTAGGGAGGGTAGGGTTGATATTGTAATCTGCTCCATAACATGTGTAATGTCTGTGCGGGCCAATATCCAAGCTCCGACGGCGATTTAATATTTCAATTCCGAGCATATAGTTCCACACTGATTAACGCGGGGTGGACTTCCGGCGTGAGGTTGTCGATATGCGATATGCTAGGAGGGTTAGGTTACGGGTTGCTTATCGTAAAATACCTTATGCTTAACATTTCTAACGTGAGGTTGAAGTTGGATACAACCCTATGGTCTGTTTTTTGTAAATAGCAATCCGACAGTAGCTATGAAGACCACTGC
The DNA here is from genome assembly GCA_023052935.1 of Piezodorus guildinii. Taxonomy (NCBI): domain Eukaryota; kingdom Metazoa; phylum Arthropoda; class Insecta; order Hemiptera; family Pentatomidae; genus Piezodorus; species Piezodorus guildinii. The sequence continues at coordinate 17,749,383 of CM041292.1, read as the reverse complement.
ACTTCAGGTATTTCTATCGTTTGCTTGTTTATTTATTTAACATCACATAATGCAACTATTGCTAATCGGACGATGATACAATAGGAGCCCTAAATTTTGTGCTTATCCAGGTTTTATTGGGTTGTTTCACGTGAAATGTCCGTTCTTATTGTTTCTGAAATACATACAGGAATTTGCAGGTCTCTGTTGTTTTCTTCCGCATGTTTATATATTTAAAGTAAACAGTTCCTAATCCTCTACCTTTGTATTATAAACATTAGCTTCCAAATCAATTACCCACTTTTTAGTATTCATCCAAATATGAACATGGAAACACGCGATTTTCAGCTGGTGATACCGACTTGGAAAACTTGCCCCGAGGAAGACCTCCGTCCGTAAAAGACAACGATGTCCTCAAACATACAGTAGAAGGAAACCCCTACCAAACAGTTAAAGGACTCTCAGCACAACTATATGCAAGTGCATCTACCGTTTCCAGGCATTTAAAGTGTATTGGGAAAGTAAAAAAACTCGATAGATGGGTACCTCATGATCTCACTGAGCGGCAGCAAGACCCCATTTTTGAAAACATACCGTGCAAAAATTGAAAGAACTGGGCTACGAAGTTTTTCCGCACCCACCATATTCTCAGGAATTTAGACAACTTCGTTAAAGGAAATTTTTTGAAAATGATGAACAACTGAAAAGTGCATTTTCAGACTTTGTTTCACTTCAAAGCTCAGAGTTTTTCAGTTCGGGGATAAAAAATTTGGTGTCACGTTGGGAAAAATGTGTAGAAAAAGAAGGTAAATACTTCGAATAAAATTATATTTTCATATAGTATTTTTAAAAAAAATCCTTTACCTTGAAAAGGGACATTTCATGTGACACAACCCAGTATTAGGATAAAAGGCACGGGACCACCTTTTAACGTCCCCTCCGAAGGACGAAATAACTAGAAATTATTATCGACGTCACTCTCTGTCTGGTGAGTCGAATTCCGAAGACGAAGATTGCGTTTTAATAAAATATGATAATTATTTAGATTATAAGATATTTTTTCTTCAGTGGAAAGTGACAGTGAATATAATTAACAAACCAATTAAAAATTTGGAATTAGCTTTTCACAAGTTTAGGTTGTTATTGTTGTTATACCATTTGTTTTAACTATTTTAACGACTTTTAGTTATTATAATACATTAAATAATTTTTTTACCGTTTATATTTTGTTTTAGTCCTGAGCTTATTTGTTCCTGAGCAATACTAATTAATTTATCAATAGTTACAGAATCCAAATGTATATTTTTCAGTTATTGACTATTATTTTGGTTGACTATATTATATAATATGAAATACTAGTAAAATTAACCCTCATAAAAAGTTTTAACATATGTCTGAAAGTAGCGAATCGGATCCAACCCCACTGACTGTACGAGACTGAAATTCACCATATAATACAGTTTGTTTCTTAATAAATAGTAGTAATAGTGATATGAGACCACATTCACGCTGTATGTACAGATAATAATGATAATGATAAGTGATGATAATAAGTCAAATTAAATATTAAAAAAAAAATTATAACTAAATTTACATCAAAAATAAAGAAAAATCATTCGAATTAGTTATTTTTTAATTCGATAATGCGTTTTTAACTTGGAATTAGTAGCCATGGTTCGTAACTAAAATTATTGTAACAATTTTTTTTTTAGATGTAATCGGAAAGCGGATTTCGACAAAATTAAAACGAGTATATTAGAGATATATGCCAAAATATCGATCACGTTAACAAGTGCATTTTGTCAATTTAAGTCTCCATTGTATGGTTGGCGTTCAAAGGTACATTCTAGGTTCTTCTGGGGTATCGAGGGAATTGTTCTCCACGGACTGCCTTGACCTTTTATAGTCATAACCTAAATGTCACTTCAAGGCCACCGCTACACGATGATAGGGATTGGCATCAAAACTGAAACTGTGTCATAAGTCACTATCATGATAACGTTGCACCCTTATTCTGTTTATAATTAATAGATAATAACCGTATTTACTTGTTATGTAAAAAAAAAAATGTAAATAATAATAATATAGGCTTAGCGAACCCGAAGGTTCGATGCCGATACCACCGAATTCCGCCTACACAGACTCGTCCAATGTTCACCGTTCAAGCCCAAGCCCCCAAGATCAGCCTTAACGCAATCCTTCCATCGACACTTCGGCCTACCTTTCGGACGCTTACCAGTCGGATCAGCGAATACCAACTTTCTTGGAATCCGCTCCTCATCGAGTCCAACAACTTTATTCGCCGATTTGAGTCTCCGCAATGCCATCAACTCAATTATATTCACAGGATACAAGTTCCGCATTTACGCGTTGTGCAACCTGTGGCCACATCTCTCTTCGGACCAAATATTTTACGCAGTACCGTATTCTCGAAAACCTTAAGCCGTTGTTCATCCTTCAAAGTAAGCGGCCACGTTTCACATCCGTAAATAACCGTCGGAAGAATAATAGTTTTATAAATTCTAACCTTTAAGTTTTTAGATAGAAGCCGCGAACTAAGTAACTTAGCAACTGAATAATAACACGCATTTCCCACCTTTAACCGGGACTTTATTTCTTTCTGGATTTCATTTTTTCTTGTTATCAACGTACCTAAATACTTGAATTTCTCTACGTGTTCAAAAGTATGCCCTGATACATCAATATCACCAAGATCGACACCGTTTCTGCTACTAATCATATATTTCGTCTTCTCGGTATTTAACTCGAGTCCTATTCCTTTACCGGTTTTTATCAACATACTTGAATTTAGTTGTATGGTTTCCGCGTCTTCACCTAGCAGTACCAAATCATCGGCATACCCCAAAACCGGAATCTTGTCACCCATATTTAAACCTTTCTCAGTACACATCACCTTTTTAATGACATATTCCAAAGCTATATTAAATAACACAGGTGAAAGGGAGTCACCCTGTTTTAAACTCGATCGCACCTCAAATCTCTCGGAGTAATTATGACCGATTCTAAATTAATGGAATGTTTCCGACAAACACATCTCTGCTAGATTTACTGACTTTCTAGGTATTCCTTGTTCATTCATGAAGTTATATAGCTTCTGACGGAAAAAAAAAAAAAAAAAAAATTGTAAAATCCATTTTTTTTTTCACTTACCTATAAGATAAATATATAGTAAGGGTAAAAATTGCGATCGTTAAAATTTTCTAATGAGTTTTCATCGGAAATATAAATTGATTCGAAATGATAAAGTCAGAAAAAAGGTCTATGTGTGGGTCGGTAGGTATGAGTTTGTAGAAATATGCACACAAACAGTACATTGTGTGGGATTTGGTCATTTGGAGTCAGAGGATCCTAAAACACATATATCCGGTGAAAATTAGAAGAAATTAATGCAATGAAAAATTATTCTAAATCAACTTAATAGTAAAATAATTCCCTTCATCAGGTGAATAGTTCCTGAACGATCCTCTGAGAACCAGTCCCGCAGACTTGGTTAAGAAGGTATGTGTGTATGTTAAGTTTATCTCAAAATTATGAAATTGTATAAAACTGAAATTCTATATTTTTATAGCATATATGCCAGAGATGTAACAACTTTTTTTTTTTAACAACAATTTTTATTGAGTAAAATTACAATCTGTCCCAATTTGGACATCAATAGTAGTGCTGAAAGATATCATACATACTACATTCATACAATATTTACACAGCATAAAATTACAATAAAATATATACACAATAATGTATCAATACAATAGTCAAGAATTCACTTATACCTATATACACATACATACACTCATACATACAACACATTGAGTGGAGAATCTAGCCAGTGCTAGAACTCCAATATATTTACAAAAGGTTGCGGGGCCACTGCCGTTTCAACCTTCTAGGTGGGTTGTATGGATAAGTGGAGCTGGATAGGGATTGAGCCAGAGGATTAGGATGATGAATGAGGTGCTGGTGGAATTTGAAAAATTTGGATGGAATTAGGTCTGAAATAAATGGAACATTAAGGTCGTGGTGCAAGGTATCGTTGGAGACATAATAAGGAGCATTTACTATTGTACGGAGGACTTTGGATTGGAAGGATTGGATGCGTTTGATGTTAGTACGTTTAGCTGTCCCCCACAGTTCAAGTCCGTAGGTCCAATTGGGCTTCCGTATTGTCTTGTAGATTAATAATTTGTTGTCAACTGTAAGTTCAGATTTTCTGTTGAGTAGTCGGTATAACTGTCCGAATCGTCGGTTGAGTTCTTGTCTTTTAAGTCTTGTATGTAGGTTCCAAGTCAATCTTTTGTCTAACAGTAAGCCAAGATACCGGACTGTATCTGAGAGAGGAATCGGTAATGAGTTGAAATAAACTGGCGGACAGGATTTTCGTCTAAGAGTAAAGGTTATGTGTTTACATTTGGCTTCGTTCACCTTTACACGCCAGTTATTACACCAGTGTTCGATAAGGAAAAGGTGTCTCTGAAGGTTTATAACAACTTTTTTTTAAACAAAATTGGTGAACCAGAAGAGCAACTTAATACAATAAATTTTGCACCTGTTTATGGAAACAGCTAAACAATTTTGATTAGACTATTAAAATATATGTAAAATTTGATAATTTTTAAATCATGTTGGTTTCATTAAGACTGTAAAAGTCTGACAAAGCGTAAATGCCAATATTTAAAAATTTCTTTTTTTAAATTCCCTTTAATTTTGTTGATAAAGAAAAATTAACTATTTCTTTTATTAGCATAGCTAAAAAACGAGTAGATACACAATGGGATAGAATTTGATAACCAACTTAAGGAGAAACTTACAAATACACTTTGGCAGGTATATTTTTTCCTCCGAATATAAGTATTGTACAATAACATAAATGTATAATATACTTTATATTATATACTTTATTATAGTTATAAATAAAAAGTTGTATAAGGTAAGGAAGAGTGGTGAAAAGCAGATAAAATTAAGTGATTATTGTAAGTAATAATTTTTAAAGTTAGAATATTTAATCAAAAACAAATCTTTCCAGTGAAACTCAATGTAATCCTTTAATTTTTTTTTAGCGAAAATTATATTCACTTGTTAATTTAAACAATGGAGGTCAGTTATGGTCTTCTGTTAAGCGTACTATATTTTATAAATATAAAAATGAGGGTACATATTATTATATTTAATGATATAAAACAGAAATAACTTTATCGACACAATAGCTTGTTTATCAGACAAAAGATGGGATGAATACAGGGCGTATATAATGTATTATAATGAAGACCGTGATGGATGTAGGGCGCGATAAAATGTATTTGTATTCCCCCGATATAATGTATTTGTATCCGCGTGATAGAACGGAAGTTCGGGGAATATAATTATGTTCGACAGGGCAACATCTCTTTAAAGTATATTTTTTTTATATTAAGTGTATTATGAAAAATATCTCATATTTATTTTCTCTTATTTTTTTTTTATCAGCAGGATATCTCGATTATAAAAAAAATTAATAATCAGCTTATATATTAAACTGTACCTAGAAAATACTGATTAAGAGAACATTATAGGAAAAAAAAGGCTCTTCATTGAAATCAATAACACTAATGAACTAGGCTCAATGTAAATATAATCTACGTTAACACATACATGAGGCGGATTGAAAATATGGTTAAAATTCTAGTATATATATATATATATATATTTATTTATTTATATACAACAATCAAATAAAGTCCCGGTTAAAGGTGGGAAATGCGTGTTATTATTCAGTTGCTAAGTTACTTAGTTCGCGGCTTCTATCAAAAAACGTAAAGGTTAGAATTTATAAAACTATTATTCTTCCCACGGTTCTTTACGGATGTGAAACGTGGCCGCTTACTTTGAAGGATGAACAATGGCTTAAGGTTTTCGAAAATAAGGTATTGCGTAAAATATTTGGTCCAAAGAGAGATGAGGCCACTGGGGAGTATAGAAGGTTGCACAATGCGGAATTGCGGAACTTGCATCCTGTGAATATAATTGAGCTGATTGCATCGCGGAGACTCAAATGGGCGAGTAAAGTTGTTGGGCTCGATGACGAGCGGTTTCCGAGAAAGTGGGTATTTGCTGATCCGACTGGTAGGCGTCCGAAAGGTAGGCCGAAGCGGAGATGGGAGGATTGCGTTAAGGCTGATCTCGGGAGCTTGGGCTTGAATGGTGAACATTGGACGAGTCTGTGTAGGCGGAATTTGGTGGTATCGGCATCGAACCTTCGGGTTCGCTAAGCCTATTATTATTATTATTATACAACAATCATTGTTGTGATATATCTACTTCAACTGCCCCGAAGAAGACCTGAAATTTAGGGCAAAACGTAGGAACAAGTTGTATACTTTATTGTTTACTTGACTGTATCCGGAATCAACTTCTCCTCCATATTAAAGTTTGTCAATTCATATATTTTTCATTTTGTATAACATAATTGAGACGTTGATTTCATTAAGGTACTATACCCATTCTAGACAATTTTACAGGAAATATGTACAACATATGTAATAAAAAATTATATAAATATAAAACATATGTAAAAATAATAATATAAAACATATGTAATAGAAAATTGCATAGGAAAACTCACATTACTTTATTATTAAACCAGCTAATTTGAATCTTTTTGCATTAAAATCTAGAATTTTCTTTTTTCTAAAGTTATGAAAAGAAATTTTTTAGTATGATTTGGAACGAAACTAAATACGTAAATAGTACCTTAAATAGAAAATAATTACATTTCTAAATCGGCTTTTTAAAGGCTTTGAGCATTCATTAGATAAAATCGAATAGAAGATTTAGATAAAATTAAGGATGAGAATTTAAATACATAAAACAATCTCTTTCGCTAAAAAGGTCCTATGCAGTTTGGAAATCAACGTTTCATTTTTTTTTTTTTTTTTTTTGTATAATATTTCTTTCTTATCTCATTATAATAAATAATAACTAGTTATGTTAATTTTGTCTGTTTGCCAGATATAATATATTATTTTATATTTCAATGTACATACAAGTTATTCTTAACCATTCCTAACCATCCTAGCTCTAGAATTAAATTATTTTTTCATTGTGGATATAGACGACCATTACTCCCCTACAATACAAGACCGAAATTCACCCACAATATTTCAATATAGATCCCTACCGTATATTCCACACCTGTCTGAAAATATTAAAAAATCCTTTAAATCTTCCTTACCCTCCCTAAAGCTAGGATTAAAGACCCAGAACAAACTTTCCCACCTCTTCACTAATACTAAAGACCCGATAAATCCTCTCTACCGCTCAAATATTGTGTATAAAATACCTTGTTTAGATTGCGACGTGTCCTATGTGGGTGAAACAAAAAACTACTTAAAAACCCGCATATCTCAACATAAATCCTCCATATCCTCTCGAAACCTTCTAGCCTCAAAACTCTCCGAACACTCCATAACTTTTAATCATTCATTTAACTTTCAAGATTGTTCCATTTTAGATTCTGTTCCCAACCATAAAAAAAGGCTCATCGCTGAATCCGTCCACATCCATCTCCAATCTAATCCTGTCAATCATAAAACTGATAAACAGTGCATCTCCTCCACCTACAGCCATATATTAAACTCTCTTAAGTAATACAGCTTCCCATGTCCATCCCACTGTATACCTTTTGTTTATTTATTGGTTTATTTTTTACTTATTTATGTATACATTTATTTTATATATGTATCTATTTCATTTGTTTCTGCACTTAATAAATTCTTAATGGTTTTACAATTCAATTTATTCCTATTTGTAATTATTTTACTATTTTGTATCAACTATATGATCTGTCAATGATTGTTACTTATTATTATTTTTTGTCATAATATTTTCACTTGGTTAATTTTAATGTCTTAATATATGTACAATAATTATTAAAACGTTGGTTGGGAGGTAGTCAGTTTTACTATATATAGTTTATACATTATTATTCTTACTATTGTATTATATTGTTTTTACTTCAACAATCTTGTTAAAACATCTTCTAATACCGTTATGATATTATTAATATTGTAGGTTTAATCTGAACACTTCCTTTTATGTTAATATTACAATTTTACTCATTGTTGTCAGATCCCGTCTAGAAATATGGTACGTATTGTCCATTTTACCCAACCTTTTGTACGTACTTTCCTATCTACCTGCCTACATTCCTTATGACCAAATTGAACCTAGTTTCCACTCACCTACCAGACGGTACGTATCTCCACTGTACTCCATTTTGTTAATGGTTTTTATTTCATGTAATTTTTTCTTATATATTTGTACATTATCTTTAGTCATTATCTGGTCTGTTTAGCTCTCATTAGTATACCTTTATCATTGTAATTTAATTAATTGATTTCTTTACACATCTATTTTCTTTTATGTTATAATATTGACATTCTCTAGTGAAATTGTTAATTTTTTTTTTTTTTTTTTTTTTTTTTTTTAAATAGTATTTGTAATCTTATTTTAAATGTATCCTTTTTGTATCTTTTTAGCCCTGATGATGACCCACAATGGGGGTCGAAACGTTGGCAAACAATAAAATAGTTGAAACTATTCAGTTGTTTCATTTAATGACCGCCACCCGGACTAATTCCTTCAGTAAATTATTTTTTGTTCTATTCTACTCCAACTTATGCATTTAAATTGTACCCTTGTGAAGTAGAAATAGGTCACTTGTTTCTCCTCTCTATGTATAAAATGATAACGCGATTTTGTTTTTCGCTAACTCCTTCTAAACAACAAGACTGATTTTGATATGGTTTTCTCCATTATTTAGGGCATTCTTTGCTAAAGTTTTATAAATAAAGTAAATTGCAATTTAACTTTTCTTTAAACTGGAAAAATAAATTTTCTGTAACCAAGGCATCATAAAATTATTCGTAAAATATACCGTTGGAAAGCGCAAGAATTCAGAAAAGTTAATATCCAATAAAAGCAATAAAATAAACCGTACGAGTTAATAGTTGTTGTAAGCCCATAAACTTATGAACATATGATATTGGTAAAGAGTGAGGTTATAATAGTTAAATGTACAGGATCGTGCAAGTTACATTATTTCATTTAGTACGCAAGATTTAAGATACAATATTACGTATCGAATCGTAACTAAGTTGATAACATAAACAGTAAGTTGATATAATTATATAAACTAACATTCTTATGAAGCATTTCAAATTTAATATTATTTCATAGAAGCTGCACGACGTTTCGACTACTTCAACACTTACTAGACAAACGTTCTAATCTTCCACTTCACTACAAAAGACTCATCTACATGACTATCATAAGACCGATATGGACTAAGGGAGCAGATATTTGGGGTCTACTAAACCATCAAATTCTTCTCGTATCCAATCCCTTCAGTCAAAAATCCTTCGTAAAATCCTCAATGCTCCTTACTTTGTCACCAACAAACTCATCCATAAAGACCTTAATGTCCCATATGTTGCTGATTTGGCCCGTACGAGGTATCAATCCTTCCATGACAAACTCCATTCCCACCCTAATCCTTTCGTTTCAATCCTTTCTTCCTCTTCAATTTCTGACAATCCTCCGAGGCGTCTGAAAAGGAGATGGCCCCGGGACCTTCTAGTTTAGAATATTTTTAGAGTTCTTCCATTGGGAAGCTTCTCTACATGTGTTTCATGCCTTTTTTATGTTTCATTCAAATTTACTTGTTGTATTTCTTGTTATACAGTTGTAAATTCCAATAAATAAATATATTAAAAAAAAATATATGTATTATTTAATGAAAACAGATGTCTCACTGTAAACTAATGTGAATCCTATAGAAACTCTTTTAACTTAACTATTTAACTTATTTAAATAGTTCTTTTGAAATATAAATAAGAAATAAATCGAATAAAATAGGAACCGTTTTAGTTCTGTTCGATTTTTCATTATCTTGGAAAAATAATTTTCCATTTATCTGTGCTTCACTTTAACACGTTCACGCTGGAGTGACCCTCCGGTGGGTCACGCTTAACTATCCCTGGGGTCGATGTGCATCAGAGGTGAGTCACTTGATTTTAGAAAAAGAGTTTATTTTATTTTTTCTCAACATTATATTTTGTAGCAATTAACAATCATAAGGGTTCATTTATTAAATATTTCATAAATTTCAACACCTCCCCCCCTTACCCTCAACACCTTCCCCTCAAAGGACTCTTCTCGGTTAATTTCACTTGATTACTCTTCTTTATGAATTTTATTTAGCTGTGTGTGATTTGTTTTCATTTTCCCCAATAATATGATATAATAATATAATATAATAATAATAATTATAATATAAGAATCATTTTTAACAAGAATCTTTTTTATAATTATTTCCATAATTACTCCTTCGAGTCATATGTGTATGTCGCAACCGTTACAATCTCGCATTTAACGACTTGGAAGCCTCAAATTGTTGTGATCTGGCATTTAATTGCAATAACACCATGAATGAATAGGGAATACCTAGAAAGTTAGTAAACCTAGTAGAGATGTGTTTGTCGGAAACATTCCATAATGTTAGAATCGGTCATAATTACTCCGAGAGATTTGAGGTGCGATCGGGTTTGAAACAGGGTGACTCCCTTTCACCTGTGATATTTAATATAGCTTTGGAATATATCATTAAAAAGGTGATGTGTAGTACCGAGAAAGGTTTAAATATGGGTGACAGGATACCGGCATTAGGGTATGCCGATGATTTGGTACTGCTAGGTGAAGACACGGAAACCATACAACTAAATACATGTGTGTTAATAAAAACCGGTAAAAAAATAGGACTCGAATTAAATACCGATAAGACGAAATATATGATTGGTAGCAGAAACGGAGGCGATCTTGGTGATATTGATATATCAGGGCATACTTTTGAACACGTAGAGAAATTCAAGTATTTAGGTTCAATAATAGCAAGAAAAAATGAAATCCAGGAAGAAATAAAGTTCCGTTTAAAGAAGGGAAATGAGTGTTATTATTCAGTTGCTAAGTTACTTAGTTCGCGGCTTCTATCTAAAAACTTAAAGATTAGAATTTATAAAACTATTATTCTTCCGACGGTTCTTTACGGATGTGAAACGTGGCCGCTTACTTTGAAGGATGAACGGCTTAAGGTTTTCGAAAATAAGGTACTGCGTAAAATATTTGGTCCGAAGAGAGATGAGGCCACTGGGGAGTTTAGAAGGTTGCACAACGCGGAATTGCGGAACTTGTATCCTGTAAATATAATTGAGTTGATAGCATCGCGGAGACTCAAATGTGCGAATAAAGTTGTTGGGCTCGATGAGGAGCGGATTTCGAGAAAGTTGGTATTCGCTGATCTGATTGGTAGACGTCCGAAAGGTAGGCCGAAGCATCGATGGGAGGATTGCGTTAAGGCTGATCTCGGAAGCTTAGGCTTGACCGGCGAACATTGGACGACTCTGTGTAGACAGAATTTGGTGGTATCGGCATCGAACCTTCGGGTTTGGTAAGCCTATTATTATTATTATTATGTCGCCCCGCCCCACGAAGCGAAAGTAGCTAACCCAGTCCCGCACCAGCGTGAACGTGTTAAAATTGCAAACAAATAAACTTAACTAAGTTTGATTATGTTTTTTATTTCTGTCGATGATTTTATATAATAATGAATGCACGTTATAAAATAAACATATTTCCCTGCTAATTGCACTTTCCCTAACGACAAAATAAAACTCCCAAAGAGATAAATATTAAATCGGTTAGACTGAGATTTTTGTTTAATAAATGACACCTCATTCAAATTTCAGGAAGCAGGAATAGCTGCTACTAGTTTATAAAATACAATTTGTTATATTTATTTTAATATTGTAGTATTGGCTGCTGGCTGATCCTGATCCGACAGGCACCTAGTTGTCAGTGTTCCAACAGCCATGCCCTGACAGACTGGTGAGCCTCCAAAAACACACGACACTCCTTCTCTCCCTCATTCCCAATTCCATCAAATATTCCTCTCATTTATATGTATAGCTTCTTTTTCCCTCTTTTCCTTAGTTTCGTTTATTCCCTCGCGGGCGTAGGAATACAGTTAGACCATTATCTCCGAGTAAAAACTTTTTTTTTTTTCCTTTCCCGCTCCTAAGATACACACGACAGACCAGAAGGCGAGAAAGGGAAGGCATAAAATTCAAATAAGCGAATTCTATGACGGGGCAGACTGCCTTGGAATGTCCGTAGACGGGAGTAATAGAATTAGATTTTGGTGAGGATGGAAATATCCGGCGTAGTATATCGATACAGGGACTTTTTCTTGCTCTTTATTGGCCATATAAGCTATCTAGGTTCTATTATGGTATTCATCCGCTCCTCTCTTTGGAATCCTATAAACTCACGCCTTAAAAGGCTCGGTCCATTTTAGAATAATACACAACAATCTCGACAAAATAAAGTCTTCGAAAATAGCTTTTCCGCGCAGTTTTCCGATAACTTCAACGCCATAAAATCCACTATCCGTTTTGAACAAAATAATAAATCTTTTTTCTTTTTTTTATGTTTTTTATTTTCACTTACAAACATATGAAACATATAGTAAGAGAAATTATTGTATTCTTGAAAAGTTTCGAATTCGAGTTACACCGAAAATACACATTTTCAGGTTCCAGGAGTCCAAATGTCCACTCGCCAAAAAGTGTGTAATAAGTCTGCCTACAAAACGGCAAGTTATATACAACTGATATTTCACATTTTAGTATATTCCTGAAATGTTACACCTACATTTATATCAAAATCGGGAAACCAGAAGAGCTACTTTATAAGATGAATTTGACAACTTTACGATTTTCCTAAAAAACGGATACGATTCTGATATCTTCCAATCATTCAATTTAAATCATCAATTCAGTCCCGTTCTACCAGATCCCGTCTTTCTGATAGGGGTGGGCATAATCGAATGACGATTATCAGATCATTCGATTATTTCAATCATCCGAATTAATCAGTTTGGAGAAACGAACGATCATTCGAACAGACTTTTTATGGGGATCAGAGATTATATGGGGTTGGGAAAATCGAATGACCCTTTTTTTTTTTTTTATCACATAAATTATATGCATATTCGCGCGAAGGCTCAGCCAGCTCGGCAATCATAGGAAAGGGAATCGTGGCATATTGTGTTTGAGAGTGCATATTAATCATTCGATTATTTAAATCGTTGAAGTCCGATCATTCGATCATACCCACCCCTACTTTCTAACCTTTACACTCCTCCTCACTGTACTGCTGCCTTTAACAAGTCCTTTCTAGCCAAAGCAACCTCTCTTTGGAATTCTGTCCCTCCTGAGATCCGTCATGTATGAACTGCTCCTTCCATCAAATCGCATTTTTTTTAATCAACTTCTCCTTACCCAGTCAAACTATAACCCAAACTGCAGATACTATAAAATACCAATTTTGTTGTTTTTATGTCATTTCAATTATCAATGATAAAGTGGCTATTTCTATTTTTTATATTCATTCTAATAGTCTGATTTGTAAATATGTACTTTTTACAACCTTAATTATTTTTTTAATTATAGCAATTAGTCGTCTAAAGCCATGGCCACATTGTTCTGATCATCAAATCTGTATTTTTATTCTTACGGAACTTTTGTTTTCATTTCATTTTCGGAAAAACGATTTTGATTAAACTCGCTATATTGATGTAAACTTTAATAAGCTTTAATACAATGTAGTAATTCTTTATTTTCTTCCATCTAAGTGCCTTAAACTTGATAGATTCCAAAAAAAAAAAATAATCTTTTCCGAACATTAGAATAGTAATAGACATGTATAATATACCGTTACAGTGCTACAGATATGAGACAAAATGTTATCTTCACAGTTGTGGAAGGTAATGTAAATTGAAGATACATACACGTGATTTTCTATCTACCTCATAAGAATTTATATTTTATGTTCGATATATTTTTTTTCCTGATAGTATATCATTCCATTTTGAATATCATTAAGTTAACAGGATTTTATTTAGTTTTAGTGCAGCGCCTCCCACCCTTCTTCCTCTAAAAACTGAATATGCAAAATATAATTGAAAATAAAACTTTCCTGTGCATCCCTCCGGATGAAACGTAAAACAGTAGTCTGTGTGATGTCATGTACTAGTTAAAGATTCCTATCCTAATTTGGAACCCCACATTGTGGCATCGTCCGACTAGCATATCAAGCAGTAGCAAATCTTGATTCTTATTCAGCTAACTGGACAAGACTATTGCAAGTGGTTAAATGGAAGCTATTCAATTAAACTGATTCGCTTAAATCCGAATGGGAATGTTAATTCCGCCACAAGCAATTTGGATCATTCTCCACGTCCTCAGTTAAATTGACACGCCAGGGCTGAGGTCTGCTCTGAGTGTCGTGACAATGGCTATATTGGACAATTAACATCTTTCCTCTGTAGTCACGAAAGAGTCGTTCAAACGATTAGGAAAGGAAAGGGATCGTGAAGGAATCCCGTTGAGGAAGGTTTAAAACAATAATTTGTACATTGTGGATGTAATTAGTTGACCGTTGAGAATTACTGGAAGGAATTAGTCCGGGTGGCGGTCATTAAATGAAACAACTAAATAGTTTCAACTATTTTATTGTTTGCCAACGTTTCGACCCCCTTTGTGGGTCATCATCAGGGCTTTTTAGAACTGGAAATGTGGTGATGAGAAGAGCGTGAGTCACCTGGAGGTGTAGAAATGATGGCTTGTTGAGATGAGAATGCCTGCTGTTGTTGAGATGTAGATAGTATGTCTTGCTTGCGATTTTGTATTCTGGCGCTGCGGCGGAGAGTTGAGGAGGATGTATCTTTTTGTTGTTCCCGTTTTGACCGTTGAGAATTACTGGAAGGAATTAGTCCGGGTGGCGGTCATTAAATGAAACAACTAAATAGTTTCAACTATTTTATTGTTTGCCAACGTTTCGACCCCCTTTGTGGGTCATCATCAGGGCTTTTTAGAACTGGAAATGTGGTGATGAGAAGAGCCACCCGGACTAATTCCTTCCAGTAATTCTCAACGGTCAACTAATTACATCCACAATGATAAAAAGAACACGGGAACAACAAAAAGATACATCCTCCTCAACTCTCCGCCGCAGCGCCAGAATACAAAATCGCAAGCAAGACATACTATCTACATCTCAACAACAGCAGGCATTCTCATCTCAACAAGCCATCATTTCTACACCTCCAGGTGACTCACGCTCTTCTCATCACCACATTTCCAGTTCTAAAAAGCCCTGATGATGACCCACAAAGGGGGTCGAAACGTTGGCAAACAATAAAATAGTTAAAACTATTTAGTTGTTTCATTTAATGACCGCCACCCGGACTAATTCCTTCCAGTAATTCTCAACGGTCAACTAATTACATCCACAATGATAAAAAGAACACGGGAACAACAAAAAGATACATCCTCCTCAACTCTCCGCCGCAGCGCCAGAATACAAAATCGCAAGCAAGACATACTATCTACATCTCAACAACAGCAGGCATTCTCATCTCAACAAGCCATCATTTCTACACCTCCAGGTGACTCACGCTCTTCTCATCACCACATTTCCAGTTCTAAAAAGCCCTGATGATGACCCACAAAGGGGGTCGAAACGTTGGCAAACAATAAAATAGTTGAAACTATTTAGTTGTTTCATTTAATGACCGCCACCCGGACTAATTCCTTCCAGTAATTCTCAACGGTCAACTAATTACATCCACAATGATAAAAAGAACACGGGAACAACAAAAAGATACATCCTCCTCAACTCTCTGCCGCAGCGCCAGAATACAAAATCGCAAGCAAGACATACTATCTACATCTCAACAACAGCAGGCATTCTCATCTCAACAAGCCATCATTTCTACACCTCCAGGTGACTCACGCTCTTCTCATCACCACATTTCCAGTTCTAAAAAGCCCTGATGATGACCCACAAAGGGGGTCGAAACGTTGGCAAACAATAAAATAGTTGAAACTATTTAGTTGTTTCATTTAATGACCGCCACCCGGACTAATTCCTTCCAATAATTTGTACAGTTACAATTAAGATTTTATATATATATATATATATATATATATATATATATATATATATATATATATATATAGTAATAGGATTTCTAAATAAGAAAATCTCGCGGCCATCTCCTCTTCAGACGCCTTGAAGGATTATTAGGAATCGAAGAGGATGCTAGGATAGAAACTACAGGGTTAGAGTGAGAATAGAGATTTTCATTTCATTCAATACAGGTTCGGTTCAATACAGTAACATAGGTCATGGTGGATGAGTTCATGTCAAAGTAAGGAGCGTTAAGGATTTTGGATTGTTAGGATTGGATACGAGAGGAATTTGATGGTTTAGTAGAGCCATAGCTCAATTCCGTCAAGTCTAGATATGCCTTATAATAATGACGTAGATGAGCCTTTTGCAGTTAAGAGAAAGGTTTGATCGTTTGTCTAGTAAGTGTCGAAGTAGTCGAAAACGTAGTGTTGCATCAATATTAATATTTGACTGTACACGGTATTAGTATTTATATTTATTTTTTAAATTTCTTTTTCTTGTTTTTATTTACTTCTCTATTTTTCTTCTTTTTTTTTTTTTTTGTTTCTATCTTGTTATTGTTTATTTTTCTTAATATAATTAATTATATGGTGAATTGTTTAATTTCTTTTTTAGTTAGATCATTAGGGGAACCCGTGGCTGAGTGGCTAGCACGCTAGTCTTTCATGCTACAGGTTCTGAGTTCAAATCCCAGTCCCGGCGGGGCTTTTATAAGGATGTAAAAAAATGGGGATTCACTCACAACCTCTCCCCCGGGTATGTGAGACCCGTCAGCCAAAGGGTGGCAACTCACAAAATTAGTCATAGGGAGTGATGACCCTACGCTAAAACTAGCATCGCGAAACCCTTACGGATTAGGGTCATCCTATTTACTGTAGAAACTACAAACTGATTTATTATTAAATAATTTTAACTTTCCTATTGCATCTGCATAGAGAGAACTAAGGTGCTTTGAATCTGTTTTATAATTTATGGTATTTTTATATCTTTGTTTATATATATATATATAATAGATTCCATTATTAGAAAATTGTGATTAAGCTGAATACTATGTTGTGCCAATGCTGTAGTGTTTGTATTTTTACTATTATTGCTGTGCTGTTTCAATTTTGTTGTTAATTTTTTTTTGAGGTTTCTCCTATGTATATCTTATCCCAATCTATACAATTTATTTTATATATAACATTTAGTTTTTCATGTGGTAAAATGGGATCTTTGGAAAAATTGGTGATTTTTGTAAGAAAATTCGGTATCTTTCTAAGGAAAGGAACACAGATCAACTTTTCAGGAATATATCAATACTCAACGCAAGGTTGTCTTTTTAGCAACGGTTAAGAAATTGTTGTTCGGTTTACGGTAAGTATTCCCTCTTACCCTTTCGGAGGAAAAGGAGGAGGTAGCGAGACCACTTGAGACAGAGAACCCCTCGGATCAGGCATTCCCTTTGACCAGTGCAGGACCTGTACTCGGCTAATAATCAGGGTGGCTCCCTTCCTACCTTCCCACTCATGCAAATTAGCCCTTAATGTGCTCCGAGTCGGAATATCAGATGTTGATGGAGAGTGGGTGTGAGGGGAACCAGGGCACAAGCCCCTTCAATCTAAGACACATCAACGCTTGCAAATTAAGCACATAATATCACTAGGAATAATTAACAAGTCATTAATGTTATTATTTTTCCTTATTTCATCAGGAATTCACAATTTTCATCACAAGTTTGACGACAAAGACACAAAATTAAAGACTAAGAGAGACCCAGTACATATTTTATTGTATATATCTTGAAAGATCAGATGGCGCGAGAAGTAACAATATTATTTTAGTTGAAAAGAGCACAATTAACTTCCATAAAAAATGTTCTGTTTAATTAATTTCTTTTCTCTTCGTATTTCTCCATTCCCACCAGTCAGAAGCTATCGGACAATACCAAATGTGCTTTATAAAATGTGAGATCCGACATGGTAGGCATGGGGAAGGAAAGTGCCCAGCATTACCTCTCCCAAGGCTTTAACTTAGCAGAGGTATTTCATCTAGCCTCTCTTCAGCATTCTTCTGACTGGCACTTCCGCTATTGACATGTCGTATAAATGTGTATGGTCGTGCCCGAATAGTTAACTGTGATAACAAAAATATAGAGTTTCTATAGGTTGGTCAATTGTTGTTTACATACCAAGGAGTTACGAGTCTTAAAGTTTTTTATTAAAATAATTGCAGTTTTTGTATGTGAGTGTATTTTGCTGAGCCGTAAGTCTATATTGGTATAAATAGGTATTTGTATGTATTCAATTTCAGTCTAATTTTTAGTTTTAATGATTTAGATATAAGAGAGTAAAGTCCTTTCAGAAGTTGGTCAAGAGTCTGTCTTTTTATCTTGATATGAAGGCCCAAGTCATCCTTCAATGGAGTGTTAGTCCTAGGTAATGTACAGAGTTGGTCTGAGGAATTTGGTTGTCGGCGACAGTGTTTTGTCGTAGTGTGAACATTACAGTGTTGACTGATCGTGATTTTGTATAGTTAGTGAGGCCAATATAGGATCGTCTTACATGGAAGTCAATGTGGAGGGGTCAGTTTTTATGTCATGTGTGTATACAATGTATAGAAGAGAAGCAAGTATCGATCCTTGTGGTACTCCTGCAAGACTGGTCGGATTGAAGAAATTTCAAGAGATTAATTATTAATTTCAAAACATCCTAGAATATATTCGCCAAAGAAAAATGATTAATTGAATGTTGAATGATTTACCGAGTTATAAATACGAAGAATGAGATAATTTAGACGGCGATCATAATAATAAGAAAATAGTTAAAAGCTATTTGTTAACCAACGTCTCGACTCACGTTGCTGGCTAATAAAGCCAAAATAATGAACCAAAAGAACTGGTTAGTTGGTAAAAGAGTGCACCACAACGCAAATAATATTATTTTACTGAGATATTTTACAAAAAAAAAAAAAAAAAAAAAAAACGGAAAAAGTACCTCCGCGTTTAACTTGTCATCTCAGCCACGAAAGCGATTAGAAAAAAAAATCTCTCTTGGTCGTTTTCGTTATATCTTATCTTTAAAAAACGTTCTCCTAAATACTGAAATGTTTTTAAGAGGAAAAGGAGGTTTGGAGGTCAGTTACCAGTCGTGAGCAACGTGAAGGGGTTAGGGGGAAAAAAAGTAAGAAAAAAGCTTCTATAGTGGGAATAGGGATCGTCTTAACCCAATATATTATATGACAATAACTCTATTTTTATTGACAACAACTAAATTCCTCAGACCAACTCTGTACATGACTTGGGGCCAACATGTCAAGATAAAACAGACTCTTGACCACCTATGAGTATAAGTACTATACTCACTTTTATCTAAATCGTAAAAATTCAAAAATTGAAAGAAACTGAATACATACACATACCTTCTTAACCCAATATGGACTTACGCTTCACAGATTTTTGGTTCAGCAAAAAAGACTCACATACAAAAACTGCAATCATTTCGATCCAAAATTTTAAGACTCATAATAACAGCTCCTTGGTACGTTAACAACAGAACCCTGCATACGGACTTAAAACAACCGACAGTTGACCAACATATACGAACACTCCACACACACGAACATATACTCGTTTTCACAGTAAACTTAACGGACACGACAATAGACTGATTAACGATATGTCAGTAGCTGAAATGGCAGTCAGAAGAATGCTAAAGAGAAGCTGGATGAGAGACCTCTGCTAAATTAAAGCCATGGAAGGGGTGATGATAGGCACTTCCCTTCTTCAAGCCTACCATGCCTGATCTCAATTTGTACAGCACATTTGCTGATTGTCAGATACATTCTGAGAGGCGTGAATCTACAATAGATTAAAGAGAGAAAAAACTTCTATTTAATCAATCACATTTCATCTTTAAGTAAATATGCAGCCCTGATGAAATATATATATAAATCATGAATATATATTTAAACTGTTTATATTGGCCACTATCCAAAATACTCTGCGACTCAGAAAATAAGGAGATTCTTGGAAAAATGTTCAACAGAATCTTCTTATTGCTTGTCGGTATTAAACTTATGTGAACTTATGATGAGCCTCTCAATCTACGCTAATGTGTCAAAATTATTTTTAATTGCTACAACCGACCTTAGACATGTTCTAAACTTAACCCACTCGATGAAATATTAAATATATGTGTACATATATTTAATGCACAGTAAAATAATAATTTTTCCCATGCTCAAAAAGTCTTTTCCTAGATTAATTTATAACTATGGAAGACTTTAAAGTCTATTTAATTACTAATAAGTATGGATAATTATCACAACAACAAAGGTTTTTACTATCACTATCTAGCTAAGTCATCGCTAAAGCCCTGCTCGAAGATTGAAAAGGCAGTGGCTCCGAGACCTTTTGTAAATATGCAATTCAAGACCTTGCAATAGCCTGCTATTCCACACATGTTTCAATGTGTACGCCTCACTTCTTTATTTTGTTGTATTGGCACACGTAAGTCGATAACCGGGCTCGAATCTGAATTCCCATGGTATGAATCTCGTAACCAAAATGGTGCGTCATAATAATAGTTTTTTTTTTTTTAGATCTTTAAACACAAATTTTAGGCACAAAAACAATAAGTGACAATGAGCAAATGTGCTATACAAACATGAGCAGCGGTCATAATAAGCATGGTGGAGGAAATTGCCCTGCAGCACAGTTTTCGAGACTTTAATTTGGAGGAGGTCTCACATCCAGCTAATTTTCAGCCTTCTTCTAACAGTTTATGACATATCCATTATAAGTTTATTGTCGTGTCCGTGTAATTTGCCATTTACGTACCAAGAAGCTGTGTTTATGAGTCTTAATTTTTTTTATTGAAATGATTGCAGTAATAATAATAAAAATAGGTTAGAACAGTGATTTCCAAAGTTTGCTCCATAAGATCTCCACGAAATATTCAATTAAACAATACAGCAATCCTGTTGGTCATTTTGAAATTATATATTTTACATTATTCCAAAAAATAGTAAGCAACATTATTTCTCGAAATGTAATATGGTAATATTTTTCTATTAAAGTCAAATATATTCATGTTTAGAGGGAGGTATAATACCTCTAAGTTTCTTGACAACTATTAAAATTAAAAAAAATATAATTATTAAATTATAAATTAATTTATAATATTTAAATTAAAAAATTCCCTGAATATAATTCATAGTTGTAGATAACTGCCAGTTTAGGGATAGGAAGAGGAAGAGACTGATTATGAAAGCTCGGGGATTGTTCAGGTCCGAGGAATTCCTTAAAGCTAACAGAACTGGGCAACTATTTGACCAATAAGAGCGCAGATATTAGGGGTGGTAGTGAGGTCAGCACACACTCCAAACTATTTAGCAAAACAAGTTAATATCAATCGCCCACGGCACCATCCGCCAAACTTTGACAAGCGTCAGAAGTTTAATTATAAAAATTATTTTAATTTCCTCGCTCTTGCTTGAAATGGAATATCGTTTTCGAATATAATCATTCAAATTTTCCCGAATAAAATTTTAATAAAAGCATCAAACGATTATCACTTACTTCCTACTTGGAATAACAATTTAATAGATTGAATTCCTATTTCCGGTTAAAAAATATTACAATACAAACTATTATCTATAACAACTTACATTTAAGTGATTTCTGGCACTTCATATTATTTTAAATAATATTTTACATTCACTAATCTATGTATGAAATATTGAACAATGTTACGATATGTTAATTTTCCAAATTTGAGCTATTGACGGAAATACAAGTTTTCGAGTAATACGACCTAGGCCTGAAAAAAAGTGTTTATGTGGTAGGTTCAAAATTTATTATTTCACACAATTATATGTTTGGGATCTCTAAGGAACTTTATATATAATTTTTTTTTTTTTTTCTCAAATCGGCGATAAATAATACTATTAAACTACCTACATTTATGTAAAATTTAATGGCCTTTAATTATATGTAGGTTTTTAATTCGATTAAACTAGTTTGACAGGGCTTAAATGCCGATATTTTAAAGTTTCTTCTTCTAAAGTACCTTCTATTTTGTGTATTTGAAAAAAGTAAACACATCCATCACCTTATAAACATAAATAAAAACTGGCTAAATATACAAATTGAACGATTTGCTAAGACTTTTTTTTCTTCTTTTTAGTGCAATTTTTGTGTTTTTGAACATAGGAACAATAATATAGATAAGTAAAGCTAAAGATATCAGAAACAAATATTATCTTAAAAATGCCATTTTAAAAGTTAATGGAGGGTGTTGAAAAGTCGATAAAACTAACTGATTCTTGTAGATAATAATATAATTGATTATTTAATAAAACATATTTTCTATGGAAAGTGACCGATAATAATTCTTTGATATTTTTTCATCTCTGAACTTTAAAATTCTCAAATTTATTTCAACAACCAGAGTAAGTGAAACGTGTGTTGGGGGGCATAATTATTTTTTTTTTTCAGAATAGAACAAACTTGTTATCAGTCTTACTGTTATCAATATTATTAATTGTATACTGCTTTAATATACTATTTAAATAAATTCTCTCATTGTTTGTTCTTGTGAAAGAATGAAACATTAGTAAATGAATAATAGAAATGAATCACATAAAGAATATTTTATAAAAATCGGCATATTAGCAACTCCTCCTTTTGATTGGCTAATGATATGATGCTGTTGGTGGATATCGACCGATCATCAGAGACAGTATCCCGCAGATACCCTGAAGGACCTGCTAAGCAGACCTGGAGGACCCTCGACGATGGTACATCCTGAGGAAGACAATGGCCACTAGCGGAGGATGGACAATAGGATGCGCAAGTGCGGTTCTCACGGTGCGTCAGCAACAATAACACCCTGCGTAGCAATTTAGGCTTATTGATTAATACCAAACAATATAGGTACATAATTAATTGTTGTATATAAACTATGTAAAAGGTTTTTAAAGTTTTCTTATATGTATTTAGTAGATTCAATTGTAGTAGAAAGATGAAATGAAGGTAGTACCAGAAGCCAAAGGTGGAATAATTGGAAGCATTGAGCTCAAATAACTTTTTAGAGTAAATTTATTTTTCAATGACTGGGATGGGGATTTCGCTATCGTATTTTTGTGGAATTAGCATTCTAAAAGATAAGTTACTCTTAAAGCATAATCGGTTCTCTTGGACTTTCAGGAGGCCAGTTGCTGCTCTAGGTGTTTATAAGAAGATGCACTAGACTGTGGATGATCATCGTTATATCGTATGTTACTTACTTAAACCTTCATTCCCTCCCTTGTAGAGCAGTATTATATTGGTAAATTTCAAAATTGTGTTCTCTACAAAGTCTTCCTAAAAAGTGTTCCCTATTTAGACAGTAATTGTAAATTCTAAGTAGACTTACTATAGTGTTTTTTTTTTTTTTTTGAATTTCCCTACGTGTTCGAAAATATGCCCTGATATATCAATATCACCAAGACCGCCATCGTTTCTGCTAATAATCATATATTTCGTCTTATCGGTATTTAATTCGGGTGCTATTTCTTTACCGGTTTTTATTAAAACACTTGTATTTAGTTGTATGTTTTCGTTTCTTCACCTAGCAGTACCAAATCATCGCTATACCCTAAAATCGGAATCTTGTCACCCACATTTAAGCCTTTCTCGGTACACATCACAAGTTATAATAAATACAACAAGTAAATGGGCTAATTTACACCAATATTATTTAGAAGAAATAAAAGAAAGGAGGACATGCCAGATTTAACAAGGGAAACTTAAGAAACATCACATTATAGTTATTTCTAGAAGAATGGTGTAAAGACAGAAGTGCAAGAGGGTTCAGGTTCACTAATGGACCGGGTGGCCTTGAGGTGCCGAACGGTAGTCTGCTGACTGTCCCCTGGGCACCCACCTTTTTAATTGTGGTGCATCGAGTCACCTCGTGCATGTAGGTCCGATTTTTCAAGAGTGAAGAGCTTTTATATATACGTATTTTTCATTTGTTAGGATATATTTGGTTAAGGAGCCGTTTTTGCGTTGGGTTATTAACGCGACGGGAAAGGAATATAATAGATTAATCCGAATATCTAAATCGAGTAAAACTTAAGGTTATAAGCCATAAGGCATTAATACTAGTTAAATTGACATTCGTGACTGTTGTTGAACCCGTCATTATCTTACTAGTGAGAAATAATTAGAAAAATATAACACCACAAATACTATGGAACAAACCATTTTCAAACAAAATTTGAAATAGTCAAATCGAAAGCCTCGTAACTTAAGTAGCACAAACCTACCATAAATTAATCATAAACTGCAAAAAAAAAAAAAAAATATAATAATAAAAAAAAAAAAAAATAAAAAAAAAAATGTAAAACCAAAATTAACAGGTGTTGAGAGTAGTATGGGCGGATTTTCAGGAGCGTGTCCTCAGAAAAAGAAACTTGAAGGACTCCAAAGTTTGCAGACAAAACCCAAGCGTGAAACAGGCAAGAGGTGGACTGAACGGCGGGTACACTAACATGCAAAAACGATGAGACATTATTGGGCCAAAATAAAACAGTAGTAGCGTGGTCCCAAGTTAATAGCGTCCTTCCAAAAAAATTAACAGCACAATCGTCCATGACATTTAATTTATAGAATGTCAATATTAAAATGTTAACAACTTCATTAAGGATACTTTGTTAATAAAATTTTGCAAATCATTTATTGTATTGTATTTGGCCTGTACGAGGTATCACCCCTTCCATGATAAACTCCACTATCAATCCTTGCTTCCTCTTCAATTCTTGACAATCCGCCGAGGCGTCTGAAAGGAAGATGGCCTCGAGACCTTCTTGTTTAGATTCACTACTAGAGTGCTGCCAAAGGGCAGTCTCTCTTCATATTTTTTTTCCACGTACTTCATCATTAACTTGCATATTTACTTGTATGAAAATATACAGTTGTAAATTTTTTTAAGAAAAAAAATTGTATTAAAATAAATACTGCTAGGAAAAGTAAGCAAATAATTCAATATCATTGTATTGTACACAAGATGAGCCCATTTTCAGGACTCCAATATTTAAATGATTGACAGTACATTTGAACATAATGATTATATATTAGTAGCCAACATAAGCGTTCACAGTCACATAATTCCATTTTTATTGTAAATAATGAATACACTTATCAGACTTCATAGAATAACATGACTAATAAGCCTTTTGTCATTTAAATAATTATTTACGTAACAGCGATTTTAGGAATAACATGACTTCATAAGATAACATTATCAATATGGAAGTACATCAAGGTCCTTGGAACTATTCCGAAACCGAAACTCCCGTCCCACACAAACCCTTTTGTACGCAACCTGTCATTCCCATCTATTCTTGACAAAAGATCGAAAAAAATATGGCATTGTGACCTACTAAATTAATTTGACATTGAAATGCAACCACTGGATAGTTTCTTCACAAACATTTTCATGCCCTTAAGTGTAAATTAGCCCATTTACTTATTGTTGGGATGAGTGACGTTAAAACGAAATAAAAGAAAGATGGGCTAACGTAGACTCGATCCAGTTTCGAAAAGAGCTGGTCTTGAGTACATAACGTTAAAATAAAAAAATAGATAATATTAAATAAAAAGATAAAATTGAAAGGAAAAAAATAAAATAAAAGTTTAATAAAAAAAATGAGGAAAATTTACAAAAAAATAAAAATCATTTTATTTATAAAAAAAATTAAATATTTTTCGATTAACCAAACTTTAAAAAAAAAAAGGTTAAAAATTGAATTAGTATGTTAGTACTATTAAAATATTACAACAAAAAAATAAACAATTATAATGAGAAAACATACTAAGGATAAATATCTGTCCATAAATTCTCGGTTCCGCACGACGGGTAGGCGCCTCTGGAAGGACGTTGATCTTCAAGAAGACAAGGCGAAGGTCCTGATCAAAAAAATAGTTTGAAGGCACCTATCGAGAGAAGGTGCTCTCAGCTTACTAGTGCGATCGGTACTGGCTTGAGGGCAAGGGGGGCACTATTATCTGGCTAATTCCTAACTACACTATTGAATAGAAGCACTAGGCGTAAACAGAACACGTAAACTAACAACAAATAAAACTATTTTTAATTTAATTAATTTTTTTAAATTCCAAACAAAATATACAGGCAAAAAAAAATATACATATAATGTCCAGGCTCAAACAACTTATTGTATTTATTATAAGTACAGTTGTAAATATCAATAAAATGTAAAAAAAAAAAAAAAATGGAATCTACATCCTTTACTCAGTAATAAATACTGTTACTATGTATTTAATTAAAAATATTTCTTATTGAAGACTCAAACATTAAGATATCGATATAATACAGATGGGGCAGAAGACGGGACAGAATTGGATCATGGAGAATGCAAAAGGAACAAAGACAGAGGTAGTTGGCGCCAACTTGCAAGGTCGCCTGCCTCAGGATTGGAGGGCGGGCTATCGGGGATTGTCTTCGCTTCGGGCCCCAGTATATCAATCAAGGATTGTGCAAGTTGCCAAGTTCTTTGGAGTAGGGAGGGAGTACTTAACATAGTGAGCCTATGATAGATAGGGGATAACATAATTTAGACGTTTCCTGTATTTTTACTAACAACCAAAATAAAGGATGTATTGAGATATAAAAGATGTTACTACAAATTGACTAACTATTTTTTTTAATTCATTTATTGAAATTTACAACTGTATGTTCATACATCAAGTAAATATGCTACAATTATAATACACACGAAAAAAAAACATGAAACTGCCCATTGGCAGCACTCTAGTAGTGAATCTACACTAGAAGGTCTCGAGGCCATCTTCTTTTCAGACGCCTCGGCGGATTGTCAGGAATTGAAGTGGAAGCAAGGATTGAAACTAGTGGATTAGAGTGGGAGTGAAATTTTTCATGGAAGTAGTGATACCTGGTACAGGCCAAATCAGCAACATAAGGAACATTAAGGTCTTTGTTGATGATTTTATTGGTGACAAAGTAAGGAGCGTTAAGGATTTTGGATTGTAAGGATTGGATACGGGAGGCGTTTGATGGTTTAGTAGAGCCCCAAAGCTCAACTCCGTAAGTCAAGATAGACCTTATGATTGTCATGTAAATCTTTTGTAGTAAAGAGAAAGGTTAGAGCGTCTGTCAAGTAAATGTTGAAGTAACCGAAATCGGCGAGCAGTTTCTTGTCTTTTCAGTCTTGTATGCGGATTCCATGTAAGACGTTTGTCAAGCAGGAGGCCTAAATAACGGATCTGTTCAACAGGGACAAGCGGAATATCGTTAAAGGACACTGTAGGGCAGGATGTCAAAAGTTTACGACGAAGGGTAAAGGTAATCTGGTGGGATTTATTGGAGTTGATTTTAATTCTCCAATTCTGACACCATACCTCAAGGTCTCTGATGTGGGATTGGAGGTTTCGAGAGGCAATATTAGGATCGTTATTAACTGATAGCACGCAAGTGTCATCGGCATAGGTAGAAAGGAATGTGTTAGGATGAGACTAACTATTTAAGACAAAATAGTATCTCACATCGACTTGTGAGGTTATAAAAAAATTGATTTTTTATAGTTTTCAATGGCAATTATTTTTTTTATCTTTTGTTCCAAGCTGTTTTTTCCATAATGTACAATTTTAGGTAAATGGAATTTGAGTGTATGTCCCCCTTTTTCTGAAATGATTGTTGAGGGCATTTTGATATGGTTTATTATTTATTTTTAAATTGATACAATTTAGTGAAGTGAGAATGGTTGAATGTGTGTCAAGAGGAAAAGTTTATTTTACAACAGGATATTAAAATTTGTATATAATAATTAATATGTGATGTTATTGTTACAGATATTACATTATAGATATTAGATTACATTGTACACTGACCATATAGGATTTGTTATCAAGTCTTGAGGGTCATATGTAATAAAAATAAATAAATATTGTTACAGATAGAGAAAAAATTTTTGAATAAATTTAAATTTGTGTAGAGGTAGAGCAGTCAGATTAACACACAATTAAGTAGAAGCTTAATTTAATAGTGCCGATGTTTCAGCATAAATTTTAGGCCTTCTTCAGGGCTATAAATCAAAAGGTAAAGACCAATAGTAGAGTACAATATATAAAGATAATAAGTAAAAGAAATTATACTGATAATTAGAAACAAAACGAAACAGTTGCTATGTTAATTGACAAATATTATAATTATTAGAAACAAAAGGGATAAATGAAATTTTATAAAAAGTGAATAATTAGAAAATAGAAAATTAAAAATTACAGTATAATATAAAATAATTAGCCCTGAAGAAGGCCTAAAATTTAAGCCTAAACGTCGGCACTATTAAATTAAGCTTCTACTTAATTGTGTGTTAATCTGACTGCTCTACCTCTACAAAAATTTAAATTTATTCAAAAATGTTTTCTCTATCTGTAACAATATTTATTTATTTTTATTACATATGACCCTCAAGACTTGATAACAAATCCACCTGGTCAGTGTACAATGTAATATAATATGTGTAACAATAACATCACATATTAATTATTATGTACAAATTTTAATATCCTGTTGTAAAATAAACTTCTCCTCTATAGACACACATTCACAATAAATAAATATTGTTACAGACAGAGAAAACATTTTTGAATAAATTTAAATTAATTTAACACACAATTAAAATTGTTAAATTATAATTTAACACAATTAAATTAGATTAACACACATTAAGTAGAAGCTTAATTTAAAAGCTTAGTGCCGACGTTTCAGCTTAAATTTTAGGCCTTCTTCAGGGCTATAAAACGAAAGATAACAAACAGTAGTAAAATACAATATAATAAGTAATCAAATTTTTATACTGTCACATATTTTGTTCATACTGTAAAAAAAAAAATATTTGTTTTACATTTTTCATACTGTAATCTTTAATTTTATATTTTCTAATTATTCACTTTTTATAAAATTTCATTTACCTCTTTTGTTTCTAATTATTATAATATTTGTCAATTAACATAGCAACTGTTTCATTTTGTTTCTAATTATCAGTATAATTTATTTTATTTATCATCTCTATATATTGTATTTTACTATTGATCTTTTGTTTTATAGCCCTGCAGAAGGCCTAAAATTTATACCGAAACGTCGGCACTTTTAAATTAAGCTTGTACGTAATTGTGTGCTAATATGACTGCTCTACCTCTGCACAAATTTAAATTTATTCACAAATGTTTTCTCAATCTGTAACAACATTTATTTCTTTATATTACATATGACCCTCAAGACTTGATAACAAATCCTATATGGTCAGTGTACAATTTAATCTAATATCTATAATGTAATATCTGTAAAAATAACATCTCATATTAATTATTATATACAAATTTTAATATCCTGTTGTAAAATAAACTTCTCCTCTATAGACACACTATCACAATAAATAAATATTGTTACAGGTAGAAAAAAACATTTTTAAATAAATTTAAATTTGTTTAGAGGTAGAGCAGTCAGATTAACACACAATTAAGTAGAAGCTTAATTTAATAGTGCCGACGTTCCGGCTTAAATTGTAGGCCTTCTTCAGGGCTATAAAACGAAAGATAACAAGCAGTAGTAAAATACAATATATTAAATAATAAAAATTTTATACTGTCACACATTTGTTCATACTGCAAAAAAAAAAAAAATTATTTTACATTTTTTATACTGTAATTATTAATTTTCTATTTTCTAATTATTCACTTTTTATAAAATTTCATTTACCCCTTTTGTTTCTAATTATTATAATATTTGTCAATTAACATAGCAACTGTTTCATTTTGTTTCTAATTATCAGTATAATTTCTTTTACCTATCATCTCTATATATTGTATTTTACTATTGGTCTTTATCTTTTGTTTTATAGCCCTGAAGAAGGCCTAAAATTTATTCAGGACCTTGGGTATAGGTGGCTGTTATGCTAACCACCATGCTACAGGTAACCCCAAAGACCTGTAGTTAGGTGCCCATTATGTAGGTGAAATGTAAAGATCCTTGTGTAGAATAGAGTTAAAAATCATTGTGAAACTTGTAATAAGGTAAGTAGGCTGCTCTGAACATAAACTTTAGAAATATAATAAACAATACTAGCTAAAAATATACTAACATGCAGTCGGTTCCATCGTTGTACAATTAATATTAGTACAGTTGCGGAGAGAGAGAGAGAGAAAGCGGAAGGAGAGAGGTTTAGTGAGGGATTGCTACAACTTGAAGGAACAAACTTCTGACAAGTTAATCCACAGTTGACGACAAACTGAGTTTTAACCTCCCTGGCAATTTATATCGCTAGCAGTTGCGGTCAACAGGTGCCTGCCCTACTCCCTACGTTCTCGATACCAACTTCTTTTCATCTCTGTCTTCGTTCCAGTATGTTCTAATCTAAGCATCTGATAGGAAAATCGATCATGATAAATTAAGGATCCAATATATATTAGTGGAAATAAGATTAAGAGCAAAACAGTACTTTGACTTGGATACCAATATAAAATCAATTTTAAAATAAAGTTACGGAGTAGAGCTTTGGGGCTCTACCAAACCATCGAATTCTTCCCGTATCCAAATTTTTCTTTGGTGATCGCATCACGCGTGAACGGCTTGTATTTATATATATATATATTACACACACACACACATCTTTTTTTTTTCCGTGAAAATGTATCTCATATCATTCATTACCTAAATAATACGCGTGTTTGTTTATTTATTTAACGTCACTTTATGCTGATGTGGCTAATCGGACGATGCTACAGTGGGAGTACTGAAATTTGCCTATACAGGTTTAATCAGGATAGGGTCTTTAACGAGTACCTGACATTTCACAGACTCGGGACCACCTTTTAACGTCCCTCAGAAGGACATTATAACGCAGGATTTTTTACTTCCATTAAAAAAGGGGCTACCTACGGGTTCGAACTCGTGACCTTGGTCATAGAAGGTTGTCATGCAAACCACTATGCTACACATGATCCCAAAATAGAACGTTATTGGAAAATAATTTAGTATTATTATACATTTTATTTGTTAAATATATACATCATGTACTAATTTGGTTATATATTGCAACTTTACTTCACACACATTAATTCTGAATTTCGTATCATACTAGTCACTCAACAATAAATAAGATAAAACAAATAATAGCCAAAATAACAATAAAAGAAAATCATCATAAACAAAAATAATAAACTGAATTATATTATATCACTTAATTGGCGTGTGGGACATCACTGTTGAAGGAATCTAGAGTTATACACGCTGACACAAAAACATTTAAATTGTATTTTGTTTTTGTAGGCTGTTGACTTGGAGTATATTTTGTATGTTAGCTTGATCACTACGCTCGGATAAAAATGGTCTTAAATATTTTTCTCTGTCTTCAATAAATTTTTTCCTGTAGAGAAGAATGTCAAAGCGGCTATTTGTAAGAAATTGGTAACACAAAAGACAGTTTTCTCGTGATTAAAAGCTGAATAATCTCTGTTTCATATAAAGTTTGATTAACTCAGAGCTTGAAGCCCTCAACTAATCAATCTTAGTTAAAATAATCAAGTATGATTAAATAAAGTGTTAAAATAAAACATTTAAAAAATTTAAAATATACTTTATTAATTGGCAGAGTAGATATGCTTAGGACTTAATTAGGTATATTAAAATTATAAAATAATATATTACTTTCAAAATAGTAATTACTAAAAACGTTGCTTAAACGTTAGGACGAATAAAGAAATTTATCGATTAGTCAAAAAAAATCAATATTATAATGATGACCAATAATTTCATATTCCCTGCTGTAGAAAACACTTTACATAATAAAGCTTTTATGGCTAAATCAAAATTAATATTATTTCGAAGTGACCTCAAATGCTAAATTTAGAGTCGCCCACGAATTCATAATAACAGCCTTCAGGGAAACTGAATATGGGGACTCAATAATTAATCAAATTTAATTGTAGCAAAACAAATCTAAAATTGAAGGTTCGGTAATAATCTGCTGTATCTAATTTGGGAAGGAAATAGTAGAATTACAGGTTACTATAAAATTGTAATGGGGACTACTATTTCTTAATATATTATTTTTTTTTTTTGTTTTTGAAAAGGAAAATATAATTAAGAAAAATAATGACGGTTTATTTCGAGCGTAGGAGTTTAAGGCATCTGAAGGACTTTGCCTGTTCCATTTTTGTAAATGTAGTTTCCTCAATTCAACTTTTTTATTTTTAGAATGAAGACGAGGCGGAATAGTAAATACTTGAGAACGTTTATAACTCTTCAGAGAGATTTTCAGAAGAGCAACGAAGGAAATAAAATATGAGAAATTATAAAAAAATCAGGGAAACAAGGCAACTTGATGTAGACATAAGATACTTATACAAGTAGGTATAGAATTATGTTTATACATTCAAAGCCACCTCTTTATCCATAAAAAAAATACCGTTACATTTTTAAAAATATTTGGTTCTCAGGAAAAATAATCTATGATTTTATTTTTACAAAAAATATAAGTGCAACACATGAGTTTCACCAAGTTCTGTTGTAAAAATCGATCAAAGAATTTAAAAATGAGTGAAACTAATAAGAAAATAACATAATTGAATATCTATAAAAACATGTGTTTTATTAAAAAATCAATTACAGTATTATCTAAAACAATCATAGATATAAAGATAACATGTTTTCTAAAATTTATAGCTTCCCAACTGATGTGTACTGTTCTTATGTTCAAAACAAAAAAATCTGGTGCGGGCAACACACGACTTTCACTTACCTCCATTTTTAAAATCAATAAAAGGATTTTCAAAAACAGTTAGGGATAAAAATACGTGAAACTATAAAAGAATTAATTAAATTGAATTTATATAGAAACATGTGTTTTATTAAAAAATCTATTATATTATTATCTAAAATAATCAGTTAGTTTTATGTTCATTTCATCACTCTCTATTAACTTACAAAAGCTTGTGTATGAGATAATATTTTTTCTAAAATCTTTAGCTTTCCAACGGTATATCATACATGTATATTACAACTCTAATGTTCAAAACCGAAAAATTGCATTAAAAAATATTTTTTCTGTTTTCTCCTTTAGTTGGGTATCGAATTCAATAAATATATATATTTTTCTGTTTTTCGTCAGTGGTAACAAGATAATATAGTTATTTTTATAGAATCTACAAAATTAAAGGTACTTTAGGAGAAGAAAATTTAAAATATCGGCATTTAAGCCCTGTCAGACCACTTGAAGCAGAATGAAACCTACATGATATTAAAGCTCATTAAATTTTACATCGATATAGCGAGTTTAATCAAAATCGTCGGAACCGTTTTCGATAAAATCTAAAAAGGTGCAAAATGCATGGTACAAAGTGCCTCTTCTGGAAAGCTAATTTTGATGAAAAAAAATTTGTCACGTCTCGGGCGTATAGTTGTCCTAAATATGAAATTTCGGTTTCATAGGACTTACCGTTTCTGCCCGGGAGTTAACACATACACAAACCTTTTAGACCTTTTAGCGGGACTTGGTTATTTGGACTGAGGGGAACCTAAAACGTGTATTTCCGTTGAAAACTGGAATTCGAAAATGTTCACGATCGCAATACTTTCCTTTATTATAAATTGCATTAAAAAATATTTTTGCATAACTTATATTTATTAAATAAATTATTTATTTTAGCAATAACTTAGATATTACCTGTTTTATATCTGTTCTAATAAGATATGGTTATATTTTTCAATCTGCAAAATTAAAGATACTTTAAAGGATAGAAATTTAAAATATTGACATTTAAGCCCTACCAGACTATTTCAAACCGAATGAAACCTATGTGATGTTAAAGCCCGTTTAATTTTACATCGATATAGAGAGTTTAATTAAAATAGTTCGAGCCTTTTATTGAAAAAAATCGTAAAACGATAATTGCATAGTATAATGTGGCTCTCCTGGAATGCCGATTTTAATGAAAAAGTCGCTGCAACATCTCAAGTACATAATATTTTCATATTACTATTTCAGGAAGCTCCATTAATTTTTTTTTTCAAATTTTATATAAGCATTCACTTACTTAATATAATTTATTCTTTTCAAATTCAATGAAATGTTTTCAAAGGTCTGGGGCTTTGTCTCCATTTTCAAGATATTTTATATTGTTCCAAAAGCTCATACATTTTTGCTTGAAGATGTGAAGAATTGTTGAGCATATTTCAAAAGAATGATAATTTCCATATTTCAATCAAGTTCTTTTTCATTTATATTATTTAAGGAAGCACGTACTTGGGAGAAATAAAATATAAAATATCGGCATTTAAGACCTGTCAGAATATTTCAATCAGAACGAAACCTACATCATATTACATCCCATTAAATTTTATATACATATAGCGAGTTAAATCAAAATCGTGGTAGCCTTTTTTTGAGAAAATCGTAAAAAAGTGCAAATTGCAGTGTATACAATTTTGCAATTAATGAAAACTTTGCTGGAATATCTCAGACCTATTTGCAGGACTTTTGGACTCAGGAGTAGGGGTGGGCATAATCGAATGACCGTCATAATCGGATGATCGGACTTCGATGATTTAAATAATCGAATGATTAATATGCATTCTGAGAGACGATATGGCACAATTCCCGTTTCTATAATGGTGATGAGAAGAAAAAAAAAAAAAGTCGTTCGATTATCTCAGCTCCTTATAATCCCTCAATTATCGTTAAACAATTCAGTTCGAATGATCGTTCGTTTCTCCAAACCGATTAATCCGATAATCGGTTAATTCGAATGATTAAAATAATCGAATGATCCGATAATCGTCATTCAATTATGCCCACCCCTACTCAGGAGACCCTATGCACTGTATAGGTATAACTATGGACTGTATTTATATTTATTGATGAATGTAATCAAATTCGGGGGAAAAAAATGAATGCAAGTTAAAACTGGTAATACATGTGTTAACCAAAGAAGTATGATTGCTACCCAACTGACCGTAAGCCTTAAGCTGTATAACGATGAAATGGTCTACCCAAGGATAGGACGACAAAAGACCTGGCTCGGGACCCTAGTGATGTCAAAGAGGTCCCAACACAATGGAATATAACCCGCTAAAATTTCTGCTGCGACGATTAATCCTTGCTTTGGAAGCGATGTAGTTCCAACAGGTCGTCTCTACCACAATGGCTTTAAAGCTTCAATTGTCTATTTTCTTGTTTTATCTTCACTAATAGTCCAACAAATAGGATCTCAACTCAATTATCTAGCTGTAGTACCAGAAACCTGTTCTTTCTCTTCTTAATACATACTTCTTCAATTTAGGCTGGAGTCTCACAAGGTTTAATATACAGTCGTTGTATTGATGAGATGTTGATTCTGGGTGCTGTCGTCAAATACACTTATTTAAGTAAAAACTTAATTTTTTGTGCTAACGTTTGAATGTTATGCCATTTCAGGGCGTTTAAAGGAGAAACAATGTTAAATTATTGTTGCGACCTCCTGGGCCCCGAATTAACTTCTTCTTTACATCCACAAATAGTCAACGACTGTTCGAAGATTTCGTAGATATTTAAGTAACAAAAACATCTGTTTTAATCCTTTTTTACTTTCACTTACTATATATAGTAAGGGGAAGTATTGCGATCGTGAAAATTTTCGAATTCCAGTTTTCAACGGAAATACCCGTTTTAGTGTCCCCTGAGTCCAAATAACCAAGTCCCGCAGGTCTGTGTGTGTGTGTGTGTTAACTCCCGGACGGAAACGGTAAGTCCTATGAAACTGAAATTTCATATTTAAGACAACTATACGCTAGAGACGTAACAAAACTTTTTTCATCAAAATGAGCTTACCAGAAGATGCACTTTATACCATGCATTTTGCACCTTTTTTCGATTTTCTGGAAAACGGTTCCGACGATTTTGATTAATCTCCTACATCGATGTAAAATTTAATGGACTTTAATATCATGTAGGTTTTATTTGGATAAAAATGGTCTGACAGGGCTTAAATGCCGATATTTTCTTCCCCTAAAGTACCTTTAATTTTGTAAATTCAATAATAGTAACTAAATTATCTTGTTAACGCTGATGAAAAACAGGTAAATATATAAATTGAATAAATTCAATACCCAACTAAAGGAGAAAACATAAAAAAATATTTTTTTAATGCAATTTTTCGTTTTTGAACACAAGAGCACTAATATACATGTATGATATACCGTTGGAAAGCTAAAGGTTTTAGAAAAAATATCATCTCATACACAAGCTTTTAAAAGTTAATAGAGAGTGATGAAATGAACA
Source organism: Piezodorus guildinii (assembly GCA_023052935.1). Lineage (NCBI taxonomy): Eukaryota > Metazoa > Arthropoda > Insecta > Hemiptera > Pentatomidae > Piezodorus > Piezodorus guildinii. The sequence goes on along the minus strand of CM041292.1, from coordinate 17,712,999 downwards.
TAAAACTAACTGATTATTTAGGAAATAATATAATAGATTTTTTAATAAAACACATGTTTCTGGACGACAAAAGACCTGGCCCGGGACCCTAGTGATGTCAAAGAGGTCCCAGCACAATGGAATATAATCCGCTAGAATTTCTGCTGCGACGATTAATCCTTGCTTTGGAAGCGATGTAGTTCCAACAGGTCGTCTCTACCACAATGGCTTTAAAGCTTCAATTGTCTCTTTTCTTGTTTTATCTTCACTAATAGTCCAACAAATAGGATCTCAACTCAATTATCTAGCGTTGTAGTACCAGAAACCTGTTCTTTCTCTTCTTAATACATACTTCTTTAATTTGGGCTGGAGTCTCACAAAGGATTAATATACAGTTGTTGTATTGATGAGATGTTGATTCTGGGTGCTGTCGTCAAATACACTTAATTAAGTAAAAACGTTTAAATTTTATGCCTTTTCAGGGCGTTTAAAGGAGAAACAATGTTAAATTATTGTTGCGACCTCCTGGGCCCCGAATTAACTTCTTTACATCCACAAACAGTCAACGACTGTTGGAAGATTTCGTAGATATTTAAGTAACAAAAACATTTATTTTAATCCTTTTTTACTTTCACTTACTATATATAGTAAGGGGAAGTATTGCGATCGTGAAAATTTTCGAATTCCAGTTTTCAACGGAAATACCCGTTTTAGTGTCCCCTGAGTCCAAATAACCAAGTCCCGCAGGCCTGTGTGTGTGTGTCTGTGTGGTAACTCCCGGACGGAAACGGTAAGTCCTATGAAACTGAAATTTCATATTTAAGACAACTATACGGCTAGAGACGTGACAAAACTTTTTTCATCAAAATGAGCTTACCAGAAGATGCACTTTATACCGTGCATTTTGCACCTTTTTTCGATGTTCTCGAAAACGGTTTCGACGATTTTGATTAAACTCGCTATGTATGTAAAATTTAATGGGCTTTAATATCATGTAGGTTTTATTTGGATAAAAATGGTCTGACAGGGCTTAAATGACGATATTTTAAATTTTCTTCCCCTAAAGTACCTTTAATTTTGTAAATTCAATAATAATAACTAAATTATCTAGTTAACGCTGATGAAAAACAGGTAAATATAATTCAATTTTTCGTTTTTGAACATAAGAGCAGTAATATACATGTATGATATACCGTTGGAAAGCTAAAGATTTTAGAAAAAATATCATCTCATACACAAGCTTTTAAAATATAATAGAGAGTGATGAAATGAACATAAAACTAACTGATTATTTTAGAAAATAATATAATAGATTTTTTAATAAAACACATGTTTCTATATAAATTCAATTTGACTAATTCCTTAATAATTTCACGTATTTTTATCTCTAACTGTATTTGAAAATTCTTTCATTGATTTTAAAAATGGAGGTAAGTGAAAGTCGTGTGTTGCCCGCACTAAATTTTTAAATCTTTGTTCTTCAAATTAAGATCTGTGTTTATCAAGACCAAAATACTCCAGCTGGAACAAAACTAATGGCAAATTAATGTCTATTTTAGTCATTTTACATATTTTGTTTATTTATTTATTTTTTTTTTAGTCCTTGTTAAAACCAGAAATGTTTGTCAAAACTTTGGTATTACTATTTTTACCGTAATAAATTGAACGCCAACAGAATAATCAAATGTTTATTTATTATTAATTTTTATTATATATATATATATATATATATATATATATATATATATATATATAATATATATATATATATATATATCATTTGAGTGAACAAATTTTCATTTTAGGTTCTTAAAAAAAAAAAAAAATTCCACATTTTTTACTCAACAACCTTATAAGTCGTAGTGATTGAGATCTAGAGTCATAACCGAGATTTCCCCATCCCCCAAAATTTTTCGATACCCACTTTATAGTGGTATATACCTACACTCCGGCTGAAATAACAGAATAAATAATATTCTGCTACAGCCGGGATTCGAACCCACAACTCGGAGAAGAGCAGACTAGTGCTCTATCCACAAGACCACGCCGCTTCATATGTTTTTATGATAACAGAAAAACAAATAAATAATCAGAAGTCAATAATCGTAGATTTTTTTATTTTGGCAACGTTTCGGTTCTGAGCTATTAGGTAATTTAAGTTCTAGGATGTGAGCGGTAGTACTAAAAATGTAGAAGAAGAAATAAAAAAAAAGCTTATTTACATCAATTATATGTTTTGAAAATAAAAAATTCGCCATACACGACATCCGCTTAATGTCAAGAGTTGAGAGATTCTTAAGGGAAACGAAAATTATATTTAAAAAAGTAATTAATTAAACATTCAATCGTATAAGAACTTGCCGAGTATTTGCCTTACTCCATCCCGAGTATTTTTACATAATCTTTCGGAGAAACGGCCCTTTGATTTATTCCGATTTGAAAGAGCCATATACTGGAGAATATACATGGACTTCCAAACCTACGCACCCTCCCTCGGAGAATCGCAGCATACATAAACCCTTCCTAATCCACTCCTCCATCCAGGGCAACTCTTTCTTTTTCGACGTTATATCTGAAAAACTTCCCTTTTCATAATAACTTTGAGTCATATCGCTTAAATAATAAACATGTAGGTATCTAAGGTGTAGATTCTTTTAGGTGAAGGTCAAATTTTTTATAAATAAAATTGGAGGCTGATGTCTACTTCACCACTATTTTATTGAAAAAAAATATTCGCACTACGTTTCGGCTAACAATGCCATCTTCTGGTGCAGTGGAACAACTTAGATTTAGTGTGGGTAGCTGCTTCCTAGTCAAAACCACATGACCAAAATTGTATGTTATGTATATGTAATGTATGTAGTATATGTATGATCTGGAAGTTCAGTCAATATATAAATAATTGTTTTTTGCTAGGTTTTAAGAAGTTATCTTTCTCATATATTGGGTCGTAATATAAGTTAGTGGCGTTTTTCAATATTTCAATTTTATCCGCCCTGTGTTTATAAAATCATGTTTACTTGTTCAATAATGTTTACAAATTTACAGGCAACACACGACTTTCACTTACCTCCGTTTTTAAAATCAATGAAAGAATTTTTAAAAACAGTTAGAGATAAAACTACGTGAAACTATTTAGGAATTAATTAAATTGAATTTATATAGAAACATGTGTTTTATTAAAAAATTTATTATATTATTATCTAAAATAATCAGTTAGTTTTATGTGCATTTCATCACTCTCTATTAACTTTTAAAAGCTTGTGTACGAGATGATTTTTTTCTAAAATCTTTAGCTTTCCAACGGTATATCATACATATATATTACTGCTCTTATGTTCAAAAACTTTTTCTGTTTTCTCCTTTAGTTGGGTATCGAATTTATTCAATTTATATATTTAACTGTTTTTCATTAGCGTTAACAAGATAATATAGTTATTTTTATAGAATCTACAAAATTAAAGGTAGTTTAGAGAAAGAAAATTTAAAATATCGGCATTTAAGCTCTGTCAGACCATTTTAATCAGAATAAAACCTACATGTTATTAAAGCCCATTAAATTTTACGTCGATATAGCGAGTTTAATCAAAATCGTCGGAACTGTTTTCGAGAAATCGAAAAAAGACAGACCTTTTTGCGGGACTTGGTCATTTGGACTCAGGGGAACCTAAAACGTGTATTTCCGTTGAAAACTGGAATTGGAAATTTTCACGTTCGCAATACTTCCCCTTACTATATATAGTAAGTGAAAGTAATAAATTAAATTAAATTTCTATAAAAAAATTAAGAAATTTGTTTTTCAACTGTACAACCATAGTCATTTTTGAGATACTGCTATAACCAGAAAAGGGAGTAAAATGGTCCTTTAATTTATAAATATAGATAAACTGATTTATTTGGTAATAACCCGTATAATAATTGATAATTATATCGCCTTCCGGTGGACAGACCGGGCGGGCTAACTGAGCGTAGCAATGCGGGCGGTGGGAACTCATTGTCTTCAACGCCTTACCCACTCGGTGCACTCACTGTCCGCTTGTAATCATCTTAATGGCTTCATCAGAAACCCGTCATGCAGTAGTAATAAAATAGGCATTAAATATTTATGTTCGGGGCTATTAATTTTAGTAGGGTCGGCTTCTGTCTAGACACAGGGCTCTCAGGATCTGCAGTGGACGCATAGTTACTGCTTTCTGATTAGGGAGAACTTTGTCGATGTGAAGTGTAAGATGATTCACTAATTACGGTACTGTACATACTCGACTTAAAATACAAGAGCTCAACAGAAGATACGGATAGCTACATAGACTGAACAGAACATCACAACTTTCCATTGGAAACAAACTATTAATTTACAAGAAAATTCTCAAACCTATGTGGACCTACGGAATTGAACTATGGGGAACTACTAAATTTTCGAACATCAAACGTATCCAATCCTTTCAGTCCAAAGTCCTAAGAACAATAGTCAATGTTCCCTATTATGTTACAAACAAAACCTTACATCATGACCTCAAGATCCCTTATGTCCTTGATCTCATCCCATCCAAATTCTCAACCTTCCACCAGAAACTTACTCTTCTTCCTAATCCCTTGGCACAATCCCTATCTAGTACCAAACATCCTTACAACCCTCCTCGTAGGTTGAGGCGGCAGTGGCCGAGAGATCTCTTAAACTAATCAACTGGAGTTCTGGCAATGGCCAACTTCTCCACTCATGCCTGAGAGTACGTGCTCTAGCGCTCTTTCTCAGCCTCCACTGGCTGGACTAGTGACGCGGCTGACTGAGAGGCGCTGGGATCTCCTGAGAGCGTGCCTTGGCATCCATTTATCCATTTTTGGATACAGGGGTTCGATTCGGAGTTTCTAGGGGCAGTATGTAAATATTGTATATAGGTATGAATGTGGCCAAGATTATAATTATTTTATTTTATTTCATATACTTATTTAATTTTTTGTAATAATTTATTTATTTTTATTTATTTATTTTATTGTTCATTTGTTATTTAGGTTAACTTATTTTATTTTATTATTTGTTTTTTTTTTCCTTTGTATATATGGAATGAATGACTTCTTTTATCTCTAATACTTATTGCCCGAGATAGTGGCAGATTGTATTATTTCTGAATATAATTGTAGGGACGAAAACTGCATATTATAGGTCGTCCTGATTAAATCGATTCTTTGTAAAATAGATGAAAAAAAAAACGGCATACTTCTGAATCCATGTGTGTAAATCGCTTGGGTTGGTGTTATAACTAAGGAATTTTACTCCTATTATAAAATATTAGGGCCTCCTCCCCGGGTTTGAACTACCGACCTTGGGCATAGAAGGTTGCTATACTAGCCACTGCACCACAGGTGACGAATAGAAAAAAAATGTTAAGTTGTGTAAAATTAATGATGTAAAGTGGCACTTCTGACATTTTGATTTTCCCGATGTTTAAGTTGCTTTGACATTACATTCGTTTCCCTCCATAACCTAGGTTACCCTACGAATAATAAATAAATACTAATTCAGCCACTGTTTGTTTTTGAACTCGAAACTCGGAGTCTAGCGCTCTATGAACTGAACAACGCTGCTCTAATTAGTCTATTCTCGTGCTTTCCAATTTTAAATTACCTAGACGTAAAATATTTGTAAAACGATGACGTTTATTAAGACTTAGACATGTTCTGCAAAGGCAAATTCAATATTCTACTGTAATGAACATGAGCCATCACATGATGTAATTAACAGCTTGTGATCACTGAAATGTGGCTGCTACTCCACAATAACAATCTTTAAATTTGGTCATTTTCTAACATTTCGAAAATAATAGCTTACAGGACAAGTGTCGGAGAAGAAAATAAACGATATTCGAATTTTTTTTTTTTTTTTTTTAGTATTTGAAAAAATACCTATCTTTTATTAGTTTAAAATTTTAGTACTTCGATGTTAAAACCACCTTTGACCAAAATATAAGTGAGATACGTGTGACTGTCTGAAGAGGTCATACATAAATCTTATAAGCCTATTTATCATATGTATAAAGTATATTGTTATGCATCTTATGTATATATTATTATGTATATAGTTAAACTATAAAATGGATTTAGTTTCAAACTATTAATAGTTATATCGTTCTTGCGTTGCCGGCATTCTGTGTAAGATACAAAACCAGCTACGCATAATCTGGACAGCGACAACTGTGAAAACAAACCAGCGGCTGACAATGACACACTACCACACAATGACGCCAGGGAAACTCGTGGCTATCTGGAGAAGTGTAGTATTGTTCCAGTGACAGTCCGCTGGAGTCTTATCTACACCTGACATTTCACTACCTCCACCAGTTCGGTCCATATCATAGAACAGACCTCAATATTTTAAGCAGAGATTACGTCCTAATGTGGAATAGTTTGAGAATATTTTAGTATAATTATATATATCTATATTTAGTAAAAATTTACTTCAAAATGAACTTAATCGCCAATTTTCTTTTAATTTTTTTATAATTTACATTTTAATTACATATTTTTAAGTTTAGGTGTGATCTTTCATCTTCAAAATTTTATTTTCTATTATCTTATAATAAAGTGGTTTAATTTTTTTTTTTTTTTTAAAGTTTCATTGAATACACAAGTAATTCCCAACAAAAATGTTACGCGAAACCCTTTAGATTTTTAGTGGGCTACACCGTATCAAGTATAATTTATGCAAAATATCACTGCTACCAAAACTAAGTACAGTTGGCAAGTAGAGAAATCGGATATAAAAAAAAAAAAAAAAAAAAAAAAAAAAGAAGAACTAGGGTCTAGTAGTTCACTTCAGTCCTCCAAACATTGAAGTACTCAAATTTCAAACTAATACAAGATAGAAAATTTTAATATAGTTTATTTTCTTCTGTTCATCTGTCCTTTAATGCCATTATTTTCGAAATGACAGAAAACAGCTAATTTTAAGATTGTTATTGTGCAGTAACAGCCATTTGTCAGTGATCACTAACTGTTAATTATATCATATAACGAATCATGGAGACACCATAGATCTCACCTAGTCTCTAAATCAGATGGGTGAGGCACGATTTTGGCATGATATTTATCTAATTATCGAGGAATGATAAGTTCTGTAACTAACTTGTTACTTAAAAAGTTCACCAGCCAGGCATGAATCACTTACCCATAGACCTAATAATACCTGTTTTTAGATAATCAGTTTAAAAAATAAATAAACTAAATTATCATTTGGAGTCATTCCGAGTTAGTATATTTTTTTCTTAATTTTTTTGAAAAAAAAAATCATGTAATAGTGTATGTACATTGGAGCAATAGAAACAAAAAAAACTATATATTAACCAATATTTGTGTTTTGGTTTATTATTTTCGGTAATGAATCTTAGTTATAGACCAGAAAAAAAAAAAAAAAAAAATACCCTTCTTTAAAAACGTTTCGAGATGCGTAGAGCCCGAATAACGAATACTAAAATAATTCGTTTGTCCGCGGCATTTTTCCGAAACATCTAGACCAATTTTTGTTTTGTTTTGTAATTCCCCCAAAAAATACTAGGTCATGCAACGATGATCTTAACACCTAGACGTTGATATTAGCCGGGTATTTTTAAAATGGCGGCCGGTTAATTGTGTGTTAAGTGATTAAGTGATTTAATACAATAACTCAGTTATTTTTTAAGATAAAAAAAAATTGTTGTGTTTATTAACTAAAAAACTGTCACTTGATTCTACGAAGAATTAAAGTGGCTCTATCCTTCCTACCGTCGAAAATACATTCTGGCTCCCTTCCTCTATCCGATCCCGCCGTCCATCATACATCTCTGATCTCTAATTATTCAAATCCTCAATCCATTCCAACACTCGTATGCGGCCTTCTGATTTGTATATTACGCCCCATCGAACTGCAGCTTTCGACAGATCTTTCATAATCCGATCCTCTTCCATATGGAACTCTATTCCTTCTGATATCCGAACTTCTACTACCCTTCCCACTTTTAAATCTCGTCTATTCCATTACCTCCTGTCCATTCAATTTCCAAACAATCCTGAATGATCCAGTTTCCTGAAAATATGTAAATAGAAAAAGTTAAAGAAGTGTTTTTTGTTGTTGTTTTTTTTTTAACTAAGTAAGAACTTTATTTTATTTTTTAGTCTAGGTTATGTATGGAAATATGATAATTATTTAATTATTATAGTCTTTAATCATCACTTATATCTTTTTTTTACAAATATTTTCACAGCCATTAGTTTTCGAAGATATATACTGTTTTATAATTTTTTTTTATTTTTGTCATTTCTCTTATGGTTTCTTCTTACTCTAAGACAGTAATTCTCTCATTATTGTATATTGTATTATTCTAAAGGGATTTGTCCCAGAATAAATAAAAAAATATTATTATTATTTAAAACCGAAGTAATTATTAAAAAAAAAAAAAAGAGAAAATATAAAAGAAAAAAATTGAAATTTTTTTTCTAAATATTTAAATAACACAGTTATTTTTAAAGATATAGAAAATATTGTAGAGTGTTTTAGAATCAGTAAATTGCGACAAACAAGAAAAACATAAACAAAAAAGGAAAATAATTGAAATATTGCCCATGTATACGTCCATAACTTATTTTTGTTATTTTTGAAGATTAAAGAAAAAATGTATTAGTGCTTTTTAACAGAAAAATAGCGAATAATTATAAGAAAGAAATGTAAAAAATTGAAATTCCCAAAACATTTCCATATAGGAAAGCTAGTGCTAACAGAAGCATATACAGATTTTTTAAATAAAAATCCCTTTTAAACGGTACCTTATATTTTTGATTTATTCATTATTTTATGAGAAAATTTTTTTTCACAAAAGTGGTAACTCCCGGGCGGAAACGGTAAGTCCTATGAAACTGAAATTTTATATTTAAGACAACTATACGCCCGAGACGTGACAAAACTTTGTTCATCAAAATGAGCTTAGCAGAAGAGGCACTTTATACCATGCATTTTGCACCTTTTTTTCGATTTTCTCGAAAACGGTTACGACGATTTTGATCAAACTCGCTATATCGATGTAAAATTTAATGTGCTTTAATATCATGTAGGTTTTATTCTGATTAAAATGGTCTGACAGGGCTTTAATGCCGATATTTTCTTCCCCTAAAGTACCTTTAATTTTGTAGATTCAAAAAAATAACTATATTATCTTGTTAACACTGATGAAAAACAGGTAAGTATAAAATTGAATAAATTCGATACCTAACTGAAGGAGAAAACAGAAAAAATATTTTTTTGATGCAATTTTTCGTTTTTGAACATAAGAGCAATAATATACATGTATCATATACCGTTGGAAAGCTAAAGATTTTAGAAAAAATATTATCTCATACACAAGCTTTTACAAGTTAATAGAGAGTGATGAATAGAACATAAAACTAACTGATTATTTTAGATAATAATATAATAGATTTTTTAATAAAACACATGTTTCTATAGAAATTCAATTTAATTAATTCCTTAATAGTTTCACGCATATTTATCTTTAACTGTATTTGAAAATTCTTTCATTGATTTTAAAAATGGAGGTAAGTGAAAGTCGTGTGTTGCCCGCACCAGATTTTTTTCTCGGGATTTGTTTCTGAAGGCTATAGTAAATGAATACTTAATTAATTAATATAATGTGTAACTCGCACTCCAGAATATTTTTAGTTAGAAATCATTCGCCTACAGCAATTCTGACTCCACTGAATATCTAATATAATAATACATATAATTTGACTTTTATCCACGACAATCATTATCCTTAACTATAGGAAATTCCATCACTCATACGTATAATAAATAAATTTAAAAAAAAAAGTAACACAAATACTTTTAAAATAAAGTTGATTACAGATGAAACACAAACGGGTACCGAATAATATTTCCACCTATCTTATGGGTTCCATTACGTTACAATCACACTGTTGGCGATAAATGTGATGGATAAGGTACCCACCTTTCAACTGATCGTGTATTGCCGACTGTCACGACAGTATAACCACTAGCCCAGGGCACTTGCTGGGGTACGGTGATGTACCATTAAGTTATAGCAGTACACAACATACCATTCAGACTGTAGATCTGACGTGAGACAAGCGTTCATACCTGGAACAAAAATATTACCATCAGTCATCAGTTAGATCAAATAGACTTTGTAGGTGAATTTGTTTCACTCCAATATAGTTCAGGTTTCAATGGTTGACTACCTCATCCAAATTTTGGAAATAAAAAAAAAATTTAATTTCTCCGTGACAGGAAAAACATTAGATCATGGGTATATCTAAGTATAATCTAATATTTTTCCCAGTCGGGGGAAAGTGAGATTAAGACGGACATGCGGGTTGATAAAATATATAAGGTAAGGAAAATAGTTACAATACAAATGTTACATAAAATAAATTACTGTTGTTTGTAGGTAATTGGATGATGGTACATTGGGAGATTCGAACATAATAGCGATCTTTATCGAGTACCTGACATCCCACAGGCACGGGAATACTTTTGTACTACCTCTCCATATAAAGGCATAACTAAGGATTTTTTTCTCCCGTTAAAAAATCCAAGTGCGACCTGCGGTTTTGAGCACATGACGTTGGGCATAAAAGGCGGTTATGCTAGACAATATGCAACAGGTTACCCAAAATAAAATATTTGCATTTAATATCTGTCACAGAATTCTAATCAAACCCTGGTCGAAATTAAATATCATTTAATAGCGAGTATTATCAAAATCGTTTGAGTCTTTTATGAGAATATCGTAAAATGGTGAAAAATGCATTGTATGAAGCGGTAAAATTGGTCAGTCAATTTTGATGAAAATGTTACTGTAACGTACCAGACTTATATTTGTCTTAGGCATGAAATTTCAGTATCGTACGACTTCTTGTAATTGACTTACTATATACAGATGACTAGAAATATATATTAAAAAATAATCCTCTGGTCCAAGAAACTCCCGCGTAGTCTTCAAGGCGATGTATAAAATAAAAACGACACTAATAGACCTTTTTGCGGGACATGGTCATTTGTACTTAGGTACCCTAAAACATTTATTACGGTTGAAAACTGGAATTAAGATATTTTCACAATTGTAATACCTTCCCGTACTATATGTTTCATATACAGGTAAGTGAAAGGAAGGCCAAAAAAAAATATTTTATTTTATTATCATTGTTTTATTAATTTACTTAAATATTTATTAATAAATAAACTAATGACTGCTGTCTCATTATTATTTCAACGAGTCTTTTAAGATTTCAGTTTGGAATGGAAGAAATATAAGTTATTGAGAATGGATATAGTGTATTATTGGCTACCTGGTCCCACCTGCGGGGCCCGTGATACGAGGCCAGGCGTGACCGGTCACGTGACAGTCACAACTCAGCCCTGTGACCTCGATCGCGGGACGGTCTGATTGCCCTCACCACAAGACGGTAGAGCTCTGTGGTTTGGTAACAACCTCCGGAACCGAAACCAAGGACTTCGGTCCAGTACGGCTTCTTGCGGTATCGGCGGTTTCTTGGCGTCACCGATGATTCACACAGATCGGTATCTTTTAAAATGAAGTTTTATATAAAATGTTTGTAGTAGAGCGTTTAATTTGACTATAATTAAGGTAGGTAACTACTAGCTAACTTATTTCAAATCATTGACAATAACAGCTTTATTCATGTCTAGCACCATATTTATTAAATTCAAAGATATAGTATAATGCCTGGAAATTATATAACAGCGTTGTGGACTACTCGATAGACCACTACTATACAAGAATACTACGGTTCTACAGGCCCTGGGTTCAAATCCGTTAGTGGTATAGTACTTAATTCTGTTATTCCAGCAGTGGAGCAACTGGGTATAGGGAGGCCCTCCCAAGAAACTCATGTCTTTACGAAGTTGGTACCCCAAATATCGAGAAAAACTCAGACAACTAAGCATGATTTAGGTCTAATAACCACCTACTTGCACGACCTACGAATTTTAAAAACAGTACGAATTTCTATGTACTGAAAAAAAAACAAAAAAAACTGTACCTCTTCAGCCCATGGAGGTTCTTATGCTCAGTACATATAGAGATTCGTAATGTTTCTAGGCTAACGGCCGAGCAATGAGGTGATTTTTCCCCCATTATTGGGTAATCACTTTATAGAGGCTGGGTCTACCCTAGGAGGGTTTCAATACAATGGGGTCGCCCCACTCTCCTCGTCCCTCAGGCTGTAAAACAGAATAAATAATATTCTGCAACAGCCGGGATTCGAACCCAGGACCTGGAGAACCGTATACTAGTGCTCTATCCGCTAGACCATGTCGTTCATATTGGACAAAATAAAGGTACCCAAATTAAATTAAGTTTTTGTCGAGTTTCTTCATGAACACGCGCCACCTTACAATCAACAATCCTTTGAAAAATCCTCAATGCTCCTTATTTTGTCTCAAATAAACTCATCCATAAAGACCTTAACGTTCCCTTTGTTGCTGGCTTGTCCCTAACCAGGTATCACTCCTTTCATGACAAACTTCATTCCCACACTAACCCACTAGTTTCAATCCTTGCTTCCTCTTCAATCCCTGATAATACTCCGAGGCGTCCGAAAAGAAGATGGCCTCGAGACCTTCTAGTTTAGTATAGTCTTTGGAGAGCTACCAATGGGTAGGATCCCTACAAGTGAATCATGACAGTATATCTGTATCACGTTTAATGGATGTATTTTATTATACAGTTGTAAATACCAATAAATATATATTTATAATAAACAAAAAAACAAAACAAAAAAAAACACTACACTATATTAGACCACTCAGAAATAATAATAGTAAATAAAACCTTCGTGTGGTATACATGGCGTTATTTTAGTGACTATTTGTTTGTTTATTTATTTAACGTCACTTTATGCTACTATGGCTAATTGGACGATGCTACAGTGGGAGTCCTAAATTTTGCCTATCCAGGTTTTATTAGGATAGGGATCTTTAACGAGTACCTGACCACCTCTTAACGTCCCCTCCGAAGGACGGCATAACTAACCACCTGCGGGTTTGAACCCGTGACCTTTGGCATAGGAGGCTGTTACGCTAACCACCCAACTACAAGTTATCCCACGTTAAGGTCTTTATAGATGACTTTGTTTGTGACAAAATAAGGAGCATTGACGATTTTTGATTGCAAGGATTGGAGACGGGAAGAATTTGATGGTTTAGTATAGCCCCAATTCTCTACTCCTTAACTCTTATATTAATAATTAAATTTTCCCGACTCAATTTTAACGCCCGCTTCGGATGAAAAAAGATGGACTGGCTACAAAATAAATATTGTTAAATTAGTTAGAGCTACGACCGCAGAAGAACAAACAGCTAGTAGTGAATTAGACGGGGCATTTCATCACTAATTTGCATTTAGATTAAAAAGTTAAGGAGATATAAAAATATAGTTTAAGTTCTCGGAGAGAGGTTTATGCCCATGGCTCCTCACCTGTGCCTCCTTTATAGCCGTCATTACACCGCCATTTCTCCAGGTCTTCTAGAGCACGCTGGTGAAGGAGAACTAGGTCAGGAGTCAGGAATGTCATGCCTTGACATTGCTCTGGAGAATATTATATAAAATATTTTAGAAAAGTATAATGTGTCAGGGACTGCTATGAGCTTACTATTAACATGGATATTCATGTATGGTAAATTATTTTTTGAACGTTTATTATACGTTATTAATATACATATATATATATATATATATATATATATATATATATATAATATATATATATATATATATATAATATATGAAATATCTAATAAGGAAACGTATACCGAAGGTTAAAATTTTCGAATTTCAATTTTTAACCGAAATACATGTTTAAAGGTCTTGAGTCCAGATCACCAAGTCACACGAAAATGTCTCTGTGTCCGTATAGTATGTCTAGCACGAAAACGGAAAGCCGTGCGAAACTGAAATCCTATATTTAAAATAATTTTACGGCCGATTTATGGGAGTAACGTTTTTATAGAAGAGCCACTTTATACAATTGCATTTTGAACCCTTCCGATTAACTCAAACGCTAAAATAATTTCATGAAACTCGTTTAATAATCATGTAAATTAACTGGCAATAATATCAGTAGGTTTCATTCTAAACGAATAGTTGGCAGGGATTAGTAATCAATATTTTAAATTTTTTTCTCAAAAGTACGTTTAATTGTATAGATTCGAAAAAAAAATAAAAAATCTTATTTTATTAACATAGATAAAAACAGCTAAATATAGAAGTTGAAGGGATTTGATAAACAACTAAAATAGAAAAGGGCCCAAACCTAATTTTTTTTGGTTTAATTTTTTCCGTACATGTGGGAAACATAGATGTATAGTATACTGCTGGAAAGCTAAACCTTTAAAAAAAATGTGATCTTACATACAAAGCTGAAAAACGTAATGCAGAAATAAGATAAGGGGAAACTGATTAATGCATGTATTTATTGAATCTATTTTTTTTTTCTTATCCTCCAACTTTATTTACAAAATAAATACACAAACATTCTATGTATATACAGCAACAATGGTATATACAGTCCACGGCTCAGGCCTCGTATTGCCCGTTGGCATTTAAGGTTCCCTAATATATATATATATATATATATATATATATATATATATATATATATATATATATATATATTATATATCTATGTATTTAATGATTCATAATAGTATAGTATTTTTAACAAGACACAGCAGTATTACTTGATTGGGATGGTCCTAATTTTTTTTTTTTTCATAATAATATATTTTATGGTCTCTATGGATGAGTTTATTAGTTACAAAGTAAGGAGCATTGAGTAAGACTTTTGATTGCAAGGATTGGATGCGGGAAGAGTTTGATAGTTTAGTGGACCCCCATAGCTTAATGCCATAGTCCAAACAGGTCGGATAATAGTGATGTAAATGAGTCTTTTGTAGTAAATAGAGAGTTTTGATCGTTTGTCTAGTAAGGTCCTAAAATTAGTAAAAGGATCTCTAATGAGAACCTGACATAGCACATGCTCGGAACAACCATTTTACGTCCCCTGCGAAGGGCTGCATAACCAAGGATTTTTTACTATATTTATAACATTGTAGGATCATTAGGCTAGTCTAAACCCTAGGTCTTGGACTTAGTTAATACAATAATAAATTTCAATAAAAAATTGTATATATTTTTTAATGTCAATAATATCAAGATATAACAATTAACTCTATTAATAGTACACATTAATTATTTCTTATCTTGAAAATATCACTACATTAGAGACGCGTTTGTTATGAATACTTGAGATGTCGGTATATGGACTTAAGCGAATGAAAATGAAGTTCTAGACATGATAGACCATTTGTATATTTGGAAATATACTTACTATTATGATTATTATCATAGGTATAATATTGTTTGGATCATGCTATATTGTAGAAGACATCCCTGGAACAGAATGACAGTTAACCAACCCCTGGTACTATAGCGGAGTAGATATTACCCCAGAGTGTTATGGTAGGGAGGGTGAGTATTGTTTCATCCTTATTGTACTCTCTTTATTGGTACCAACCTCCTCCAATAACTGTTATTAGTTCCCTCCGACAATCGCTCCAATAAAAAACAAATCAAAAGAGAACATAATAAATGCGCGCTCGCATTGTACATTGCAATCGCAGTCAGAGAACGGACTAATACTACGCAAGTTAGTAAAATGATAAAAATAAAACAAAATAAATAATACAACAAAAATAGATTCAAGTGTTGCTACTAACCCCGCTTTTAAGTATTTAATTATTTAGGCTATCTTTGCCGTTCGAATTTAATGTTTCAGATTTAAAAACCATTTTGGTTGCACCATATTTAATTTTCAATCATTTGGTTCATTTTATGGTCTATATATGAATAAGAGATTATGTAGTCTATGAAAAATAAAGCTTACAAGCTATTCTCAGGAAAATCTTATTAATTCTTTTTTTTCCGGATAATTGTTTAATTTTTATTTTTACTTACCTATATAGAAATGTCTATTAGGAAATAGTATTACGGTTGTAAAAAGTTTCGAAATTGTATTTTCACCGAAAATGCACGTTTTAGGGTCCCCTCAGTCCAAATGACCAAGTCCCGCAAAAAATGCTGTGTGTGTGAATCAATGAGAAATATTAAAGAGATATAAGGGTAATATAATTGTTTGCGGTAATACAAGGTATAAAGAGTTATTACCCATAGACTTGAAAATTACTACTAGTAATTGCCATTCACTTATAAATACCTGTGAAAAAATTATTGTAGTTCTTAGCTATTTTTGATTGATTATTTCTAGCCCTGATAAAGACTTACCTGATTTAGCCGAAATGCAAACAATTAAATAATAATAGGTTTACCGAACCCGAAGGTTCGACACCGATACCACCAAATTCCGCCTTCACAGACTCGTCCAATGTTCACCGTTCAAGCCCAAGCCACCGAGATCAGCCTTAACGCAATCCTATCGACGTTTCGGCCAACCTTTCCGACGCATACCAGTCGGATCATCGAATACCAACTTTCTCGGAATCCGATCCTCACCGAGCCCAACAACTTTACTCGCCCATTTGAGTCTCCGCGATGCTATCAACTCGATTATATTCACAGGGTACAAGCTCCGCGATCCCGCGTTGTGCAACCATCTAAACTCCCCATTGGCCTCATCTCTCTTCGGACCAAATACTTTACGCAGTACCTTATTTTCGAAAACCTTAAGCCGTTGTTCATCCTTCAAAGTAAGCGGCCACGTTTCACATCCGTAAAGAACCGTCGGAAGAATAATAGTTTTATAAATTCTAACCTTTAAGTTTTTAGACAGAAGCCGCGAACTTAGTAACTTAGCAACTGAATAATAACACGCATTTCCCACCTTAAACCGGGACTTTATTTCTTACTGGAATTTTATTTTTTCTTGTTATCATTGAACCTAAGTACTTGAATTAGGAAAAATTAAATAAAATATCAGAACTGGCACCTTCTAATTCTTCCTAAGAAAATATTAAACGTTTCAGAAAAAAACTAACAATGAATTCGATATGGAACGAATTTAAATGTGTTTCAAGTGTTTTATATGAATTAACATATGATTAAAGGGTGAAATGGTCTAGTTAGTGGATAGAACATCAGTCACCTGTTCTTATTTCAGTAGCAAACCGACACTGGGATGTGGAGACCCTCCTGGGGCACACCTAGACTTTATAAACTGGGTACCCGAAAACCTTGATCAAGACCTAATCATCTTGCAAGAGCGGTGACTTAGAAACAGTTCTAATTCTTACAAGTACAAAACCTAACACAGTCCAAAGGCTGTAGAGACTAGGGGTGGGCATAATCGAATGACGATTATCGGATCATTCGATTATTTCAATCATTCGAATTAGTCGATTATCGGATTAATATCTTTGGATAAGCGAATGATGATTCGAACTTAACTGTTTTTTTTTTTTTGTTTTTTTTTTTGCTCATCACATAAATTGTATGGATATCGAATATCGATCATTCGATTATTTAAATCATCGAAGACCGATCATCCGATTATGACGATCATTCGATTATGCCCACCCCTAGTAGAGACATACATTTTTGTTTTGTTTTCTTACTTATTATGAATGTAAAATGGTCCATATTTAATTCTCAACTTCCAGCTGAATAAATACGTATGAAGGCTAGAC
This sequence comes from Piezodorus guildinii, assembly GCA_023052935.1. Taxonomy (NCBI): domain Eukaryota; kingdom Metazoa; phylum Arthropoda; class Insecta; order Hemiptera; family Pentatomidae; genus Piezodorus; species Piezodorus guildinii. The sequence goes on along the minus strand of CM041292.1, from coordinate 17,695,316 downwards.
CAGTAGAGAGATACTAGGTAAAGGTAACGAGGATGGAGAAGGCAGGGCTACCAACCCACTACAAAGACATTCCGGTATGTCGTGGCAGCAATGCGAAGCATCCGCTCTGCCAAATCTGGCTGCACTCCTGCTATTTCCGCTTCCATCCCCTTGTGGCCCTTCCGGTTTGAATTCAGATGTAGGTACTCCACATATACCGCAACTTCCGGGTATTGCGTTAAATTATTTTGGGTAAATACACTATGATTGCCTTTTTTTTTCTTTCTTTAAGCTAATACATGATCATGAAGCGCTTAAGAATAACTTCAACTGGTAAGCATAGCTTTGGCGGTTAAGATGATTTTGCAAAGGGTAATGATGAGAAATTTTAAAGGTGGTCTAATCATGTTTTTAAAAAAGAGAAAAGAATTTATAAAATTATAGCTTTCAATAGAAATCACGTTTTATCGGTCCCCGAGTCTAAGTCTTCCAAAATGGTCTATTTTTGTGTATATGGTAGGTCTAGCTCAAAAACAATAAGTCACATGAAATTGTATTTTTATGTTTTCAAGCACCTCAATTAAATCCATAATCAAATCATAAAAGTTGACTTACTTGTTTATTTTATTTGTATATTCATACTGTTGTGGCTTATCGGACTTTGCTATATTGGTAGTTCTAATTACACCTATCCAGGTTTAATTAGGATAGATATCTTTAACGATATCTATATGTGACGATATGTGACACCGAACAGGTCGGGACTACCTTTTTTCGTCCCTTCCGGCGGTCTGCATAAGTAGGGATTTTTTACTTGTATTGAAAAATTCAAGGGCCACCTTTCAGGTTTGAACTTTTTTTCAGGTTTGGTTATAGAAGGCTGTTATCGTAGCTACTACACAAATGTGACCCCGTTCTTGCATTTTTATAAGACAGTGGTAAACATCTTATTTATTATTTTTTTTTTTAGAAAAAAATTATTGAATAATTTTACAAACTGTCTAATTAGAACATTTTTAGTAGGGATCAAGTACCGCATTCATACTGCATTGTCATTAAATTTAAAAATTAAATAATCATATAAATTATAGGCCTGGTATCTGGTTTTTAGTAACTTGTCTACCAAAATCGACTGACTTTATACAATGCATTTTGCACCTTTTACGATTTTTTCACACATGTCAAAACGATTTTGATGGAACTTAAACGTTTTATTCCGTTTGAAATACCGTGCCAGGGCTTAAATGCAAAACGGAAAATAGTAAGTTATTTCTAATCAAAAAAAGTAAGGTTACTTTGGAAGAGAAAAGTTGAAAATTCGGCGATCAGGCCCTGTAATACTACTTCCATCTGAAGCCTATATGACATTAAAGTGTATTAAAAGTTGTACTTCTGATCAGTCTCTTTTGGTTAAAATTTTGCTTCAACGTCCCAGTCCTGCACTTGCCTTAAATGTGAAATTTCAGTTTTGGGCAAGATTTAATACAAACAGATACCTTATGGCGGGACTTGGTCATTTGGACTGAGGGAACTATAAATCGTGTATTTACAATTAAAACTAGAACTATATCGCAATATATTATGTTACTATATATTACATATATAAGTAAGTGAAAGTAATAGAAGGCGAGGTAGGATTTCCATCTGCTACCTGACCCATATTAACTGACCTAGGCGAGAATCGACCCACTACACCCTGAACTTGAACTAGATAGGATCCTCTAATACACACGGCTTCTTAGTTTACATTGTCTGATTAAAAGTATATATATATATATTACTTTCACTTGCCTATACATGAAATATATAGTAAAGGTCAGTATTACAATCATGAAATTTTCTAATTCGATTTTTCACCGGAAATACAGGTTGTATGGGCCTGTGAGTCCTATGCCCCGAAAAAATATTTCTGTGTATGCTAAAAAATTATAAGTTGTATAAAACTGAAATTTCATATTTTAGAAGTCGTATACGCCCTAAAATATTGTAGCAATTTTTTCAACAAAATCGGCTAGCACAAAAATCAATTTTATAAATGGCAATTTTGCACCTTTTTATGATTTTTTTTATTGAACGCGCTATATCGATGTAAAATTTAAGAATATGCAGGTTGTATTCTGATTGAAATAGTTGGTCAGAACTAAATTGCTGAAATTTTCATTAGTTTAAGTACTCACTACCAGATTTAAAGCAACAGATTATTTAATTAATGAAAAGAAAATATCAGATTATATATATATATATATATATATATATATATATATATATATATATATATATATATATATTTATATATATAATATTTATATATATATATATATATATATTATATATATATATAATATATATAAAGTTTCTTTGAACCTTACGTTTGAATCTCGACACATCTCTTCATTATCTGATCTTACCTCATTGAAAGACTGTTCAATTTAAATCACAATGGATCCTATTCTTTCTTCTTTGTATTTCTTCATCTCCACCTCGTCTTAGAAGGTTATACAGGGGTTTCTAGGACCAGGGAGGAAAGACGGGAACTAATATTGAGGTAAAATGCCCCTCGGACCGAGACGCGAACCATAAATTATCCGTAAAATAAATTATTTTTATTCTACTTTTCTGATAATCTCTGGTTGCTGGGAAACGTGCGCTAACCCATCATCACTC